>CM060839.1:91585404-91960404 GCA_030762175.1 Metallyticus violacea
GCGACATGTACAGGAGTTAATCAAGCAGGAATGTGAGTTTGCCCTTTTCCTATACCAATCTGCACATACAACTCATGTTTTGTTAGAAGCAGCCCAGGAAGTATTACAGGACAAAATATTAGGAGTAATGTGTGACTTTCAGTCCGTTTGTAATTTCTCTCTTTAAGAAAATTTAAGTCAGATTGTATAGGTCAATTCCTGCTTCCTAGAGGAATTTAAAATTATTTGAACAACATTTGTTTCATAAAGGTAATTGCAATAATAATGGTAAAGTTCATATACAGGAATCAACAATTCTTGGAAAAAAGGGTAGAATTTACATAAGTATGAATAATAAATGTATACTTTCCAATTCCAATTTACATGCAAATTTTTTTTTAAACATACAAATAGAATAAGTAGTTTGAATAAACTGGTAAACATATTAAAAGCAAAATGAACAATTTACACTTCATATTTTTAAATGAATGGTGCTGAAAAGTACAAAAAAACTTAGGGGCAAGAAGATATTCATTGAGCAAGATTAGAGGAAAGAAGAAAGGGAATATAGGGCTTTTTTATTGAAGCAAATGAAAAAAGCCAGAGAAGAAAGTAAGATTGCATACATTAGGGGTTTGAACCTTTTCATAGACGGAAAGAAACAGGACATGAATGGACGAAATACGATAGTTGCGGACTCAGTTAGCAGAGTGGATCAAAGTCCAGGAATTCAATGTGGCAGCGGAGAAAAAGAAACCAAAAAAGGAGAGAAGGGGAAAGATGAACAGCTGACGACATCACCACAATGCATTGTACAGTCTCAACAGCTGCAAGAGGACGTAACAGAGAAGTGTGTGGTGCGATGGCTGGTCTGAATAAGTGGAACGAGGCGGGGTTGAGTGTAGTTTCTATGCCTGGGGGAAGTATTATGCAGGTAGAGGAACAAAGAGTCGCGGCAGACAAAGAGGCGAGGCTTACAAGAAGCAAAACCAAGTTGGAGCAATATAGGTTTGGGAGAAAGGATTCAGTGTAGGGAGTGTGTACCTTATCTATAGTATGCTGGAATGTTGAAGGGTTAATAGTGAAAATACGAAACAGTGTCATTAATCGGATAATCAAGTGGGCAGATGTGCTAACAGTGGTAGAGACATGGTTATTAAACAATTCTGTCATCAATGTCACGGGGTATGATTATTATGGAAAAAAAGTGGTGAAAGTTAATGGAAAAGGTCGGGTGTCTGGTGGCATAGGGTTATTTATGAAAAGAGATAAAGATTTTAAAATTAAGGTTGAAAAGAATTTAGGAGATGATAAAGTGCTGTGGTGTAAATTCAGTGATGTATGTGGAAGAAGTACAGATGTGTATTTAGGTATTGTTTATAATCCACCTAGCTCTTCAAGCTTTTATGACTCAAATTTGTTCATAAACTGATATAAAACCTTGAAGAACTATAAGACAAATATACAGATGTAGAATTAATGCTAGTGGGGGATCTAAATGCAAGAATAGAGGAAGAACAGATTAGGATAGATTTTAATACCTGGGGTCCAATAGAAGCAAATTTAGAAAAGCGTTGTAGTAATGATAAAGTTTTCAATAATGAGGGAAAAAAATGAATAGAGTTCTGTGAAGAGAACAACTTCTTAATGTGTAATGGAGTGAAAGGGAATGATGAGAGGGGAGAATTCACTTTTGTAAATAAAAATGGGCAAAGTGTTATGGATTATATGTATATACCTTAGGTCTGGATAGGTATATAGTTGGCTTTGAAATTATGGATATGATAAGTGCAAGTAATCACTTCCCACTAAGAATGGAGATCCAAACGATAGAATATAGTAGGAGGGAGAAAAATTTCTGGTTAGGTAGACAATTAAAACACTACAGATGGATAAATGATTTAACTGAAATGTTCCATACAAAGTTAAATCAAGAAGTGGAACGTATGGGGGGTAGATATTTGTTAGCATTATTACAGAATAGAAAAGTTGAATGTATTTTTAGTATAGAGGAGTCCATTAAAAAATTAGGAAACAAAATGAAAGTGCTTGAGGGGAAGTTAAAAGCCAATGATAGCTGATATGATAAAGAATGTGCAGATGCAAGAAGAAGGGTATGGAGGGAGCTAAAACGCTGGAGACAAACAGGAGAGGAGACAGATAGGGACAATTATCTTGTTGTAAGATGGGGATACAGGTGCTTATTAGAAGTAAAAAAGGAAGAGTGAGAGGAGAAGCTTTGCCAGAAATTAAACGAGGCAGCGAGGAAGAATGAAAATAAGGCAATTTGGGCAATGGTAGGTAAAATGCGCAAAAGAAAGGGAGGAGATTATGTGGTACCACCATCAGAGTGGTAAAGTTTTTTCAGGGTTAGTGTTTTATTTGCAATTCATAATTATTTTAGTTATTTAAGTCAAATTCATGCTGCAGCATTTACACTGCATGTAAAGTCTTCCTTTGTTTCAAACATTATAAACTCAGGGAGTGAGAATAAACAGATTTATTTTTCACTAAATTTATGTTGAATGAAAATGCACACTTTAGTTTTGACTTGTTCATGAATATGTTATAGACATATGAGACAAGACTGTTGCCTCATGATAGCGACCAAGTCGTCGTATCCATCATGTTAACCAATCAGGGAAGCCAGCTTATCAAGGAATTAGACTTCATGGTATCAGATACTCCTACAGTGAAGATGCTTCGAACTGTAAGTACCTCTTGTTTGATGTAATGTGCAATTAGTTATGTTGTTGAAATTTATTGAAATGCTAAGAAAAATACAAACTACAAAGAGGTCTCCACTTATCCGACTAAGGCCATTTTAGTGTAACCCCTCACAATTACAAAATTTTTAATATAAAATTATTTTATCCAAACCCTTATTTGAATTGTAAATAATTAAACAAGGTACAAAATTTCCACCTTGATTGCATCAAACCCCAGTCCCCAGTTCATTGGCAATAGCCTACTGGAGTTATGTTATGTACAGTTTAGATGTGCACAAGGAAGATCATCCAGTAAATTATAATAAAATTATAATTTTATTAGTAAAGAAATTTTGGAATATAGAGTATGTGAACCCCTTTTATGAATGACTTTTTTAGAGTTTGTACATTGTCTCTGGAATCATCTAATTGATAATTTAATATTGTAATTGGCAAAATCAGTTTATAGGGCTTAAAAAGGCATTTTCTCTTGTTTGAAATAAATCAGATAGGCAAAATATGTTCATGTATGAGGAAATTAAGCATATTTTTCTTCTTGGCACTCTACAGCCCAGAATGGGCCTTGGCCTGCTGCAAGTGATCTGTCTGCTTCCTATGTCTCTGTCTCATGATTGGTATAGAGCAATATTGGGGGTGGGCATGTGATTAGCATTCCAGCACCAAACAGGTCACCTATTATGTGATTCCCTAGATCAAGGAAAGCCACTTTTCCATCAGGCAACTTCCCAATTGTCCTCATAAGGATGGATGGATTCTGTTCCACACCTCCCTAATTCATAAAAACTCCTAGGTAGGTACAGGGCATGAAACCGAGGCCTCCCAGTCATCAATGCTAACCACTAGACCAGGGAGGTGGTCAAATTAAGTGTGTGATAAAATTAAATTCAAAATTAAATCAATTGAATGTACTTACGAAGCTGTTGACAATGGAGTGGTATATATATAAACAATGTATACAGTTTTTTTCACATATGTCCAAATTTTATGTAAGTGAATGGAGTTAGTGTGAAAAAAACTGTATACATTGTTTATAAATTCAAAATGTTAAATTTTTTCTGATAACAGTATTTGAACTATTATCTTGTTCTTCCTTGAGATTAATGCATACTAAGAATTGTTTGTTCATTAATTCTTTGTGCATTTGTGTTTATGTATTTGGCAGAATGGTGTTACATTCTATTAATAGGCTACATGTTTCACAGAGTGCAAATCAATATGGAGTGAAGCTACAGTTCCAGTTACCTCCAAAGGGTTCTAGTGAAGCACAGTTTCCATTCCAGGTAACTGATGTAACTTTTCCACAAAAGCTGCGAGGCACCATCACGTATATGCTCCAGGTTGGTATCAAACAAGGCACTATTTAGCATTACTGTAGAGTTATGGCAATTCATAACTTAGTTCTTGTATTTGTAGAATACTGAAGGAATGGTTCAGCAGGAGAAACTGGACTTCTGGCTAGCTTTGCCTTGCTCCAGCTTCATGGTTGGTCGTCTCTCCACCCGTGATACAGTTACTGATTTGCTGTCTGGAGGGCAGCTGACTCAGAAGGCTTCATTACAGATTACTACCCCTTTACCACATGATTTCTCTCAGGTGCTGGCACGTGTATGCTTCCATTGTCATATGACGTTAGTGGAACAAATGGATCAGACTGCATCTCTCTATAGCCATTCCATACAGGACCACCATGTGTGTCTTCTCTTCAAGGTGAGACAAGTCCTTATTATTATACTCTAAAATGGATATGGAAAAGAATAAACTTAACAGCTAATCAGCAAAACAATTTAAAATATTAAGTCCTAACTAAGTTTTGATTTATTGATAATTAGATTTGGTAGCCTTGCAGATCTTGTAAAATGGTTATATTTAGCCTCGCAAGAGAGGATGAGAATATTTTCTTAGGATTTTATGAGGAATTCACATTGGATCTAGTCAAATGCTTTAATGTTGTTATAATGCTACTAGAGGTATGGATTTGCTTACATGAGCACGGAGAGGAAGGACGTGTGGAGTGACACTCACTAGTATGGGAAGTAGGGTGTCGTTCTAAAGAGCAAGGAGCAGGTGTTTCAGCAGAAAAGTCTAAAGCATGGAGAAAGAAAAGGGCCGAAAATATGAAGGAAGTAAAGGCTATGTTTAAGTCAATAACCAAAGATATAAAGAAGATTAAAAGCAGGGAGGCAAGAATGGAAGAGATAAATCAGAAGACTGGACGACTCGAAGGGCAATTAGGAGGAGAGTTAGCAGAATGCAGGAACAGAATAGTTAAAATGGAGAAAGTGGTGGGTGCGAGTAGGAAGCTGATAGTAATCTTTGGAGTGGAAGGAAGAAGAGAGAAAAAGACATGGGAAGAAGTAAAAGTGATTGAAGGAATATTGGGCAACAAATTGGAGGAATGGGAAATTAGAGATGCCTGGAGAATTTGATGAAGGGGCAAGAGAGCAAGACGAATATTATTTAAATTAACCACAATGAATATGCAATGGAAAGTATTAGGCCAAAATGGGAAATTAACAGGCACAAAAATTTTTATTGAAAATTATTATGATAAAAAATGAGAAATAAGAGCGGATATTAATAAAAAAGACAACGGAAGCCAGAAATGAAGTTAGAAGAGCAATTATGCATGGTATGCACTTATGGATAGACAAAAACCAGTCAATGCAGCAGCATGGTCAAGAAACCATGGCTAGAGGGGAAGAGAGGAGGATTAGAGACGGAAGCCTGCTGAGGCTGCATCAAGGTCATGGAATGAGGAATGGAAGGGAAGAGAAGAGAAGAAAGAGGAACAACCTGCATCTGGCAAAAAGGGGAAAAGTATATAGCAACGAGCATGTGGAGGACCTTACCGAGTGCAAAGCAGCTGAGTAGGGTAAATGATAATGATGGAGAGAAGGGATGGGGGAATCAGCTGGTCAGTGGTCAAGAGGTTTAAGTGTAGTATCATCGCCAGTAAAGTGATTTATTTGAAAGAAATATAAAATAGTACTTAAAGGGGGATTATTGGTGATTTAAAGATTTATATTGTAAGATTGATGAAGCATGGATCATAAATAAAGTAAAGGGAGAGGACAATTATGTGAGAATAGTGGAATGGGTAGAGAGTGGAAAGTAGGATCTGATTCACATACAACCAGGGAGTTAAATGCATAGATCCGAAATAACAAGTACTCCAAGAATGTTGTATAAAGTCTAAAGTTAATGTAAGATAATTATGTGGAAATAAAGTATTCATTCATTCATACTAAACGTTCATTAGGCCAATATTTAAGGTCCACCCCCACTACTTTTGAGTTATTCAGATGAAATTACCTAAGTGTGGTAGTTAACACAGCACAAATGGGAATTGAGTGTTTCAGTGAGAAGAGGCTAAAAGGTGCTTGGGATTCCAGTTTGCAGAATTGGGAGGATTATTACTGCAACAGGACCAAATGGCTGTGCCCATTTAAGGAGCCTATCTTCTGCTTTTGAATGGAAATGCCAGTTAAAGTTATAAAATTCAAACTTAGTGATATGGACAGTTGGGATGGAGTATTTCAGCACCTTGGCAATTCTGATGGCTAGGAGTTCCTCTTTTAGGGATGATGAGATGAATATGCTGGGTGACCAGATCTGGGAGCTGCAATACATGGATCCCTAATGTTTCCTTAGATGGTAAGCCTCAAATGCTGGCACATCAACAGGAGCCATGAAAGTATTACTTGAGGCATTCTGAAATGACTTGCAAGCAGAACTCACCAGATGCCAGGATAGAAACTTCTCCAATCCATTGCTACGCTGCAGAGCTTAAGCCTACCTCACCTGGTGCTTTCTACTGTGCAGTCTAGAACTATAGAATGAAATAATATGAAATGGGATAGCAAAAAATTTGTGGAAAGTAAATATCCATCCCAGAATTTGCTTAGATGATCATGAAAAACATGAATAAACCCAAAGTCAGTATGGCCAGCCCCAAGGGATTTGGACCCACATCCTCCTAAATGCAAGTGCCTTAGTCACCTTGCTGGATTATGTGCAGATTTAAGTGAAGCTCTTATGAGGAAGTCACTCTTGAATTCCAGGTCCATGCAGATCTTACTGTGTTTGGTGTGTGTTTTGGGTTCAGTGATCAAACCTCAAAGCTGCATAATTTTAAAATTTTAGCTGATTGTTATTTATAGGTATATTTATATACTGTTATTTGTAGTATACATGCATTAAAATGCGTGCATTTTTCTCCCATCCAAAGGAAGGATAGGTTTGAAGTGCATGTTTTAAACCCTGATTTCTTATTTATACTTTTTATTATCATTTTTATTTTCACATCTAAAATATTTGTTGACTATTACAAATGCTTGAGAGTGCTGTGTATTACAGCAACTGTGGGGAAAGATCTCATAGCTGGTGTCTTACTTTCAGTCCAAATCCTTATACAATGAGATTATTTGAATTAAGGGCATCTTAGAATCAATATAGTATAATGACAATAATAACTGAAGTACATGAAGATGAATAATCATGGCTAAATTCTCCTTGAAGGTTAAACAAGTGGTTTATTGAAAGGGCACATTGATGTAGCTATGAATTTATATTTGTTGATTGTATGTTTCAGTTATCAGCAGCAGATGGGCAGCAAGTATTGAATATTGATGGTAAAAGTAACAGTGAAGCATTGCTCAACAATCTTCTAAATGAAGTGCGTGCACTGCTCCAGCCTGCCTAATGCTGCAGCATGCTTGCTTAGGAACAAGAAATGTTGTGTAATTCGTCCATTTTTTCCCCATGTACTCTTTCTTACTGTTCTTTATTTTTCAGAAAGAATATATGATGATAAAGGTAATGATATGAGTTTCTTCGCAATAAAGTAATTAATTTTTTTTAAATTATTTAAAGATGTGTTTCCACTGACTTAATTTTTAGTCAAACCTTATCCAGTAATGATTTATCATTAAACTTGATTTGCTTCTTGCTTCCAGTAAAGAGCACTCAAATATGTTCATTTTTAAAATCATTGTATGTTTGTATCGAATTAACACTCTTTTGCTCTGCTTAGTTGTTTAAAATATGTAGGACTGGTTCCACAAATCCTACATTTGCATTGTCAGCCCATTGTCGACCAAAGGATAAACTGTCATGCTGTGGGAATGTGTAATCTGCTATGGTGGAGGTGTGATGAGCTTAATGTTTATGTTTTCATCACTGGAAGTGTCAAAGTTTATTAAACTGTCTTTGTACTTATAAATGTAGATTTTCTCCCTTGTTGCTAATTCTGTAGGTCCTTGCACTGATTTTAATAATTTTGTTTTATTCAATATGTCGTAGTTTTCTGTCCAGAAATGAAATGCCACTGCTGATTTCTTCAGCTGCTTGTGTTTTGTATTCCTGAAGTGTTCTTTTAACCATGCGCCTATGTTTCTCTTTGTTTTTCCAATGTAGTTTTTATCACATTCTGCACAACTTATTTTATATATACCTGCTTTTTTTCTCTTGTAGAATATGGTCATTAACATTGTCAATCAGGAGATTTTTAACATTAAATATGTTTACATGTGCTGGGTAGATTCAGAAGTGGCTATTGAGGGATTAAACAACAAAGAAAAAGAATTAGTTAGAATCACATCAGAAAAGATGTTAAAAGAAATAAATAAAAAAAAACTTCAGTAAACAAGACATGTAGGAACACAATAAAATCGTTAAATGACAAAGATGCAGTTTATACAAAAGGTGACAAAGAGAACAGAATAGTAATACTAGATAAAGACAATTATAATAATAGAATGCAAGATTTACTGAATAAAAATGAATATGTTCAGATCCATTGATGGGATGTATTAATTCAGTCAGTGAGGCTGTAAAATTGCACAGTTATTTAAAACAAACAAATGTAAAATAAAACAGAACAACCCTACAATAGCAAAAATATATGGTTTGCCAAAAATTCATAAGACTGGAAATGGTATACGACCCATCTTAACAATATCAATACACCCTTCATACTATTTAGCAAAATGGCTAGCTGATAGATTTAAGACACTACTTAAATTTCAAAGCAGGAGTATAAATAATTCATTTCAATTAATAGGAAAAATTAAGGATATAACATTACAACCTACTGACACATTAATATCTTTTGACGTAGAATTTCTGTTTTCAAGGATACCTAAAGATAAACTCCTAATTTATCTGCAAGATTCACTAACAACAGGTGGAAATAATGATGCACACAATAAAGAATATTAAACCCCCAGAAATTTGCATAAACCAATCCTACTTTTCCTTCAAGAGCAAATTTTATAAGCAACAATCAGGACTTACTATGGGCAGCCCCTTGTTTCCATTTCTAGCTAACCTCTTCATGAGCAGATTTAAAACACACATCATCTGAGCTTTTCCACACATATTTAAAATATGGTATAGATATGTCGATGATATATTTGCCATTGTTAACATAAAATTCATTAATGATGCCATAAAACTTCTGAACATATAAGATAAAAATACATTATTCACATATGAATCTGAAACAGATAACATTTTACCATTCTTGGACATAAAAATAATGAAATGTGAAGAAAACCTGGAATTTGGAACATACAGAAAGAATACACATGCAATCAAAGCTGACAGTTTTGACCCCACAATGCACAAACATGTAGTTATCAACAGCTTAACACATCAGCTAGTTAACTTAAAAATTAGCAAAGAAAAATACTCTAAAGAGTACAAACAAATAGAAAGAAAAGTGGTTAAAATGGTTTTAAAAAAGAACTAGTACACAAAAAAGTACAGAAATTCAAGAGGCAAAAACTTATATTCTTAAAGATTTTAATGTCAGGTTAGCATCTGTAAACAGATTTAGTGTTAAAAATTTCCTGATTGACAATGTAAATGACAGTATTGCACAAGAGAAAAAAGCAGATAAATGTAAAATAAGTTGTGCAGAATGTGATAAAATCTACATTGGAAAAATAAAGAAAAATATAGGCACATGGTTAAAAGAGCATTTCAAGAACATAAAATACAGCTCGAGAAATCAGCAGTGGCATCTCATTTCTGGACAGAAAGCCAAAACATATTCTATAAAAAAAATTATTAAAATCAATGCAAGGACCTACAGAATTAGCAACAAGGGAGAAAATCTACATTTACAAGTACAAAGACAATTTAATGAACTTTGACCCTTCTGGTGATGAAAACAAACTGTAAGTTTACCACACCTCCACCAGAGCAGATTACACATTCCCACAGCATAACGGTTTATCCTCCTTTGACAATGGGTTGACGACACGAACGAAGAGTTCTTGAAACCGGTACTACATATTTTAAACAAATAAGAGGAGCAACCATGCAATGATCTTAATATGTGATTAGTTTGACTGTGCAATGTTCCAATTTAACAATTTTAGTTAATGTTCATTTTTTTGCTCATTTCATGGGGACATGTGTAACATGAAAAATGCCACAGATCTATGGAATTGTATCCTCTTAACACCATATCCACATATGGTAGCTAACCCTCCCTTCCCTCTCCCCCCCCAAAAAAAAAGAAAAAATAAGCTTGGCATACTTCTATATTCTCTTTATGGCTTTTACCACTATGCTTTATTGAATAATATGAGTAAGCATTTTGTACCATTCTGCCAATTACAGTCATTCTTTGCGGAATGGATTATTCTTCAGGGATAATTTTGTGCAAGTAATGCAAACTTTGGAAGTTTTTTGATGGCTAAACACAAGGAGCAGAATTTTTGCTTTTGAGAAAGCTGCAGCAGAATCTATTGCCATGCTTTAGCAAAAATTTTCATACTATACTACAAAACACAATTCGGGGAGAGGATTTTCCACTTCAGTTGAAGACCAACAAGATTATGCTGAACTTTGATAAGTGTAAATGGTGATAATCTTGAAAAAGTTGTCAATGCAGTTAATATACATTGCATAGAACAAGTTTCTGAATATGGGTTAGAGTGTATGATGAAAATAATTGCAGAGATGGTTGGTATACACTACAATGTTCCATGTAGTTGCTCTGTACTTACTACTGCCATAGGTGGTCGAGGTTGTTATGATGTGACTCATGAGTGGGAGGTCTGGAGTTTGAATCCTCCCCGACAGATTTTTTTTTCCAGGTTTTCCTCAGTCCCCATGAATGGCAAATGCTGGAGAGGTACCTTAAACTTAGGCCTGGAATGATTCCTTCCTTAAAAATAAATCCTTTCCCAATATATCATTTCATCTCATGTATCATCAGCATCCATTGCCTGTGGTGCCTCTGTAGCAAAAAGGGCGTTAAACACCATTCATTTTCATTCTCTACTTACCCAGCATTCTATCCAAATTTCTTTGCTTCCATGGATAAAGTAAACTATAAAATAGAAGCAATTTGTTGATAATGTGATAAAGTGAAAGAAAATTACCGATGTGCACAAGCAGCATTTCCACTGAAAAATTTGAAAAATTCCAGAATTGTTTCCAGCAATGATCTATATAGAAAATTCTTTTAAGGAGACGGAAATTTAAAACAGTAAACTTGAATACATTATTTGAAATACAAAAATTGTGGTTATATCTGGGTATTTTCTCTTACATTTGAATAAACAAATGCGTGGACATCGCCTATTAAAAATTACAGATTCAGAACATAAATGCCTGTAAAATATATTTTCTGGGCTTAATATGTCTTAAAAATAAATATATTTTTTGAACAAATCTTAATAATTATGGAAGTTTGTTCCTGGCCATAAAACTCTGTAAACTTTCAAATTCAGAATATTAATATATTTAGTTAATTTTTTATGGTTTTTGTTAACGTATATTTTGCTTTTTCTTAAATTTAAAAACCTATCTTATCTGCAGAATATTTTAATGCTATAAAATATGCTATTTCTGTAACTTTTTTTAGTCTTCCAGCTATATCAATATCATCTTCATGGATTAACAAAATATAGTGCCTGTCGGTTGTTTACCAGCATCTCTTATGGCTTTTTCAAGAGCTATGTTAAACAATTAGGCATAAAAGTGAATCTCCTTGTTTAACCGCATTTTGGAGCTTCATAGAGAAGCCAGAGGTTGTCGGAGATATTCCATAGAAGATGGAGAGAAAAATTAGTTGGTGTCTGCATCTGAGACATTAGAAATGAATACTTCCAAAATTATTGAGATCTTAAATGTCGAGGCCCCTGTCAGAAGTCAGAATGGGGATGGGCAGGGCATGTAATGCAATAGAATCCCAAGAGATGGACTTACCAAGTAACAGCTTGGGACATTTTCCCAAAGTGGCTAATTGAGTGCATTTGAACTTCAGCCCTCTTTTACATGCAAGAGGCCTATGTATATACATATATATCAGGTCTCCATTTGCAAACTGGGCCAGCAGCCAGGAGCACACAATGCAACTGTCCACAACTCCTACAATATAATCAACAAAGTACTGAAAATACTTACCTTTTGCACAGAAAATGAACTTTCTCTTTCCGTAGTTGGTGGGCTGTAAGGCATGCACTTCAGCAATAACCTTGTAGCAGAATGCAGTGATGTACAGCTGACTCCTACTTCTTGTGCTAGTTATGCAAGAGATTTTTGCTGTGATCTAATCTAGCAGCAATATCATCCAGTTTTTCCTCTGTTAATGCATGATATCTGTCTTATTTTCTTGTCCAACGCTGACCCTGTTGTTTTGTAATTGAGTTCAATTTTACAAATTGTAGATCTGTCAGGTGGATAAATGCCCAGGAAATGTTTTGAGCATTTTTTAAAAAGTTACAGCAAACAAAAATGCATTGTTCTATGTTAAATTTTTGAGCCAAGGCAAACAGCAATATGTGCAATTGAATCAGTATATTCAGCTGTGATCTGCCATTCAGACCTGCATCACAAGTGCAAAAAAAATAGAGTGAGGACTCAATATATAGAGGCTTCAAGCAACGAAAAAACTGTGTTAACATAACAAAATTGAATTCACACAAACAGAAAATGATGAACACTAATCATCTTAGACATTTACAGTTATAACAGTTGGTCACAATGCCCACCATGGGCGTAGATACACTTCTGAGTACATTGAACTACTGATTGAGCAACGTCGTGAAATTGTCCTCATCGATTGCAGCACATGCCGTTTCAATTTTTCCCCGAAGTACTGACAGCATAGCTAGTTTTCTATGGTATACAACATCCTTAAGAGTTCCCCATAGGTTGAAGTCCAATGGAGTTAGATCCGGAGAATGCAGTGGAAACTCAATCGGACCTCTTCATCCTATCTAGTGCGCTGGGCTTGTTGCTGTGCAAAGTCTCCCAGATCTGCCCTTGTGAATCTCACATACGGTACCACGAGTTTCAAATTTGTCTTGAATGCATGCAATTGTTACTTGCATTGGCAGTTCTGTTGTGTACACACAACAGAAAGTAAACATTAGTTTCGAACCAATATACAGAATGAAATCCTTAATAATAATTTATCAGAACTCTCTCTCAGGCACATGATTACCATGCAGTTCCACTCATAACTTCTAGGGATGCACTGTTGCATAAAACCTCTATCCTAGCATTGCAAGTGTGATGTGTAGCACTGCCTGCCAAATACATTGCTTTAGATAGGCAATGGAGTTGATCTGGACCCTATATACCTGCAACTTTACATATTCCCATGAAAAAAAGTTCAGAGGTGTGAAATCTGGAGAATGTGGAGCCCAAATGCATTATGATCCCTAACAATCTACCAAAGGGGAAGTATAGCATCCAGGTACTCACAAATAATCTTATGAAATGAGGAGGGGGCCCTATTCTTTTGAAAAAGCCAGTTTCCAAGAAATTTAATACTAATTATTGCTTTACTCAACACCAAAGCACAAAATGTTTGTTCTGTAACAAAGAAAGACTTCAGCAATTTCTTCTCACCTCTTGTTATCTATCAGTTGAACACTATATCCATTCATTATTTATGATTTGGAATTTGTGCAAGGTAAGAACTTAATGAATGTCACCAGCCAAGCTCTGATTTATGTTTAGTTTACAATCACTTCGCAACACTTTATCTTACTGGGGAGGAAAATTTAGTACAGTTGGAGAAAAAAACTAAGAGACTTCAGCTCTTGAAATGGACCCAAAGCTCATAGGTACGTTTCTAAAGTTTCCTAGACAGTACTTCACCTGTGACCAAAAGCTATAATTCTCTCTATAATGAAAACCAATTTAGTTAAAAATATGGGTTTTGATAAGCATGCTACATAATTTGCTATCTACCTTTTTGATTGCTTCATTGACATGAAATTGCAATATTTTGATGAGCATAAATATATTTATAAGAAAAGATAAATATTGTGAGGATCTGGTCTCAGTTACAGGGATAAGATGTGGCAATGTCACAGGACACTGAATGATGATATGTTTGAGAGCCTTAAAGCCAAACATCATCCCTTTCGAAAAGTACTATAAGACATTACACAATTTGCAAAGGGATCTGTTAAACAAAAATGGAATTTAAAAAAATTTGTGACTTATTCTGATATGGTGAAAAGTAAAAAGAACAGATGTATAATTAAGATCATTGTATGATTGAGTTGAACTATACACTCTTATTGCTCCATTTGTTTATAATATGTAGTACTAGTTGGTTTATGAACCCTTTGTATGCATCATCAGTTACCCACAGACTGATGATGTGAACAAAAGGTTATGAAACTAGTACTACATATTATAAACAAGTAGAGCAATAAGAGTGTGTAGTTGACTCAGTCATACAATGATTTTAATTATATGGTTAGTTTCACCATACAAGTCCCAATTAACATTTCTAGTTAACAGATATATGTTTATTTTTGCTGAATAACTCTTATAAATTGAGCTAAAGGAATGATAAAAATGTTTTAAAATTAACTAAGGGATATGGTAGGAATGTAACTGGAAAGATTATTTCTAGCAAAAGTAAGTTCTAATATCCGAATAAAAGAACAAGATTTTAAATAAATTATTTTTGAAGAAGTCACTCAAATTTCACTAGTTATATTCCACTTACTGGGACATGTTTCAAAGGCATTTGAAATAATTTGTTATATGATACTATATTCTACTGTGAAAATCCAACTATTCAAATTTACAAGATCTTAGTTGCTCAGCCTGGCCAAAAATTAGCCTTAACTAGCATACAACTGATTATACATCAAAAATTCCCTAAAACATTCATTATAGATAGTGATTTACTTAGAAAAAAGTATCCATTACTATATCTAGACTTTTGACATGAATGTGTTAAGTAAAAATGTTAATACAGTTGCCTTAACACATTGAATAGAATTGCTTAAGGTGCACCAAAGAGGAGTATGTATACATCTGATAAGCAGAAATCCTTCAAGCCTGTGGGGTTATATTAATCTAGGAAGGGAGTGGGGGGATTATTAAATGCACTTATAGCTGCCAAAATATATTAGGGACCTGAAAAATCTCAGGTTAGTAGAAAGCCTTTAAGCACATGAGCAATAAGACAAATGCAAAAATTTAAATTAGTTTCTGGTTTCTGTTAAAGACTTTCACATAAATACTTTTTTTTTCAGGTGAACCTTAAGTTTCAGTTCATTTTCATTAAATAATAGTTTGTTGTAAATAAAATTTATATGATATATGCATATGTACTTTTTATATTTCAACATGGCCCATCCAGCACAATAGTGTATTACAAAAATTAATTTGTTTTATTATTTCATGAATACTGTTAATACAGGAATTTTGATATTTTCAGTGCTTATTTGTGCAGTTTGACAAATGTAGAGGTGCAACATGAGTTTACTTGACATTTTGGTGGCATTATGGACACCATTTTCTTCCAAAATGGTGGAGTACTCCATTTTGCATTGGATGATTTCACAATAGATGGATATGCAGAGGTTCACTGAATTTGATTGCTCTTAAACTTGTTTGCTTTGGGTTTATCAACCTCAGAGTGTACAAAACTAAAGTAATATTAGTTGATTTGGTTTATTTACGGACGCTCTTTAACATCTCAATTCAGCAGAGTCCCATTCAAATAAGGGCACGACACAGCTGATCAATTTTGCTCATAGGCCTCTTCTTTCGAGCTTGAGATTCTTTTTTGTGCCTTAAATCTACAACATGGGACCCATGGCTTTACTTCCCTTCTGAAGGAAGCCATACTTAAGATTTTTATGCCAGAAAAAATCCATCAACTTGGCCGGGATTGAACCAGTGATCTTGGGTTTATGAGGCAAATATGGTTACACTAGACTACCAGGACCCACCCAAAGTAAGAAATTTCCAGGACATACAAGAAGCATACAAATATTTTTTGGGCTCCTTTTGAAATGGATAGTGACCATGTTGAATTTAAGATAAAAGATTAATATCTAATTATTGTATTTTAATTAAAATGGACCAAAACTTTATGTCCAACCTGTGTTAAAGGCTGTCAGTTTATTCAAATCAAGAAACAAATTTCAGTTTGGCCAGCAAATATATTAGCAAGTTGATCTTTTATAATCAAATAAAAGTTTCAACAAGGACAGGGAAGTTAGGACTTTTTTAAATTTGGGAAATTGTTAGGTTTCTTCAAAGACACACTTGTTTCTCGAAAGAAAAATAATTTTAATATGTTTTCATTAAGGTACAATTCAAAAAGGAAACACCAAACTTTAAATTATGGAAGCAATTTTGTTGTAAGGAAACTGAAATTTACATTCAGGCATCACATACAGGCAAGCATACACACATGCATGTTCACACAATATATTTACATCATTCGAAACTGCGCATTTAATATATTTATTGCAACTAATTTATTTGTTCTTTTCAATTTTTTAGCACTTGTCATTTATTCTACAGATTGCCAGCATACATACACTTTCTATTCAGGACGGCTTTGCTAAGCCCAGATATTTTAAATATGGCCATTTAGTTATCTCACCCACATACACACATTCAGGTAAAAGCCGAACATTTTGAAGCAAAGTTATTTCATGTGGTTAGGCCCAGGGAAGGTTGGCAGCACTGACTGGGAGACTTTGAGCTTTAATCTATGGTCATTTGTCCTACACCCAAGAAAATTCCAAAAGGTCAATGTAATAAATAAATTACTATAGATAGAGAAATAACTGGAGAAAACTAATATTTACAAAAGGAAATTATTGCAGTAATTTTAGCTGCCATTCGTTTTATGGCATTCTGGGAAATTAAAAAAAACTGTTGGTGTTCTTACATAAAAACATTTAAATATTAGTGGCATAGGATTTGTCATTTTCACTGGCATTTGTGCTGCCTGCACTGCCAACAGCACAGAGGACCTCAACATCGTTGTTGCCACCATCTTGTCTCTGTTGCGCCAGCGCTTGCAAGACACCTTTAAAACACACATGCTATTCTTTTATTGTTCTTGATGGGACTTGTTCTTAAGCTTATCACAGATCTTGCTCCCTTTTACGACAGAGCGTGAAGACCCCGCGCGCTCACACCTTTCAGTCTTTTTCTTATGTCCTGGACAACTCTCTACACCACAATAGAATGGTTCAGGAGAAGAGCCCCCACTGGAGCAGCCATCATCGTCATCATCTTCATCCTCATCCTGGTCCATTAACTTGCGTGCCAACTTCACAGCATAGTACTCATTATAGTGTGCCTTGCGCTTACTTTCAAACTGCTTTCTCCGTTCTGAAATATAGTGATAAATTATACATTGTTAACTGCAATAAGAGCATGGAAAAACAGTTGGAATAATGAAAGTTACAAATAAAACCACCAGCTCATGTAATCCTCTCAGACTTCGTACACAGAAACTTTACATAACTGAAACTGAACAAAAATTAATTCCCAATTAGAACAGTAAGCTTTTCAAAGATAATATCAATAGTTTCATGGTCAGCAGCTCAAATCTTGGAAATCTCATAATTCCTCTCAAGTGAAAGTGGTACGCTCACTAAATTACATGTAAATCACAATATGCTGTAAACATTGCTCCCTTCAAACATGGGCTTCAAGTTGTTTTACAGGGTCGTAATTTCAATCTGTGTGTGGAATATATTTTTAGAAGTTGTTGCATTCAGAGTACAGTAAAAGATCTGACATCACATTTATGCTAATATTACCAAAACTGCTTATTTCTAATTAGCTGATGCTTGACTGTCTTGACATAACTCATGGCTCTTCAAATTCTATGTAATGTCCAATGTATATTTGCTATACAAACTCATTCACTCAGAAACAAATACTACACTGCACTTTATTTTCTGGGACTTCTGTGAAATACTGCCAGGATCTTCTCTTGGTACCATTCAATGTGCTCTAAAAATACAATAAAATTTAAAACATTACAAGCGTAAGGGCGTAGATCTTTCCCATCCAACATGGTGAAGGCTGAGGCTGAAATTAAATTACCTATTCTGTTATTCATCTTATGGGTTGATTGAGGTATGTCAGACCTCCTACCACTTTTCTTCCCACTGCACATCTGTGCTACTTGTTGTGCGTGGAAAACCAAAGCATCTCCCAACTCATCTGGTTGGCCGAGATATCACAGCTTCATTACCTTAGTGTACCACGTGATGTCAAAAGCATGTTTAACCTTCTCCAGAGCCTCATGAGATAAGTTTTTTTCTGTAATACATTGAGAAGTTCTGGAGCTTATCGAAGCATATGCTCTCATTTTCCATACCTGCTCATGCAATTTGGTGTTTTTCTCTTCTAATTTTATTACATTATCTAAGGTACAAAAGTTTTAACTGCTTGATGGAGTTGAAAGTATGTGGTATTGTGCCATTGGTACTCTGCTACCAAAATTTGAGTTTTGTGTGCTATGGAAGATTGTCACATATGGGTTATGCAATTTCTGTATCTTTAATTAAACCTCTAGTTTGGGAATTTAAATTGTACTGGTGGCTAATTTTGTTTCATATTATCTTTCAGTTGTGTAGATCTATATACCAAGTTTGAGGGGGAGAAGGGTTCAACATGATCTGGCAAAAAGCTCCCTTGTGAGAATTCTGAAGACCTGGGCTCTAATCTATAAAAATATAGTCTAATACATTATAAGTGTATGAACTTATAACTTGTGGTTAGTAGTAGAACTCTGTTCCACAAAGGCTACTTCTACACTTGTACTTTACAATTCCATACTTAGTGATACAAATGATTTTCGTTATTTTGTTGCGCAGAAATATTAGTATTAGTAAGGTTCTTGTAACCTAAACTTAGGTATTCATTTTTTACACTAAACTCCATTCACTCTCACAAAAATAAGACGCGTTTCGGGAGAATCTCTCCCATCTTCAGTTGCTCACTGAACTGCCATTACTCGAAACTGTTCTTGTAATTTGTATAACTTTCTTTACTGTTATGCTCATTAAATTTCTGGTCAAATTGATATAGACTGGAATTATTATCTTATGAAGATTTCAGCTGCGAAACAAAATACATACCAATATATAGAAGACATTCTAAACCCTACTAATTTTGTATAGTCATAAATTTTTGGAAATTCTTGTCCTGTAAATCCTAGATGAAGCATGGATGCATCGTACACAACTGATTGTCAATGCCATTCCGTGAGATGTGCTTTAAGTTAGTGCTATTCAGCTGTTTTCAAAAGTCCTCTGAAAATGATGCAATTTTCTATTGGGAGTACTAATGAACACCTGTATACAAAGTGTTGGGATAGTGGTGACTTCAAATATTAATGCAATTGTTAATGTCTTTTTAATAATTTAGGAAATCAGTTGACCTAAATATGTGAAATATTAGCAAAAGTGATATTAATGTTGAGAGCAAATATGTACAAGGAAGAATAATTTTGTATTTGAGTATAACGAAAATTTTATATTAATTGCAATAAAAGTAAGACTTATGGCTGACAATGGTCTTTCCTGTTTCAAATGCTTAATTGTTAATGCACCTTAGTTAATTTATTTTTAAAGCTTATTGCTAAATGCCACAAAAATAATCCCTTTTCTTGCCTCATTCTCATTTAAAATAAATAATTTAGTCTTTTGACACCATTTTCACAAGTTTTACTTGTAATGAAAATGTGATTTCCAAACAGTAAAACAAATGTGTGTGTGTGTATAATGATCAAATGGACTGATAAAATACATTATTGAGCTCAATCAGGAAGCTAGACTGAAACTGATACTGCAACATTAACAATACTTTACAAATGTTGTACTTTTATTTTGAGGAACAGAAAGTTAAAGTTAGTTCAGTTCCTGGAGCATTCCGTGAGTTCGCAGAGACTTACAAACATAGAATTTGTTTATATGTATAATTTTTGAAGCTGTTCACAGTGAAGCGATTATATTTAAAATGATACACTATGGGTATTTATTTACAATTATCACAGTAGCAATATTTACAACTCCATACTTTACAAGCTCTTATACTATTACACTTGTAATGTATTAGACCATACTTTGGTGAAATAGGCCCAGTACAGTTATGTCGCTAACATGATCTTAACACACTTAAGCAGGGTGTAGTTTAGTGCAGCATTATGTTGCCAATACACTTAAGCAGGGTTTAGTTTTAACTTCTAATTCAAGCTTATAAGTGTTTACCTCGTTCTTCTGGAGTCTCCTCCTCATCTGTCTCACTCTCTTGGTCAACCTCCATCCTCTCCAGCACCTTCAGAGGTTGTGATGCTCCAAGCTCAATCCTGTTAAAATGTGAACATACATTATATTGGTTCATATTACCTTGTTTTAATTCTTTATACACACAATTGGAATAGACTAATTCTGTGACTGATTTGTATTACTCAGCATTTTACATATATTTGTGATGAAAGGTAATAACTAAATACTGGAAAAGGATTTAAGCCTAAAGTCTGTTTCATAACAATTTTAGTGTGAATGATAACTTAAAAAGTGACAATTTGTCAGAAATATTTTGACATATTTGTTTTATGAAACATTATATTGCCACATTTGTAAAACTGTCAAACACATTCGACAGGAGAACTTTTACCTATCATAGCATGTGCGACAGGGATGTACAATGAACAAAACAGGGCATGTGAAATAATAAACATATAATAAGTTTAAAAAATATTTTTTTGCTTCAAAGTTTGAATTAGAAAGCAGCAATGGTTATCTTTTCTCCAATGCTCCCAAACAATGCTTTGCTGACATTAATTTACTACTCTAGAATTGTATACAAGAGACAATAAAAAGGCATTTTAGATTAGACATTTTCTCTTTGCACTGTACAATAACCAGATTTCTGGATGCTGTTCTGATTTGTGAGAAATCAATAATGAGGGTGATTTTCTTAAATAAAAAGATAATAATAATGATATGGAACATAGAAGGATCTAGAAATGTCTTTACATATGTTCTTGAAAAAACCTTGAAACAGCATGATATATTAACAGCTACAAAACCAATAAAATTGAAAAGATTTTATGGAACTCACTCTGGTGCCATATCAAATGAATAGACCATAAGAAAACTCAATAACAAACCTAATTAATGTTTACAAAGTCAAAAACATGAATGATTAAAAAAAGATCTAGAATCATTTTTCTTATAAAGGATTCAGTGCTGCAAATCCAGTATTCTACAGAAGAAAGGCCTGGTGATATGATAGAAAGAACTTTGGTCATCACCAGCTGACCAATAAGGAAACATATCTGTAGATATGATGGTCAACATACTGCAACACACAAGGTATCAGCAAAACCATGGCACCACATCAATAAAGCTGGATGTTTCACTTTAAGCATAAAAGATGCCAGGAAACTCATAGCAAGCAGACATGTTAATGAAATCATAAGCAAGTGAACAATATAGAAAGCTGTCATCCCATCAAGAAAACCTCAACAATGGTTTAATAAAATGTGCTATGATAAGAGGAAGGAAACATCATGTACCTTACACAATGGTGGGACATAAGAAACGGAGGAAGTAAACTATGCAGAGAAAAGATTATATAAACTACTGTTGAAAGAAATGAAATGAAGACAAAATTCTTGGAGGAAAAAATTAAGAAATTAGCAGAGGCAAGATCAGATTTCTTAGTGTCACTAAGGAGGTAAAAAGCCAAAGTACAAGCACGAGAATTCTAAGAGAATCGTTTGAAAAGAATCCTGAATAAAGACAGCAAACAGAATAAAATAAATAAAAGTGCCATATACAGGAAAACCCCAGGTCCATGTAACATATATGCAGAACCATGGATCAAAACCCTACAAAACAGAAAAGAAGATGCAGGAAACCCACAAGTCTACAGTTAAAACATCCTGTTCATTAAGATACTGGCTTTTGAATTTGAAGAAAAACTTATTTACCAGAATGCCTGTTTGGTTTTAGAAAAGAAAAGAGGACGTCATCAAATATGTAATAGACAAAATATAAACAGTAATGAAAAAAACCAAGATAGAAATACTATGTGGTTTTTATATATTATGAGAAGGCATTGGGTCTGACAATTTAGAGATCAAGAATACAATACGAGAAACCCACCCAGTCATGTACTAGCATACAATATGACTGAAATTGATGATGGAATAACTAACTCAAACATAATCTGTCAGACAAATGGAGTCATGCAAGGAGAACATTTTAGTTGATTGTATTTAATATTATCGCAGAAGATATTAAACCTGAGCATACTAGAATTACAAGTAAACACTGTAACAACCAGTGAGGTACGTTAATGAGAACAACAATTTTTATTATAAATATGGAAAAAAAGAGTGTAGATTATATATATATGAGTGTAGATTATGTTCAGGAGAGGAGGAAAGGCCACAAAAGATGTTGTTATGAAACAAGCACTTAAAACTCTTAGTAAATTCAAATTCAAATACTTAAGTCTGACATTTTCAGACTTCCTTCAGATTCAGGATAAAATAGCATTAAAGCATTCTATAGTATTAGTAATGTCTTACGATTAGTTGGAATTTTGTAATATTATTTCAGAATTTGTGTTACTTATGCATCCCTTAATTATATGAAATAAATATTATATCATCAGTAATCTAGCATGACCATCACTGCATACACCCATGAGTGTGGCTTCCTTTGGAAGGGAAGTAAAGCTGTGGGTCCCATGTCGTAGGTTTATAGCATGTAAAAGAACCTCAAGCCTGAAACTAAAGAACTCTGAGCAAAATTGTTTGGCCATTTCACCCTTGAATTTAATGGGACACTAATGACCAGAGATGTTTTAGAGCATCCTCAATTAAACCACATAAAAAAATAAAATGCCTCCGCAGCCTTATTTGGCAGCACAATCTTGCCAATTGTTACTTATGGAATAAACATAATATGGAAGATGTTCACCAATAGTGACATCAAGGGGACAGAGAATGTGAAAATTCACTTTCTTAAACCAGCACTAAGAGTAGGAAAAGCCATGCTTTCAAGACTTCTCTAAGAACTCAGGAAGGAAACCTTTTAAACTGAAGACTCAAAATACTGCTGCAAATCCTTTCAACAAATTACTGGAAAACAGGAGACAGAAGCAGATGAAATCTATATTGCTGGTGTTATGCTGGATAGGTATTGCGCTAAGGTCATTACGGGCATTTTGTTACATGCTATGCAATTTATGACTTTCACCACAAAGTATGTCTAAATAAATACCACAATGCGAATTAAGATGTGGTTGCTGTACATTATGAAGTGTGTGAAAAATGTTCTTAAAAAGCACTGAGAAAATGTAAAATACAATCAATGCCCTTTTGAGTGAAATGTAATTTGGAAAGAAATGCACATTCTGAAATGATTGTTTGTGCTAATATAATGAAAAGCAATGCTAGTTTAGAAATCATAAAAGCACTTAAACAGGTAAACTGGTGGCTTGCAGGCTGCATACAATGCTTTGTGGGTTCTCTTGTGACCCATCTGCCTCCATAATAAAAACAATGTAATTTTGGATTTGACCATGAAAATAATACTCCAAAAAGCCATTGTGATGTCACCACCCTACTAAGCTGTTGTCTATTTGAAAGCATACCCAATACTTAAAGAAGATTTAAACTATTTTACAATGTGAGTTTGCAACATGCTCATTATATTTATTTTCAGGGTTATAATGAATTTTTTATGCTGTTCAATTGGTTACACTGTAATGTATGTTAAAATTTGTTTTGCAGTTCATATTGAATGAAGTCAGATAGGTCTAAATTGTGATTAAGTAGCTATGTGATTCTAGTATGTCACCTTTCAAGCCATCCAGAAAAGCAAAAGTTGGGGAGGTAGGCATAAAATTTCAAGAAAGATAAGAGTCGAGTTGCTTTGACATGGAGATAGAAGGTGAAATTGTATTATTTGCAATGTACCTATAACTGTCAAAGAACATAATGCATAATATCATTAATAAAGAAACTTTCCCCCTTTGAGAAAAACTTAAGGGAAGAAAGGCTGTAGGGAATGAATAAATTGCAAACCCTACAAAGTGTATTTACACACACACACACACACAAAAAAGGTCATTTGGCATTTTAAGCCAGTCATGATATCAGCCATGTATTGGTAAAATATTTCAAAATTTTCAGCAAAGGCTTCTTCATAATAGTGTTTTCTGCCATACAAAATCTAATATAAAATGCATTCAAAAAGTTTTTCTAGTGCAATATTGCACGATCAGTTAATGCCAATATTGGCAACAAAAAATTACTGTACCAAATGGAGAAAGCAAAAATAAATTTATAGGATTATGCAAATATTAAAATGTGTAGATTTACTGCACATGACTCATTAGCACTAATTGCATGTGATGCCTCAGTAGTGAAAAATGGGAATTAAACACCTTTAAAAAAAATTGCACTTTAACCATTTACTTTGCAAATAAGCTGTGCTACATAGTTTACTGAACACCCAAAGTTGCTACTGCACAAGCTTGTAAATGCAGCTATTACATGAATAAGTAGCACATTTCTTCTGAGTAGCCCTCTGAAGAAAATTACTTGTGCTTATATTTGTTACATTAATTTTCATTATCATTCTTTTCATAAGTGCAATGAACTGCGTATTTTATGAAACTATCACTGTGTAGAGAGGGCGCTGTAAACAGTACTGTACTTTCAATCTCCAGATGTTGGGCAGGGTTAGGTTAGGTTAGGTTACAACACTCACTTCTCTGCTAGTAGATCGGCATCCAAACCATCCGGTTCATCCTCTTCTCCAACTTCGTAATTGAAAGGTGTTTTCGGTTCTTCTATTTTCATGTGCCCATAATCTTTATCTGGCGGGTGTAGTGTTGCTATGATGTTCATTTCGTCCCATTTTGTCTCCTTATGCTTCCTAAAAGAATTGGAAAGAATCGGCATGGCATTATAATTTACATGTTTATTTTATACTGTCTGACAATAAGATTCGTATGTTTATTGTTAACACGTCCCTGTCATGATGATTCACTGCTGGTATGTATAATTAAATGAAAGTGGGCCGGGTTTTGCAATTCTTTGTGGTTTAGGGTTTTAGATGCAATGCATACTAGCGTAATAATGCTTCAAAATCGGCACTTACTTTTTAGGGGCCGCTTCTGGCTTTTCAAAACTGGTTGACGATTTTAATATACTTTTAGATGGCCTCTTATTGAGATTTTCTGCCATGGTTTCGAACCACCATTGAACGTTGATGGTCAATTTGATAGAAATCGACGACAATCTGATGCGTTCAGGTGGTCGCATTCTAGATCTGGCCTGCAGGTATGTCTTGCGTTTGCGCAGAGAGTGCGTGGGTTCGTTTTGTTTGTTTTACTGGGAACTTGCCGAAATAAACTTGGTAAACGCAGTATGACTGCATTGACTTTTATTACCAGTGGAAGTATGAAATTATTGAAAATAATTAAATCGATTTGCACTAATTATAAGTTCTTATTTATATGCCATCTAATGGTAGTAAAGAGTAATTAGTACACAGGGTCATGTTATTTACCCCATGGTCTTATTAATATTGGATCAATGAAATCCTCAACATGGAATGCTGGGTAAGAAAATAAAAACAAACAAGAAGTAATGCTACAAACCTTTTCCACTATTGGTTTGTTTTTAGGATTAGATGTAAATTTGGCGAATCCAAACTCACGTTACTTACTGCGTATGTTTACCTCATCCAGCTGATATGTAGTAAATAGCAGTGTGCTTGTGCTGTCCATGTTTTGACACGGGTTAAGGAGAGCAGATAGTGTTATGTCTTCATTGAATTAATAAGTGGTTAGTTTGAGAAAAATGTGGTAAAGAAGAACAAAGTGAAACAGAAGTAAGTTGCTGAATCATAATATAAAATTTTATTTATAGAGTAAAAAAATATTGTAAACTAAGTTCTCGGGTGACAGATATTCAGAAGTGATGTTTTCCAGTATTTTGCAAGTAATGAGAAGGACAGATAAATTACTGCTCGCTATATAATTGCCTGTTACTTTTCTTACAAAAAACCTGTAACGGCTGTAAATTGTGTCATTTTCAGCATATTTATGAAGGAATACAGACCACCTAAATACTCTTATTGTAAATCACATAAATATATATTGATAACCTTAACACAGCGCTCAAAGGAGTTTAGAATTATCTTGTAACAAAACCGGGAGAATTTGTACGTATGTGTGTTTTATTCGTCCTGTAAAAGCAAAGACAAAGTAGAATGATACAGGGATACGTCTAGTTTGGTTCAGCTCTTGGAGCATTCCGCGAGTTCGCGAAGCAGTCACAGAGACTTGACGAATATAGAATTTGTCATTTACAATTACCCAGGTAGCATAGATTCTACATTTACAAACAATATCGTGTACATCTGCATAAATGGTTAAAATTAAAAAGGAAAAAGTAATACCTAGAACAACTCAGTCAAAACAACAAAACCAGAGAAGCAGAAACAGACAAATCACTCAGTCATACAAATATTACTACATACCTATTTACTAATACATTGATGTAAAATCATTACAATGTTTTTAAATCGATATATTGTCACTCAATATTCATATAGTCCTTTACAGAGAGTTAAGGAAAGTATATTAAAATCGTCAACCATTTTTGAAAAGCCAGAAGGGGACCCAAAAAAGGACTTACCATAGTCCTTCAAATCTGCTCTTAGAAACACCTGTGTAAAAAGGCCTATTACTCACTCTCTCTGTGTATATTTTATTGAGATTTTCTGCCATGGTTACAATAATAGGCCTTTTTACACAGGTGTTTCTAAGAGCAGATTTGAAGGACTTACCATAATTTATTAAGACTCTTAGGCTAGAAGGAAGGAAGAGTATTTTATACTAAAATAATTTGTAATAAAACTCATTTTTTATGGCAGGAAAGTGTTGAAACCTATTTATGTAATTTGCTTTTTGTCTAGTTTTCTTGTTGTGTATATTTTGATTTTGTACATTTTTTTTTATTTCATGTATTAAAATTCACAGGAGCTAATATATATCAAGTTCCTTAATTAAGATATAAGCATATAAGATAAAATTTAAAAAATAGCATATATACAAAATAGAAAATGGAAACATAAATAACACCAAAAATTATAGATTTCACTTTTACCTTTCTTTCTACAAGTTTATAATATCTGGATGAACTAACAACAGAAGAAAAGAGAAATAATGACTGTATTATAAGGTTAACAACAGTATGTACAAAATGAAGGGAGACTTATAACAAATGACACCAGAGATTATTTCAACACTGTGTTTGTTTCTGTGGGTTTATAACATCAAAACAAACTAATAAACCTAAGAGATGTTTACATAAAAAAGTAATAAATGATAATTCTATATACATTGTACTCATACAATAAAGGGAATAGTTGATAATTATTATTATAATATTATGTATACTTCAGTATATTCTTGCATGGTATAGAAACAGTGAGCTCTTTAATCTTGCTTTAAATAGTTTTTGACATTTTATTGCATAAGTTTAAAAAGTGTGACACCCATGTGTACTACATTATTTTGAAATATCTGCACCCTGATTCTGTTCTAATGTGGATCTATATTACATCTAATATTGTAGTTATGTACTTCATAATTGATGGAAATGTGATTGTTCCATGCAATATTCTGTTTTATAAAAATTAGTGACAATTAAGAGGTAAAATTTGGAGGTCTCCTTTTTTGCATGGTGAATAAACCTTTTAGATTGTGGGGAGCTATCCCAAAGTAAAATGTACATATTAAAGTTAATCTGTAGACACCACATTCACAATTACCTGAAACTGTAACACAAGGTGCCCAATTTACCTACCAGGTAATCAACATGTTTGTCCCAATTTAAATTATTTTATAGCCAGGAACTTGGTATGAGTTACAGTATCAAGAACCTTATTATAAAGTTGCAAGGTAATATTATCTGCCATAGTATTTTTTGAGCAATTAAGATGAAAGTGTATTGCTACAAGTTTCTCTGTGTTAACAAATAACTTACTGTCCTCAAACCGTTTAGAAATTTTATTAATCTTATTATTAATTTGCTCTTTTAGATCATCAGAAGAATTACTTTCAATAGTAATGTTTTAGTCATCTGCATATTGGGTTGTAGTAGCTAAGGAAATGCTTGGCTTTAAATCATTTACAAACTATAAAAATAAAATTGACCTTTGGCTTCTCCATTTTTTTTGATTTGTGAGATGGAATAACACTGATCTAAGTTCCCTTTTGTTCATATGTGTAATCTCCACCAATTGTAGCCTGTTTGGAAGGTATAATTGAATCCATTTAATAGTGTGTCCTCTTATGCCTATGTACCATAATTTAGTGAGTAATATTTCATGATTCAACATATCCAATGCCTTAGATATGTCAAAGAAAATACTAGATTTTTTTTTATTTAGTATATTATTTACAAAGATAAAGAGAGTTGTTTCCATAGGTCTGTTCTTCCTAAATTCATGCTGTATTTTCAATAATTCTCTCTTTTTGTATTTGTGCATTATATCGGCTGACTTCTGCACAGTGTTGTAGCCTATTTAGTGTTACCCAGGGGACACCATGTGGAAGCAGGCTACTTTATGCCCCGTGTTTTCAATAATATGTTATTATTTTCAATATAGTGAAGCAATATTTTGTAAAATGCTTTTTCTATTACTTTGCCAAAACTGGATAAATGAGATTGGCCTGTAATTGTTCAAGTTTCCCCCCCCCCCTTTTTTAAGAAGTGGTTTTACTCTTGCAATTTTTGGCTCCTTAGAAAAAGCTGCTTGTTCAAAGGAATTGTTACATATGTCAGCAAGAGGTTTACCAATAAAATAGGCAAACTTTTGAATGATGGCATGGATGTTATCTGTACCAGAAGAATATGTTGTTTGAGTTCAGGTATTATGTTTAGAATTTCATTTTGATCTGTTGATCTTAGCTACATGGTGGAAGTAATAATGTTCAAATTTGTTCTATTATGGCCATTATTTATTGGGTTATTTAAAAGGGATGGCCTGTTTGTTATACTTGTGAAATGTTCATTGAAATCAGTGATAGACTTAACTTTACTCTGTTACAAATTTATTCTTTTGTTTTAATATTACTTTATCAGTGAGAACAACCATCTTTGTTTCAGTTTTATAATTTTTCAGGTAATTTTCATTTTATTTACTGAATTTTGAATGCATTTATCATTTACAAACGTTTTTGCTTCTCTGATTGCTTGTGTGGTTTATCTTTATATTTTTTAAAATAGCTAATCAATTGCTGTAAAACATTGTATGCTTTTGAAAATTTCTGTAGGAAGTTCTTTTTTTTCACATGAAATCTTTATTCCGTTAGTGAGCCAACCCTTTTATATTTGTGAGGAGATTCTATATGATGGGTTTGAGTGGGAAGGCCATGTTAAAATAATGCTGAAAGGTTCTAAGGAAGATACCAAATGTATCATTTGTATCTTTGCTATTAAATGCACCCACCTAAGATTCTTGTTTTAATAAATATCCAAATAATTCTAAGCTATCAGTGCCATATACCCTAATAATTTTCTTTAATTTTGAGTGTGTGCAATTCATTTTTCTAAATATATGGTTAAAATTTGAGCTTCATGATACTAAAACCCATATTTAGAGTATCTATATTACAATCTTGTCTGGCATTTATTATTATTTGATGTAAAATAGAAGCACTCTTTTCAGTAATATGGGGTGGTTTATTAAGGTTGTTTTAAGATAAAGTTCATAGAAGGTTCTTCAAGTCTTTTTTTTTTATATATGCGAATATGTTGGTATTAGGTGACACTAAACTTCACTAACTGATTAATTCATCAGAATGTATGACAAATTATTATTACGATTAAGGCGTTTGCTGCAAAAGCCTTTGAAACATTTCCAAGTAAGTGAAACAAAATTAGTGAAATTTGAGTGATTTCATAACAGTAATTTGTCATATTATACTATATTTCACAGTGAAAATCCCCGATACAAAAAACTAATCATTAGAACATGTTTCAAGAACGTTTGCTCTCATCAGCTGGGGACCGACTAATGCTGGCAGGTGACAAAGTAACCTCTGGTTCCAATAAATAATGGAACAGGAAGTTCATTGGTGGGATGTCAAAGTTCATAACACGATGTTTATTTTTTAAAATATAAATCTTCTCCCATATGGCCAATTCCTTGGGATTGTTGGTAGCTTTCAACAGTTTGGTTTCTTTGGCAATATCATGATTATTAGTCCAAAAATGGTCTGCAACTGCCGATTTATTCACCTGTTTATAGCTTATTTCCTGTATATATTTAACAAACTTCACTATTCCTAACTTCTTTTAAGTTTACAATTTTTTTTATGTTTATTAGCTTTCGTAAAATCAATACTAAAATCTCCACTTATTATACAAATTTTATTTAATTTTTAAATCTTTAATTAGTTGAAGGCTGCTTCTAATTTATAAATGAAAGTGTTATAGTCTTTGTTTGGAGATCTGTATAGGCACAATAATACTATATTATAGTCCAATAGTAATGCTGTCAAGATCCCATTGTCTTTTTCTAGTATAGGCACAATAATACTATATTATAGTCCAATAGTAATACTGTCAAGATCCCATTGTCTTTTTCTAAGATAATGTCTTTTACATGAGGTAAACAGTTATACGTTAATGTTCTTCCTTAAATATAAACAGATGCTGACATAGTCACGCATTGATCTACTGGAATAATATGCATAATAAAAATTGTACATCTTAGTAATTTTGTTAATGTTCTTGAATTAACCAGTTTTCAGTGAAATGCATAACAGCTGTATTGGATATTTCATGAGTTAACATAGATTCAATTTCATCACATGTATATGTAGCTCAGTTAAAAAGCCTAGCCAGTGTAGGGATGTGGTCACATATTACTTTTCTATAATGCACAGTACAACAAATTGCTAAAGTATGTTAACTGCATTCTTAATCTACAATACTATATAAGGAAATCACTATAAGAACAGAGGCTAGGTCTTGGGCAAGAGATAATTGAGCCCCACTTTACTTCATTTGCTTATTGATGATATTTTAGAAAGAGTAGATGCAACTAATCCATATTGCCCAATAATTAGGATGAGAAAAATACTTGGTCTCTTTATGCAGATGATCTTAAAATTGGAGACATACTCTGATTGCTCATGCCATCAGAGAAATTATTTATTTAATTTATGGGGTATAATTAATACTAGAGAGACAGAAATTGTATTCCAAAGAGGCCTAGCAATTTGAAGAAAGTGGAAAGATGGTTTCTAATTGAAGAATAAGTAGTGATGATGGAGGAATTGAACTATTTAGGAATAAGATTAAGCATTTTGGAAGCTGAGAAGCACATACCAATATGAATGAATTCATTTATTAATCCTTAATATCCTTATATAGTCAAGTTTTCAATTTCTTTACTTTTCATTAACTACTAAACCCATCTTCAGCAATTTCCCGCTGGTATATCCAAATGATTTAGACTTGGCTGCACCTAAAAATTATTTCACCTTAACCTAAATCGAGAAACTAATAAGATATATCCACATAATACTGTAAAATACAATTAGAAAGCTACATTATCGGACAAAGTTATTTAAGTTGCCTGCATATCCCTACATTCAAATACAGCTTAACTTAGGGAAACGCTTAGGATGATAAAAGGAAAGCAGGCATGTGAATAATTAGAGTATGTTAATATAAAATTCATGTTAGTTAAATAGCTGGAGAGGATGTATGAAGCAATGATAGAATCTAAAATGTTCTGTGGAGGCTTAACAAAAGGTGGAGTTGAAGGGCAATCTAATCCACAGGATATTTTAAAAGAAGTTGTTGGGATTGCCTGGAACTTTACAAATGATGTGGTTTGGCACAATTGTGGAGAATATAAATACTGAGACTTTGACGGTCAGCATCTTGTGAATAAATTGATGCAATTTTCCAGCTTGTAAGCCATTGTATAGCAAATTGTATGAATCCAATGTTTTACCAGAATCTGCATCTGGGATTTTCCAAGGCATTTCCACTCTTCAATTATCTGATGACTTATATTTACGAAGAAGAGGTGAAATGCCAGATGTAGATTCTGGCAAAATGTCAGGATTCATACAATCTGCTTGACCAAAGCCTACAAGCTCGAAAATCATATCAATTTATTCATTGGAGAATGCATGAGATATCAGAGGGGAGCAAGGACAGCAGATAGTTGGGGGAGGGGGGAGAATGAGAAAAAAGCTAGAATAGGTTAAAATGGGGGATATATGGCAGCAAGGAGAAAGAAATGTGGTAGAACTCTGGAAGGAAGCGAGGAGAAAGGTGGAAGATATAGAAAAGCCAGATATTTGGAGTTTTGAGGATAAAAGTCCTTGATATCATGTAGGATAATAAAAAAGAATAGAATTAGGGATAAATGTTTAAACTGTTGTGATAGGCAAGGGAGAGAAGATTTTGCTTCGATGAAATGAGGGGCAAAGCTTTTGAAAGGTTATAGGGAGAATAATGTGGAAATGTGTTTGTATGGTACAATGGAAGGAATGTTTCAAAGATATAGCAAACTTGGGAACAAAAATGGAATAAGTGGCAAGATAAATTTATAGCAATAACGATTTTATCAGACTGTGGAATAGAAAGAAATAAAAGAATAGGAGTCTAATGGAGAAGGAAATTTAAAATTTGCAGTAACAGTTGTAACATTAGAATAGACAGGGGGGTCTAGACATACCAGTAACCTGGGGAAATTTTATGACAGATTAAATTAGTTGAAATTCATGTTAAAGTATGTATTGTTAAATTAAACTAATATTATAATGTTGATTATGCATGAAGCCAATAATTAATAAATTCAATTAAAATTAAAAAATTCAATATGCGGGATTCTATAGTTGGATAAGATACATGGCACCCCTACACTTGCTACACATTTCAAAATTGGTTCTGATGGGAAACAAAAACCTGTTCTTTTTTTCAGAACTAGGATAGATATATTTATGATTGATCCCATTAGTGCTATTGTGTAATACTGTATTTTGTTAAAGGTTGTTTTCTGAACACTTATACTTTTTAAAATAGTGCAGAACTCAGTATTAAGTTCTTTTTTAGTCACTTAGAGACTGAGAGAATATTTGGAACAAGGTTATTGTTTAAACATAAAATCTGCATCCACATTGAACTGTTCCTATAAGATATTTAAAGAACTCATTACACATGTTCAATTAAATTAAATTCATCATCTGTAGATCAATGATGGAGATTATATCAAAACTAAAAATAAATTATACTATACTTGGTGCTACTTAAGTTCTGTTCCTTCACACTATCAGTCATTCAAAATGATCATCTCTGATCTTTACATATGATCTTAGTTACTAAACCAATATGCTTTTGCGTCATGGATGAATCCAGAATTACCTTTCCTTCACAATATGTCACTTCCAAAATAGAATGAGACTTAGCATAGACTTTGCTCTCCATGATATCCTGCAACCTTTAGTCCAGCAGTTTCAGGTCTGGGCTACCAGAGGGCTTTTCTTCCACAGCAGTGAATTTTGGAACTTCATTTCTGAGTCATGCCAGGATTATCTGTGAATTGTTAGGTCAAAACTGAACCTTGTTGAAAAACCCATTGTCTTCCTTAAAGAGTATGTTCAAGGGCCTCATAATTACCTTACAAGATTTTACTCCTTGTTGAACAGAATGGTACAACACCTCACCATATCATCAGTGCTGGGCGATGCTCTCTGTAAACCTGGAAACTGCCTAATCAGCTTCCTTCAAGTTCCTCCATGTACTTTGTTAATTGTTTTTTTTTCCTTTGAAAATTCTCATCAGTAAAGAGGATATTTTTTGTAAATTATAATTAATATGTCGTCTAACACACTCTCTGAGTGCGTTAGTGTGTGTTAGACGACAGATTAATTATAATTTACATTTAACAAGCTTCACTGTGTAAGTTCCAACAGAATTTTTTTAAAAATATTTCATTTTTCGAAAGTTCTTAAATGAAGGATATTTTTTGTCCATTATTAGCATGCTCTTTCATGCTTGATTTTTTACATGTTAAATCTTGACGGATGTCCCACCATCACTGATAACTTTTCATATGATGGTCCTCTGTAATGATAAGAGACATAGATCTAATGGACCTATTTAGTTCTTGGGCCATTATTTTTTGTATATGGAGTGGGTTTAGGGAATCCATTCATGCACTGATTGCCCCCTGAAGTCCTTGATCTGAAGGTCTTTGTAGAATAAAGTTCTCCTAATCTTTTATAAATAATTTTGGAGTGATTCCCTGAATAACAATTTGTTATATTCCCCTAATCTTTTTACAATGCAGTAAACAAATTGGCCCCTGAAGTCCTTGATCTGAAGATCTTCATAGAATAAATTTTCCCCAATCTCTTTACAGTGCAGTGAACAAATTTCAGCAAAATATTCAATGGTTTCAGCAACTTGAAAATTTCTTTGTTAGGGGGAAATGCTGCAACTCTGTTTTTTTTTTACATTCCATTCTATATATATCATTAAATATAGAACACCATACTGCAGGTTTGAGCAGAATAATTTCAAACTATCATAATTACCAATAGCATTTATCCTATTTCAGTTCATGAAGAACAGAACTAAAGAGCTACTGTAATCTTCTGACTATGGTTGAAAATTTTGCAAAGCTGTAATTTTCTCTTATATTAGAGGGACTACCTGCACATGATTCTGTTAACTATATATTATTATATCTTATATTATGTCATTTTGTTTTCTAATTATACCAGCAGCTTAATTGGACTAAACAGATTATTCTTATTTCTGAATTATTCTTGTGCCATTTGCATTCTCAAACAGATCACATTTGCTCATTATGCAGTCTGTGTATTGATATTATTTGTTATAAATTAAATCAATCTGAAAATTATTGGATTGTTATAATGAAAATGTTCATTCACTACTTCCTCACTAGCTCCTAGCCAGTAAACCAAACATTCTTCTTGTGGGGTTAATGAAAACAACAGGGTCAATATATGCGTTAATCCCCTCTGCAGCAGATTGGTTCTATTTTTGAAGCACAGTACCATTGTTCTTTATATGAACTTATGGATGATTTAGTAGTTGGATTATCTCAACATTTGGCTTAAAGCAATCCTTGCAGCAAATAGACAAATACTGTAATGATTGAAACTTGAAGGTAAATCAGGAGAAGACTCAAATAGTAGTATTCAAGAAAGGAGCAAAATTGAGTAAATGTGAGAGGTGGAGGAAAGGAGATAAAGAGTATAAGGTAGTTAGGGATTGCATTTATCTAGGAGTTAAAATTGATGGGGGTGGCAAATGGGAAAAGCAAAAAAATAGTTTTGGCAAAAGGGAAAGGAGCAATGGCAGCAGTTAGAGGTTGCAAATATAAAATACCAATATAAGTGTTAAGTGACTGGAAAAAATTTATAGTATGGAAGTCGAGGCAAAAATGTTGTATCGTATTGAAATATGGGGACTGGAAGGAGGATGGGAAATTGTGGATGTTTTGTAGAGAAATTTTAGGTGTACCGAGTACACAGCAAAGGAAGTTGCACAAATTGAAATGGGAAGAGTGGCAAGGAAAGGTATGGTTATGGAAAGAGCTCTCGAATATTGGTTCAGAATCCTAAACTTAGATGAAAGAAATTTGTTAAGGAAATGCTTAGAGTTTCAGGAAAAGAGTCTAAGGAGCAATGGGTGAAGTAATAGTCTTAGGATAATTCTTGAGAACAATGGAATTTTGAGGAGGAGGGAGAACAATGAAAAGGGTTTTTGGAAAGTAGTAAGAAAGAGATTGGAAGATATAGAAATACAAAAACTGTTTAGCGAGATAGCGGGCAAAAGATCTTTAGTATTTTATATACAGATGAAAAACAAATGGGAAAGAGAGAAATATATTGATAAATCAAATAAAGAACAAAGATAGGGCATTGCATGGTTAAGAGCAGGCATGTGGAAATTAAAATGAATAAGGAAAGGTTTTCCTCAGAATCAGTGCCCAATATGTGGGGGAAAGGAAGATATGGAAATATAGTGTTTGAGTGCAAAGGGACGGGACTCTGGAGGAAAAAGTTTATAAACGAGAAAAGGTTTAAGTTAGATAGAAAAATACCCTTAATGAAAGTAAAGATAGCAGAAATGTAGAATTCCTGAGCAAAGTTACAAATAAATGGAATTGGGTACTAAGAAGGGAAGTAAATCAAATAATTTAAAGAATTGCATTTGATTAATCATATTAGGATGTAGATAAACGTGATTATGGTTGGGGGTGAGTTATAATTTTATTAAATTTGAAATGTAGCATTTAGTATGCATTTGAGAAATAAAGTCATTATTAGTTTGTATAGGCTGTAGTTAATTATAATGGTATAGGTAGAGTAATGAACAATTGTTATTTAGGACCTTGGATTGGGTTGGAGCCTGGTACCCTGGAATTCCAGTAGGCTGCTGCTGATGAACCGGGGACTGGGAACTGATGAAATTATGGGGTGGAAATATTGTATTGTTCTATTATATTAGAACTCGGATAAAGGTGATGGAATAAAACTATTTATTATATTTATATTTTTTATAATTATCAGGGAGCATACCCTAAAATGGCTTGGGCCGGATAGATGGAAGCTCCCTGGTAGTTTGTATTTATTTATTATTTTTTTTTTTTGTTTTTCTTAGCATATCAATAAATTTCAATTTCATTTCATATGAACTTATGTAAAATTTCTTAGAGCTTTTTACATACTGCAAATGCCTCCCATATCATTGTATTTTTTAAAAAAAAAAAAATGCTCTTGTACATCTTTCTACATTAATCTCTGTATATAGGGCGAGGCACTTAAAACTGCCATCACAAATATCTCCTGTATTATTATATTGTCAAACTGTTTTTGCTAGATAAGTGTTCATAAAATCTAGCATATAGAAAAATTAATAATGATCAGAAAAAAAGGTATTTTTAGTAAAGTTATATTGTATTAATGGCTTAATAGCTGTAATGATAGCAGGAATGAATCACATTAGAATATAATGTCGTCTGCTCGTTTCTAATGCAAATTGTTTACAAGTAATCACTTAAAATTTTATCCATTAAAAGCAACTGAACAGTTAATATGATAATTAAATAAAGATTTGAACACTTCCTATTTTGTGAAATTTATCAACTAATTTATGAGTTGCATTAAGACTTGTAACTTGATTTGCCTGGGAATTTCTCTTACAAATCTCCTGACAGCAAGAGCAAACTAGGTATGGCATATAATCATAAACAAACACATGTTATAATTATTAGGTCTAGAGTAGGATTATTAAAATGTATGTTGTCGCATATACAACATTTATGTCCTGGAGGAATGCTGCTGCATTGGCCAGTACTCCACTTAAGTATTCTTCCCTACTTCTCTTAACATTTAAGTCATCCATGATCTTACGATGCCCAAGAACGTGTGACTCATGTCAGTGAGAGGAAGATACATGCACAGTATGCATACTAGCCATAGTAGGGTTGTTCTTGTGGTTAAACCATGCATGTTTACAATGGTAAGGCATTTGGCTGTGAGAGAACAAATTTTCCTTTGTAAAATTAACTTTAAAGTCTATCCATTATAACCATAAAATTGGTGTCTGATGTGAGATAAGTGCAAGGAAAATAATAAATCCAATATTTTTAATGTGACACAAATGCAGATTGCAAACCCTACCCTAATTTCCACTTCTTCAGCAATTGACAGAGGGAAAGAATTGTATGGTTGGCTTCAACAGAACTCTGAATCACACATAGACTCAAGAATCATTAAATACAGTAAGTGAGATGTTTGATGATAGAACAATTAATGTTGATTTGTGGCCCTCACATTCTCTGATTTAACCTGTTGCTGCTTTTATTCGTGGGATGATTAGAAAGACAAAGCATTTCACATGAATTGCCATACATTAGAGATTAGAGGAATTCCAAGTGAACATGAAATAAGCAGAATTTCATTTGATGAGCTTAGAGGAGTGAGTGGTAATATATTCTTGTGATGTGGAATTTGTATATAAGGGGAAAAAGAACACAACATTTATTTTAGGGAAAGTAAGGTAAGGTTCATAATCCATTTTGTTCCAACACAAATGTAGAGGAGCACTTTACTGGCTGATGCTTGACCTGTTGCCTGGAAACCAGATCCAGTGCTATGTCCATTAAATATATATACAAACCTGTATTTGGCATTTATTATTCATAGTAGACCTTACTCTAAGATTAGACATGTTTTGTTTCTTTTACTATTCAAATGACACTAAGTGGCATGAGACTCAAGGCCAATGTAGCAATTCAGTAATCTCTGCCTGTAGCCTGGTCCTTGAGCAATGACCTATCTTCTGCCAATGTAGTCCCCACTACCATTTCAATCATCAGATAACTTGATGACCTAATATAACTCATTTTGACTGCTATGCTTTAGGGATAATGAAGTGCTCATAAGGTGAAGATATCATTAGAGTTTTCATATAATTTGAAAAGGGGAAGTTGGGCGACTTTAGACATAGAAAGAATTATGCCCTGAAAGTCATTTCTTAACATTCAAAACTTATGGAAAATTTAACATTAAATATTTTTTAATCAGACATTGGTTTGGTTCATGTGAAGATTTGCCTCTGTCCATATATTGCACACTTTTTTGTCTCTCTCTATCCCTTGATTTATTTAGTTTGATATGCTATAGATTCAAGTGTAGCCACAGTGGCTAATGGACATTCAACATGTTGATTATATTAATACCAACATGTACTAAAAACTAGACTAAGGTTTATAATATCTTACACTTGTAGAATCACAGACATCAGGGAATTCATTTACATAGTAAAGTATCTTTAATAGCAGTTAAGAAAGGCTATTTTAATACTGAATAAATCTTTAAGAGTATCCGGTATCGTATTAAATATTTTATTATACTGATAATAAACTCTCTTTTGATAAGTTAAATGTTTTGCTGGCCAATGGAAATTTCTTTTCTGTTGTGTTAAAGCTGTATACCAGTAGGTTTCTAGTAAAGGTGTTTTAATTTTTAATGTAAAACATAAATAGTCAGAAAATGTATTCGTTTGGGGCTAAGATTCCCAGTTTACCAATTTCTAGGTATGATGAGTTTCTGATATTCTCATTGGATCTTTCTGCAGTTTAAAGGTAATTTTGCTATCTACTGAGCTACCTGAGAAGATTATTCCATATTTAAGTATAGAATTAAAAAAAATTCTGCTTTTAAAGTTTCATTTGACTGAGTTAAAGATGCTCAGTGATCTAATATGATAGCATGCTGAATTAGTTTAGATATAATATATTCAAAATATTATTTCCAGTTTAAGAATTTTTATATGAAGTCCATGAAATTTAGTAACCAGTATTTTTTTTAATGTTTCTTTTTCATTTACATAGGCTGGAGATCATTGAAATGTGAGTAGTATTAAGAGCTATTTTGAATTGTTAAACCATTTACACATTTTGTCAAGCAAATTTAATTGAAATTATCAAGTACTACACTTGAAAATTTTCAGATAACTAAAATCAATTTGGCTAGAGATCCATTTACTTTGACTTTGTGATTACTTCCCTAGAAGGACACATTTGAAAGCATGCATCGCTTCTGTAGAATCATCTATGGGGTGACAGGTGATACACCATATATTGACAGTAGAAATAGATTAGATACTCCAGCCTACTTCACAGGAGCAATCATGATTATTGCTGTACCCACAGGAATTAAAATCTTCAAATGGCTTTCCACAGTTTAAGGATAAAAAATAATCTGTAGAACACCCTCACTATTTGTTCATGTGCATTGGATGTATATTTCTATTTGAAAAAAAAAAGCTTCTAGACTGTATTGCAGTAATTTTCCATAGTAAAAAGTCAAAATAGTGTTGCATTCCATTCATTGTTTGCATTATAGTTTAAGCAAATAAAACTGTTTTAGGAATTTGAACTAATTTTTTGCAATTTTCATCTTTTTAACACATTTTGTCACTATTGCCTATGCAAATATTCACTATTAAATGTTAGAAAAATAAACTACATAATTAAAAAATTGCTTATTATGTTTATTTTTATCTGCAGCATGTCGTCCTCTGTGCGGGTATTTGCTGGAACTTGTCCTGATGAAAGCTGTCGAAGGAGAATGGTGTTTTCATCCAATGAAGTTCTAGCAGAGTGCTTGTACTGTGGCCAGCGACATCCTACATCTGCCATACATGATGCAACAGAGCTCAAAGATCAGCCAATGGCTGTGCAAACTTTGGTGCGCAGTATCATCACTGCTAAACACCCACATTTGAAACGAGGGGTAGAAACGGTAGGTTTTCCAATTATGATAAAATGGTAAGGAATGGAAACAAATTGTATTGAGTTTTAAAAGGAATGGAATGAATGTAAACAAATGTTGCTGGTCTCTACAGTGTTCCTCCTGGAAATCGGTAACTTCTGAGGATAAAAAATTTAAGTTGAAATAAACAGCTTTAATATGACAAATTATTGTTACGAAATCACTCATATTTCACTAATTTTGTTCCACTTACTTGGACATGTTTCAAAGGCGATTGCCTCCATCTTGAGCTTAGTCCCATTGGCCGCTTCTCAGTGTGGTATTAAGATTTCGCACTGTGACTTTAACGAACTTATTGATGAGATAGCTGTTGTTTGGGAGATCAAAGTTAACCAAAAATTCTTTGTTTTTGTTTATAAATATATTTTCCCATACTGTTAATTCTATGGGTTTTTGAAGAACTTTTAATAGTTTTGGTTCCTTTTGGAATTTGTGGTTTTTTTGCCAAAAATGTTCTGTCACTGCTGATTTTTCTGTGTGTTTATATTTAACATTTCTCACATGTTCCTTAAAATATATGGTGATATTTCTTTTTGTTTTGCCTATGTATTTCATGTCACAGTCTTTGCAACCGATTTCAAAAATGCCTGATTGCTTTCCTTGTGGAATTTTGTCTTGTGTTTACGTTTAAGTGGTTTTTTAAACTGAATTTATTTACTGGAGCCATAATGATGTAGGACATCATCACACTAAAAGGCTACAAAGGAGATCATATATATATATAAAATTCACATTCCACCCATGGGCACACCAAAAATTCCAGAAGATTTTTAGAGAGACAAACATCATTTTGGCCCCAGTAAATAAATTTGGTTTAAAAAACCACTTAAACACCAACACAAAAGACAAAATTCCACCAGGAAAGCAATCAGGCATTTTTGAAATCGGTTGCAAAAACTGTGACATGAAATACATAGCCAAAACAAAAAGAAATATTACCATACGTTTTAAGGAACACGTGAGAAATGTTAAATATAAACACACAGAAATATCAGCAGGAGAAGAATATTTTTGGCAAAAAAAACCACGTAATCCAAAAGGAACCAAAACTATTGAAAGCTCTTCAAAAACCCATAGAATTAACAGTATGGGAAAATATATTTATAAACAAAAACAAAGAATTTTTGGTTAACTTTGATCTCCCAAACAACAGTTACCTCATCAATAAGTTCGTTAAAATCACAGAGCGACATCTTAATACCACACTGGGAAGTGGCCAGTGGGACCAAGCTGAAGATGGAGGCAATTACCTTTGAAACATGTCCAAGTAAGTGGAACAAAATTAGTGAAATTTGAATGATTTCGTAACAATAATTTGTCATATTATAATACATTCACTGTGAAAATCCCCGATACAAAAAACTGCTTAAAAGACACCTTTAATTTTAGTAATGACATGGCAAAGATAATATTGATTATATTTCTTATCTTGTCCTGAAATATGCAAGTACATTATGAAGTGCTCTCATAATATTTTTAATTTATGTTCAGACATACACTTCTTTTAATCTTGGAAACACAGTTAGCTGATGTTTTTTCATGGTGTAAGTATGCAATGCCCAGTTTTTAGAAGGAATTTGTTTTAAAAGTATTTTAACATCCATTTTTACTAATGAGGCATCACAAGCAGTGGACATAATGATATATGAGATGAAATGACACTGTAGAAGGAATTTTAGGAAGGATGCATTCTGAGCCCAAGTACATCCGAAGGAGGACTGAGGAAAATTTGAAAAAAACCTGTCAGGGAGGATGGATCTGGTGATATGCAAACTGCAGACCTCCCTTTCATGAGGTCATGCCCTAGCAACCTTAACCATCCAAGCTTGTTTGGAGGGAAATAGGGCATATGCTAATAAGAATATCTGTTAATCATTCTTTGCCTTTAATAGACTTTAACATTTTCACTGCTAAACTTATCTCACATTTGGCTATGGTTATTGAAGTGAATAGTCCAAAGCAACTAATGTCAATATTTTTGGACAGAACATTTTCAATTTAAACTATTTGACCAACAGTATGCAATAAAATCTGAAAATACGATACGATTTACATTTATTCCTTAATTCCAGCAGTTTTATTAAGGTAATATTACATTAAGCTTTAAATTAACGATGATTTAGGAATTTGCATAATGTTTTAAATTAACTATATGAATTTATACTTACGAAGCTGTTGACAATGGAGTTGTAATATATCCTAAACATAGGTATTCATTTTTTAATGTAAGTAAATGGAGCTCAGTGTAAAAAATGAATACCTAAGTTTAGAACTATATGAATGCTAAGAAATTATGATTTATTTTGATTTGCAAGATGTGGTATTTTGAAGTAAATTTAGCACTTTTCGATCAAATTTGCATAATCATTTCTTTTACGTGACAAGTACCACCATGCCTCATTCTGCTATGCAATCAAAGTTTGTATTCACTAATGAAGAGTGATTGATCTTCAATGGATGTGTAATATGGTAAGGTTGGATTTGAAGTTCCACTGATGCAGACAATTAAATTTCCTCAGTTGTGTTTGTCATGTCAGAATTGTACAAGTACTGTAATAGAACATTTTTCACTAAATTTCCAGGAGTAATATCTCTATTGGTGAACAAAGTTTGCATCAAAAAACATTAACAAGAAGCCGAGATAAAATAAACAGGTTTTAACAATGAAGATGCTTGATGAAATAGGCTATCAATTAAAAACCTCTTGAAAATCTTTAACGCTAGTAGCCAGCAAGTTGGTATATTTGTCATCAGTCATATAAAACTCATGGAGGTGCTGAACCAAAATATCTGAGATGCAGTTTACAATTTTTGGGAGGATGGATTGTGGTGATTGTCTCAAAATCTTTTCAAAAGCAGCGGAGCACAAGCACTTTGAGTATCAACTATGATGATTAGTACAATATTAATTACTATTTACTATGCAATTAACATTAAAATAAAAGGCAGTATAATTACAGTACTTTTTTTTTGACAGGTTAAAGTGCTGGGCTTGTCAAATTACCACTGCAAGCTGCTGTCCCCATTATTGACTTACTATGGAATGGACAAGAAAACATTTAAACCCAGGCCCCTACCTGAGATCATCAATAAGTAAGTTGCCTTATCTCATTTACCTTATCTTTCCTTTTTAAGTGTATTTTTGATTTATAGAAAACGCTTAATAGCACTGTTAGAACAATGCAGGGATTTGGGGAAATGCCTGCAGCATGAAAGTTAATTCAGATCATGTTTGTGTCATGGCTGTCTAAAGCACCTGGCTGTGCTTGTATTTCAATTTGGTTTTGAAAAGAAAGAAAAATCAGATTGTTGCATCATTAGATACCAGACTCAAGGATTTAAAAATAATGTTATTCATCATCATTCGGTTTTAAAAAGGAGTTAGTGCAGAATACCTACATTAAACATACTTAGAACTTGTAGAAAATTCCTGAAATTTCAGTTCAGAAGTTTAATAGGTTTATGGCATACAGTAGAATTGGAAGAATAAATATTTCTTTGACTTTTTGGCATTCCTAACATTCCACTTTGCTGTCTTACAGTTTGAGAACCTGGAATTGTTCCGTGTTACCTTATTTACCATAGAATTCTAATCACAAGATGCAAGTAATGTGCAGGCACATTTAGTTTCAAGTATTTGCTTATACTATAGAGCTAGTCTATAAGTATTATATATCTAATTGTAGAGCATTCCTGAATAAAGCTTCTGCATATTTATTGTTAGTTTCTGACATATTTCTTCCATAGAAGAATACTTGTTAGACAAGTTGTTTATATATTAATTAATTAATAGTACTAATAGCAGTAAATTTACAGTGCAGTATTACAAATGTAGCCTAGTTCTAATCCATAATTTTACGCCAAAACTGTCATTCTGATAGTGACCATAATTGCCTCGTAGACCCAAGATCGCAGATTTAGTCCCATTGGGGTCAATGAATTTTTCCAGGCATTAAAATCCTAAGTAAAGGTTCCTTGGTAAGGAAAGTGCAATCATGAGTCCAATATTATAGATTTACAGCATGTAAAAGAATCAAAAGCCTTAAAGAAGATACCTCTGAGCAAAATTTATTGGTCATCTCATGCCCTGAATTGGATGGGTTGCTGATGACCTGAGATGTTAAGTCTGTAAATAAATCAAATCAACAACAACAAAACTGCACAAAAAAGAGCATAAAGGACAATCAGACCATTACTCTCAAAAAGCAAGGGCTCCTTTACTATTATTAAATTTGAGGGAAGGAAACTGACTTCAGAAAGTGAGAAGACATTAGCCTCCCTGGAGATTCAGTGCATTGTTTGATCTGTAGGACGGATTTCCCCACAGTGATATTTATTGCCCCATATATCCCTTGTATGTTAATATTTACCCTATACTCCTCCATTTCCAAAACCATATTCATTTAAACTATATTGATTAACTAATAGCATTAAATCAGCTCACTGAATTTTCCTTATTAACTACCTACATCCATTTTGTCTTCACACAGCACAAAAATCCCCAAAATTCCCCCACACTAAGAAACATTAAAAATATCCCCAAATACTAACTCTGTCTCCATTTTTCTCACTGCATTCAGTAGTAACTCCAAAAGCAAATAGAATATGAATGGCATCCTCATGATCTTTACAATTTTGCTCCAATAGTTGCTATATGTCTTCAGTTTCCATACCCCTAAACAGTACCAGTAAGGATAAAAAGGAATTTAATATGCTCAATAAAGACTGCCATACATAAGATATAAGAGCAAATGATTACCATAGGGTGAGCATGAATAAAAAGCAAACCAATAAGGATCCATATAATATAGGAGCTATATTATTTACCATTATCAATTAAAAATACCACAGACTTGAAATTTAAATCTGTGCTAAAACTATTCCTAATATAGAAATGTTTGTACAATATTGCTGAACTATAAGGATATGAGTGTCAAATATAGCTAATGACAAATATGAGTGTGCATATAATTATAACTTGATTACTGTCAAATAACTTGTATTATTGTATTAAACTGATTATATAGAATCATGACAATGTCGGATGCTCTTGTAAGAGTCTATTGACTGCAGTAAATTATCATCATCATAATTGCCACATACCTTCTCTCACTCTCTCTCATTACGTTACCAATGCAAGCATCCTGTAGGGTAAATATTGTACTCACGAAGCTGTTGACAATGGAGTGGCAATGTAACCTAAATTTAGGTATTCATTTTTTACACTAAACTCCATTTACTTACACAAAAGTAAGACGTGTTTCGGGAGAATCTCTCGTATCTTCAGTTGCTCACTGAACAGCCGTTACTCGAAACGATGGCTGCTGAGTTCATCCATAGGAGGAAACTCAATATTCATTGGTTTTCTCTATTTTTTAATATGAGAATTTTTTCCCAAGTGGATAACTCCAATGGGTTATGAAGATGTTTCACCAGTTTAATTCCCAGTTTTATTTCATGGTTTTTGGTCCAAAAGTGAGCTGCTACTGCCGATTTATCCATGTGTTTAAACCAAATTTCCTAAAATGTTCTTTCCTCAGAATTTCCAAATTTCTTTTTGTTTTGCCTATGTTCACAATCTGCAAATTTTATTTCGTAAATTCCTGATTTTTGTTCTGGTAGTATGGAGTCTTTTACTGTGCAACCTAATAAATTCTTGATGTTGTATCTGTTCTTTGGGGCTAACATTATCCCATGTTCTTTGAAGATTTTCTTGAACTTGTTGTGGTAAATTGGATGGTAGGTGAAACTTTTGAATTTGTATTCTTCTTTTGTGTTTTTCAGTGTGGAAACTTCCCTTATCCCTTTTTGTCTTTTAGATTTATTGATAATTTTTATCACTGTGTCTTTGTTGAAACCATTAACTATAACTGTTTTTATTATTTGTTTGTATTCTATTTTGTACTCTGCTTCTGTGAGTGGAATATTCATCAATCTGTGTGCCAAAATGTGAAAAACTGCATATTTATGTGGAATGGGGTAATATTATATGCAGTTTTTCACAGATTGGCACACAGATTGATGAATATTCCACTCACAGAAGCAGAGTACAAAATAGAATACAAACAAATAATAAAAACAGTTATAGTTAATGGTTTCAACAAAGACACAGTGATAAAAATTATCAATAAATCTAAAAGACAAAAAGGGATAAGGGAAGTTTCCACACTGAAAAACACAAAAGAAGAATACAAATTCAAAAGTTTCACCTACCATCCAATTTACCACAACAAGTTCAAGAAAATCTTCAAAGAACATGGGATAATGTTAGCCCCAAAGAACAGATACAACATCAAGAATTTATTAGGTTGCACAGTAAAAGACTCCATACTACCAGAACAAAAATCAGGAATTTACGAAATAAAATTTGCAGATTGTGAACATAGGCAAAACAAAAAGAAATTTGGAAATTCTGAGGAAAGAACATTTTAGGAAATTTGGTTTAAACACGTGGATAAATCGGCAGTAGCAGCTCACTTTTGGACCAAAAACCATGAAATAAAACTGGGAATTAAACTGGTGAAACATCTTCACAACCCATTGGAGTTACCCACTTGGGAAAAAATTCTAATATTAAAAAATAGAGAAAACCTAATGAATTTCAAGTTCCCTCCTATGGATGAACTCAGCAACTTCCTACTTCAACCAACAGAGGCCACCACAGGAACATCCATTTGTCCAGCCATCATTTCGAGTAACGGCAGTTCAGTGAGCAACTGAAGATGGGAGAGATTCTCCCGAAACATGTCTTACTTTAGTGTAAGTGAATAGAGTTTAGTGTAAAAAATGAATGCCTAAGTTTAGGTTATCCTGTAGGGTTTCCAACTTCAAATCAATTAAAAATTATAATGAGCTCTTCTCTTTTGTTAAGCTCAGGCAAGCAGTTTCAAGCTGTACAGGCAGACAGTATTTACTCATATTTTCATAACAGCCTTAACTAAATTTAACTTGTATTCTCATGCATCAACATACCGAATTTTTTAAGGAAAATAAGCACAAATAAAAAAAAAACATTAATTTTAAATATAACAATTACGAACATTGCCTTCGGCAATTCCAGAAGGCACTAACTGCAATCAAAATTTATTCCAATTTGATTGGCTCAGCCCCCCAGTCTCTGGTTCATCAGCAGCTACCTACTGGAATATCCAGGGGACTGGGCTATGATCCAACCAAAAACAAAACACAACATTAAAAATAATTTATACATTCAATACAATATTAAGTTGTATTTCCTACACTATAAATCTTATTTCTTTTTTAATTAATCCTATTCAGCTAAATTTCTATCCTTGACAGTTTCTTATTCTGTAGGACTTTATACACATTAACACCCTAGTTATTGGGTGTATAAGGATCCTGTTTAACTAATGCTAGATAATTAGTCCCATTTCCTCCTCTACTCCTTTTACTATCTGACAATTCTATACCATTTCTCAAGCACCTTTCCTAAGTATTTTACACCCATAACCATTTTTGTTTTACCTTGCCTAAGTATTTTCCCAGTTCCTTAATATTTTCTTTTGATTTTAATTTTAAAATTCTTCAACCTTGTATTTCATCTGGTAAATTTTCTCACTTCCGCAATAGGAACTGAACTGTTCCCTCCAAAATTTAGTTTGCTTACATTCTAATATACAATACCAAGTACTATCTGGTTCTTCGTATAGGACATATTCCCTTAATATATCCACTTTTTAATCCACTTAATTATTTTACTACTGTTATAAACCATGTCAGTCCTTCCCTTCCTACCTTATCACAAATTTCAATATATCTTTCTTTTACCCACACATTTTTAGTGTACTATATAATTTCAGATATTTTTTGATGTTAAGATTTGCCCATATTTACTGTTTTTCAATATCCTTAATTCTTATTGTTATCTCTTTCCAAAATCCTTTACCCAATCTTTCTCCCTTATACCATACTAATCCCAAGCCCGCTTCTTATAGGATATTTTGGATTTTAGATAACCAAGTTTTTCTATGCCCTTAATTTTTTCCTTGTGCTGCCATACACTGATTAATGACATTCTCCTCCTCTGGTCTCTCTGTTCAATATTTCAATACTCTTTCTCTGACCTTGCTTTTATAGCCCAATATTCCCTAGTTCCATTACGGCAACCTAATTAGGTGAACATCTAGGTAAGCCTAGAACAATTCTGCAAAATAGTCTAATAATCCATTTATCCCTTTCCATCCTTTGTCTGGCCCCCAAATTTCTATTTCATACATCATTCTGTTCTCCACTATTGAGCTATATATTCTCTCTAATCATTTACTTGCATATTTGGTATTTTGTTCACACAAGATCTGATTACACTCATGGCTGCTTTTCCTTCTGCTACTGCTTTCCTTTTTTGAATGCTCCATTTCCCATTGCTAGACAATCTAACACCTAAATAATCAATTTTCTTGACAACTTCAATTTCTGTGCCCTTTCATCACTATTTTTCCTGGTTTTTTTTTAATTTGAAATCTTTTTTCATCGCCATAACCCTAGATTTGTTTTTATTTATCTTAAGACCTCATTCTCTACAAAGTGTGCCTATAACTTCTAATGATGATTCAATAACTAAATAATTAGAAAAAGAGGAGCATGAAAATAGCTGATAGCAAGGATATTAGCTTGAAATACCAGGTTGAAATTTGATACATGAAGTACATTGGACTCAAAAAATAATTTGCTCTGTTGGTGATGTAATAATTTTGAGAAATAACCTGTGAAGGATGAAGTGCAGCCATTATATTAAAGTTGTTACTTCATTAAGAATGGAGATGCCTCGTAGCAACTTGTTCTGTTCAATTCTTTGCCTGTGCAGCTGCATTTGTTTTTACATTATATTAGTTATTACTTGAACCTTAGAAAGTATGTCCAATTTTGTTCACAGGGCTACATTTGACTGTACAGCACTGTCTGACAGAAGCTTCCGGATAGATCCACAACATTTAGAAGTGCCAGGATATGGACGGGATACATCAGGCAGTGCCACATACCTGGCAGGAACTCTGGCACACATCAGTGGCACCAGGTGAGCTTCAGAAATCTTGCATATCTTAGTCCGTAATGCAGTTTTGGTGAATCAGATGCTTTAATCTGTAAGGCTAGCTAACAGGAGGACTATATCTGAAAACTACATCATTGATTAATTGCAGGAGTATGTGTTCTGCATAGTAATGACATAAAAACATATTTAATTTATTGCTTATAAATGGATTATAGACTCTTGGACATCAATATGTTTAGGGAATAAACAAATTAGTTTTATTATAAATTTTCACCATAGTTATAATTAAATAATCATGATAATGTAATACTAAAGTTTGTCATCAACATCAATGGGAATTAACATTAAACTACAAACTATAAATTGAATTAATTAATACTTTTAAATGAAATAGAAATTCCTACCTCAACTGTGCTTTCAATTCCATTATCTGTCTAGTTAAATTCTGAATCCACTTCCACATGCTGAGATCTTGTAGGTTTTCTATATGAAAAGTTCTATGTTCATAGATCTCTGTGACTGCTTCACGAACTCACTGAATGCTCCAGAAACTGAACTAAACTAAAGCTAGTAAAGTGTTGCAGTGTCTCATTACATAATTTTATCAGTCAAGACTCTTTATCTTTCATATTGATGTAAACCTCTTAAATGTTTAAACCCTATAATGCTTAAATTAGGCATACTTCTTGCAATAACTAAAGTGGTTAAATTAGCTTTAGGATGTTTCGAAGGGACATCCTCTCCATCTTCAACCAACTTGATGACTAGATAATAAAATAAATAAAATCATAATAGCTTGCTGATCCTTGAGTTGATATTGTGAATGTTTATTAGGTTGGTCTTTATCTTACTGTTCTAGGGAGACACTAGTACCAATTCATGCAGATGGGGATGGACATTGCTTGGTACACGCTGTGTCCCGAGCACTGGTTGGCAGGGAACTGTTCTGGCATTCGCTGCGCACAAGTCTCAAACAGCATTTCCTCCTAAATATTGATAAGTACAAGGTAATCCATACTTGTAGGTGAAGTGTATAAAATTGTTTTTAGAAAAAGTAGTTCCTTGAAGCAATTTTTTGAATAATTTTTCTGTTGCTGAGTAAACGGATTCCCCATCACTTTTTGTGATCTTACTATGTGTATTAGATCATGGAGTGACTTACATAGTTTTTTTCCTAATCTTGAGAATATGTGTGAAAACATTCATAAACAGCAGTGGAACCTCAGTGCATATTCTAAATACTTGTAGTGTATTTTGCTGTTGTACCAGCCTTTGATATTTGCATAAACTTTGTCTATATAACAGTGCAGCGATCATCATTTATTTTACACCTGAAAAATGATAGTGTATATGTATTTTTATTTCATTTTATTTATATACATTCTTAAAAATATGATCATTTATCTTTGTATATATGTATTTTCTGGAATCCCTAAGGATATATTACAAATTTCTTTGCTGATATTTTCTTTTAGTGATCTAGGGATGGGCATTATTTTGATACACTTGGTCAATAAGCTTTCCCCATAGATAAAATCACAGGTATTTAAGTGGGAAGAAAGTCTACAATAGGAATTCAATAATTAATGGAACAAAATGTTCTCCTTTTCCAGGGTTTGATAAATTTAATTTTATATATACTGGATTTATTATACACAAAATTAGGCAAACAAATTAATAAATATTAAAGCTATAAATATTTTGAGTTTACTGTATTGTCAAAGGAAAATGATGCTGTAATTTGTGTGCATTTTTATGCGCCACACTATTATTTTTATGTCCAATTTGCTGCATATTTTAATATTCCTTTAACAATTGTTTTGGTTAACGTATTCGCCGAAGTGAAACTAAACTTTTTGCTATAGAAAATTAAGAAGGAATTGATTGTCACATCATGAATGAATTGTTATAACAGCCTACAGAAGTTACTCTTAATTTAACATCTGGCTGTGTTGCTTAGGGACAATTAAAATATCATAGGAATTCATTTTAAATTTTTGTGCACTATGAGTGGAAGATGTTGACACTTCCACACCTGTTGTGCTAAGTGCTGCAATGATTCTGTTTAGCCAGACTTTATACAAGCATCTCATTTTTACTTTATTACATTATGCAATTTTCTCTTTAATTTTTTTTAGCCTACGGATTTGGTTGCGTTGCATTTTTCAGTTTAATCCGTGTATTATTTTCATAGAAGAAATAGGGGAATATTGAAATTTACTATTGATAATTGTTGGCATCTTCTCCACTAGTACTTTTAATAAACATACCATAAATAAAAAATGTGACTATGTTTTGCATTGTTCAACTGCACTAACTCAATACAAAATTGCATATCTTACACTTTAACCTTCGGTTGGTTGCAATATATCTGGAAGATACCTTTTCTGCTTTTTTTCAACGTACTGATGTAACTACTAATATGAGTTCACTCCAACCCATAGTAGTTTCTTAAAACCCATTGCATTTCCTTGCTATAAAAATACTGCAATATAAATAAAACAGTGATTAAAAATAGAATTTTACACCTATAAGGGCTTTCAGACAGCACAGAACCATAAATGTAGTCTTTGTCTCTCATACGTTGTGCTTGATAATGTAGCAATAGATTTGTGCCCCCAGAGGGTTAAGCTTCATGCCAAAAAATAGCAACCACTACCCTAACTTACATGTGAAGGTTGAGACATTTTTGTCTTTTTGATAAGGTTACGTGGGGTAGGTGGCAATTGGAAAATTTTCAAATCCTACAATGCATTTTGCTCATAGCCTATGCAGCAATAAGATAGCTTTGCAATATTGGTATAAATTAGAACTTATAGATTAAATTGTTGCTCTTTTCATAAACTGCTCCATGCAGTACATACAAATTAAATATAACTTTTTATTATGTATATGATTAAAACATTTTTTTGGAAATTTCAGTGTTAAGTAATGGTTATGATTATTTAAAAATGAAATAGCTGCAGCAATTTGCAATGTTCTGTATTTTCTATTGCATATGCTGTATTTTGCATACTGAAATATTGAATTCCTAATTTTTGCACACGTAGGCACTATTCCAAGATTTTATCAATGCATCAGAGTGGCGAGGCATTATTGAAGAATGTGATCCTGAGTATGAGCCATTGGAGGATGATGGTGAGATTCTTGGTCTGCGGAATATACATGTATTTGGACTAGCAAATGTGCTGAAAAGGCCAGTCATATTGCTGGACTCTGTGGCAGGCATGAACAGTTCAGGAGACTATTCCGGTGAGTGCAACATGTATTGTTTTTATAAATATCACTTTGCAATGCATTGTGAAGCATACAGTTCTAGATATTGCATGAACTTAGATAAATCTGTGTGTGATTGTGGCTTTGTGTTGGCAGCTGTGTTCCTTCCAGCCTTGGTGAGTCCTGAGGAGTGTCGTGGCAAATCTGGTGAGCTCAATAAGCCAATATGTCTTGCCTGGAGCAGTTCTGCTCACAATCACTACATTCCACTTGTTGGTATTAAAGGAGGTAAGGAAAATGGAACCGTTTGCTAGTTTAATGTTATTTCCTGTTCATTTATAGCTTTGAATAAAATAAATATTTTATTATCATTAAATAAGATATACAAATAGAACATACAATAAGAAGTAAATTATGAAAATTCATACATGATAAGAGATAAAAGTATAAACTAGAAATCTACATTATATTAAATGATAGTTTATTGATCTGAAAATACTCATACTGAATGAGTAACAACTAACCATGATGAAGTTTATGTTTTAATTTTATGTTTGATAACCTTGCAAAATTTAAAGGTAAACTATTATATTTATTCTTGAAAGCTGTTTAATGACTTAAAATGTTTATGATATGATATGTTGATAAGGTTATTATTTTTTGTATTATAATTATATATGATCTGTCTAAATTGCTGAAATGGTAAATTATTTTTCACATAAATAAGTTTTGTATAAATGTGTAAGTTTATAGCAGTCATTATTTGTAATTTAATAAACAAAGGTTATAGTAAGGTAGAACTATGAGGGAGAGAATTTCTTTGGACTTATCTTCTGATCTGGACAGCAGTCTTCAAGAAACATATGTAGCATTATAAAATTTATTGTAACTGCTTTATATAAGATACAGCATTACCAGTTTCAATATTAATTCAATTTGGAATCAACCACCATGGGTGGCCAAGGTCATTAAGGCACGGACTCGTGAGCGGGAGGTCTGGGGTTCGAATCCTGCCAGGACCGTCAGAATCGAACACAGTTAAACATGCATTAATAATCTCTCAACTGTGGTGCTGCTGCTGATGATGATGAAAGCAACGGCCTTCAAAACATGTCCCAGTAAGTGAAACAAAACTAGTGAAATTTGAGTGAATTTATTGTAAATAATTTGTTATATTATACTATATTTCACTGTGAAAATCTCTTCTATCTAAATCTTCATTATATGCAGTTTTAATTTTGATTTTTTTATGCTCTGAAAAAGTACTGCAAGCAAAAGCAGTGTTTATTTTCTAGATAAATAAACATTGCAGATATGAAGTTCCAGATGCTTTTGTGATGGATTATATTATGAAGACAGAATATCAGAAGCTTGCAAAATTAAAAATATGTAATTGCTAATAAAAAATAGAAATGCATTGTAATTCATCTGGATTTTTTCAGCTAGATAATAGTAGTCCAACATTATAGTAACAATTATAATTAGTGTATGGAAAACATTACATCCTCTTTGTTCCCTGCCCATCTTCACAACTTATTCCATTTTACATCCCTGCTTCACTGATTATAATGTAAACCCCAACATATTTTACCCCTGTTATGAGAAAAATGTATATTTAACAAGCAGTTCTCGAAACATTAAAATGTCATTATATTGATGTCAGAGGGCCACTGAAATTACTATATTACAGTGAAATTTGAAATACATTAAGTTTTAGGAAAAAGGTATGCATTTACCCATGTAGCTTATGCATATTTTGATTGTAAACAAAAAATCCATAAATAAAAAAGATTAACATGCATTGCATTAGAATAGCATTGTTTAAAAATAACAAGGTTTAAGTTCATAATCTGATGTACAATATTTATGAGACACTTGCTAAATTCGCACTGTCATTTTAGCTGTTACATTAGGAGTTGCCATGTTAGTTTTTGTATTAAATGTTATCCTGTTGGGAAGCTATTTTGCATGATCAATGGGCTATGGTTGGTAAAATGTGTAAGTATAGTAATGTAAATAGAAGTAAATAAAAAAAATTTGAAAATATAAAAAATGCACACAAAACACTTTTACACATGAAATTTATTTTTAAAAAATAATTGGTTCTTTTTTTCCGCACATTATTACGAGCACTAGATCATCCTGAATAGTTACATTTTTTTCTCTCAAAAGTTTATTATGGCATCTGAGAGTAAAAACACAGCATCACAGTGTAAATAATGTGAAACCAGTTTTAAACTGCAGTAAAATTAATCAAATTAATTTCAGTTTTAGAATGGTTTGTTAAAAAAGTAAATAACATGAAATGTTGTTGTTTTACTGATGTTTTTCAAATTATTGGGAGTTTCCCACCACCATCTTGCAGGAGAAAAACATTTTTGTTTTTATAATTAGAGGCTTCTTTTTTATTATATTATGCATAAAGTGTTTTAAAATTAGTTACAACAATTAAGTCTTCAATTAGTACCTAGATTGTTATTTCAAAGATGCAGCAGATAGAAGGAGGAACTAGTGATTATATTGTGTATTTTAACAACTTGCTATATATGTTTCAGAAAGCCTTCCCTTGATACCACGAGGATTACTTCCCAAGGTTTGGGCTATGTCCCAGTCTCTCCTCACAGCATACATAGAGTTTGACACCTGGGATTGCCTTACTGTTGGTAAGTTTTAATTTCTTCTTGGGATTGGAAGTAGATAAAAAGTGGCATACAGGCATTCTAGATGAGAGAGGTTCACATTTCAAAAATAACATACTGTAAAATATTTTCATTATGAATTGCCTCTCACATTTGAGTAAAGAATGTGAAGGATTCATGTACCTCTTTGACAAAAAAAAAAGTCATCCCCAGATTGTACATGTTGATCCGAGAACTTCAGGGATGCTCGTATACATATATTCACAAAGTGCCTGCAGAGACTGCCAGTGCATTGTGCGCTTTGCCTGTAAGTATAATGGTCACAATGATAAGCATCTGGAAAGAGACCATTAAGGTAGAGAATAAAAACCTTTATATTCTAAAGTGAGCATACATAGAAATAAACACAAATTAATATCGGGAGTATGAATCCTCACCATGTTAACTGCCCTCAATCTTCGGGGCCTAGTTATCAGATTTCTACAGTAATGTAGATGATAGACTGAAATATCCCAGGATTCTTGAATTTGTGCCCATAAGCCATATTTTGTCCTTCATGCATGTGCAATGGAATGTGTGAGCAGCATATTACATTTACATAGAACAAATAATGGAGAAAATATTACAATATTCATTATAATGCACATAATATTAACATTAGAGTTTACTGTGTATGGGAAACAATATTATGAGACTAACATTTTAAAAAATTGAGTCAAAAACAAGAAGAAAAATCAGCAGTAGCTTGACACTTTTGGAAAGAACAACACAACATTAATAAAAACCCCAAATTACTTAAAAATATTAAAGGAAAAACTGAACTTACAGTCTGGGAAAACATCTACATTTGGAAGAATAAAGAGAAAGTTTTTAATTTCGAAATCCCGCCAAGTGATGTACTAATACAAAAGTTCATTAAATCTCCACCAGAGATGAATCGACCTACCACAAACAACGAGACCGGCAGTCGACCAGGAACTGATGATAGGAGCGATGGCTCCCGAAACTAGTCTTCCATTTTATTGAATTTTAGTGGTGTGTATGTTACAATTTCGACTCAATTTTTTAAAATGTCAATATTTGACATCACTGTTACAAAAGTTCACTATATTTTATACAATTACGAGACTATTTTAAATATTAATTTCATTTGGAATCAAACACAGTGAAACACCCATTAATAATCTCTTTTGAGTAGGATATTTAGAACTCTCTTTATGGTTTTACTTACATGAGATTTACTCAGGACGAAACATGTAAGTGAAACCATAAAGAGTGTTCTAAATATCCGACTCAGAAGAGATTATTATGAGACTAATTTTTCATAATATGTTACAAAGGTTTATTAAAAAGAATCTTCATGCTGAGAGGCAAATCTAAGCTCTTAACCATGGCACTACTGATTACTCTGCCACAGAGCTAACGGAACACACATTAGTTCCTGCCATATAACACAAGTGCTGCATGGCTACACAGCTTTGCTGGATACCTGCAAGCTGTCTCGAGTATGACTTAGAAGAATGTTGTGTTTAAGAGGTGATTAATTTTTTTGTTAAAGAGTGTACATGAAAATGTATCTCTTATAAGTACAAACAGTGTATGTGAATGTATCAAAGCAGCCTCAGCCATGTGCTAGATGGCTTGAAAACATACTTATAAGATTAAAGGAAGTGTTAAGAGGAAACTGCAATTGACTGTGGAAGAGATTGACTTCAAAGTTGGTACATCTGGATCTGTGTCCCCTTTGCTGCTGACTATTGAATGTAAGATTGTGTGTGTGTATTAAAATAATTTCAGCATAATGGAAGCACAGATGATGATGATAATAGTTTATTCACCATTTGGTAATTAACAATAATTATAATATGCTTTGTAAAAAGAAAAAAGGAAAAATAAGCTTAAAGTCTATGGATGATGATAATAGTTACGTACATTATAATCTTTTTTTTTTCTTACATTTTTATTTATTTATATGTTCTTATTTTCTTCTTCAAATTCTTGTATCTTGTAGAAATGATGTTTAATTAACCATTTATATACTCTTATCTTTGAATAACTGAGTATTTACAGCACTGATTTCTAAAGGAAATGAATTGAAAAGTTTTATTCCTGTTAAGTGTATTATATGTGTATATTATAAATGTGCAAATTCCCTTTAATATCTGCCGAAACATAAATATATAAATAAACAACTGTGGAAATTTCTAGAGCTACAAAAGGTGTGTAGTTTGACTCAATCAAACAATAATCTTAATTATATTATAGATTGTATGAAATCATTCAGATAAGATTATATATTGTCCATGACTTCATCATCACATACTACTGAACTTCTTTATTAACTACTTGAAAGTTTACTACCATGTAATTTGTCTCTTTTATCAAATAGTTTATATCAAACACATTTGATAACTAAAATTGTTAATTGGAACATTGCAGAGTGAAGCTAATTATATATTAACAACATTGTGTGATTGAGTCGAACTAACACTAACTTAAAATTAGCAAAGAAGAATACTCTAAAGAATACAAACAAATAGAAAGAACAGCAGTTAAAAATGGTTTTAAAAATGAACTAGTGCACAAAAAAGTACAGAAATTCAAGAGCCAGAAACTTATTAAAGAAACCACAACACTTTCAGCATAAAGAGAAAAGCTAATTTTTAAAAAAATCACATATCATCTATGGGCTATAAAATTTTTCAGAATATTCTTAAAGATTTTAATATCAGGTTAGCACCTGTAAACATGTTTACGGAATTTGGGAATCCACACAGTGAAACTTTTGTTAATCTTATTTTGATTTAAAGGTGTTTGTGAAACTTAAAGAGAGTTTTAATATGACGATATGATTTTTAGTGTTTTACTTTAAATCAAAATAAGATTTACCTGTAAACATATTTATGTTAAAAATATTCTGATTGTTAATGTTAATGACAGTATTCCACAAGAGAAAAACCAGGTATTTATAAAATAAGTTGTGCAGAATGTGAAAAAATCCATATTGGAAAAACAAAGAGAAACATAGGCACACAGTTAAAAGAACATTTCAAAAACTTAAAATACAAGCAGTTGGAGAAATCAGCTGTGGCATTTCATTTCTGGACAGAAAGCCATGACATACTGAATAAAATAAAATTATTAAAATCAGTGCAAAGACCTACAGAATTAGCTACATGGGAGAAAATCTACATTTAAAGCACAAGACAGTTTAATGAACTTCGATACACAAATTTCAAGTTCATCACACCACCACGAGAGTAGATTACACATCCCCACAGCATAATGGTTTATCCTCCAGTCAACATTGGGCTGACGATACGAATGAAGGGTTCATGAAACTGGTCCTACATATTTAAACATGTGGAGCAAAAGAGTGTTAGACTCAATCGTATAATGATCTTAACATTTGATAATGCTTGTGAAGCCAATCTACATGGATTTTCCTTGATTTGGTTGATATCATAGTGGGTTCATTAAAGCAACTTCATTGTTTTATTATTTAATATAATAAAATATGTTGTGCAGCTTGACATCATCACGTTCAGAATAAAGATTCTAATTCATTGATACATGCTAAGATTAGCAATGATTTAAAATGACACATGCATTTTACTATATATTCCCTTAAACATATATATGAAAATGGGCTGAAAATGATATATTATAGCATCATACACCCTCACATTTTATATATGCATAGAAATTAGAAGAAGAACCAACATGGGAAGAGTCTTTAATCTACAGATGAAATCGATCAGATTATTAATCTACCACCTAATGCTAGAGAGCCATGCTAGGGGAAACTTTTAATTGTAAAGAAACATTTATCATTTATGCTTTATATATAAATGATAACCTTTGCAATTCAAAAACAAAGCCTGACAATTAACAATATTCTAAACAAAGCCTTGTACAGAATGGTTGAATTATAATGTATTAAAAGTTAGTGTAAATATGTAAATAATATGTGTATATTTTTTATTATTTTCTTTGATAGTGTCAGAAACTGTAACAGGCCTATTGAGCCATAAATGCTCTCTATCTCTTTTATCTTATTTTGACATCTATTGGACAATAAATGCTCTCTATCTTATCTTGATAGAACAAGCATTATCTTATTAAAATATTTACTAATAATGGTGTTTTACAGAGAAGTTTTTATGGCATAGATTGTGTTAAAGAAACGGACCAAAATGTAATTGATATTATTGTATGATTTAGAAGAACTACACACTATTAATGCTTCACTTCTCTCATAAAATATAGAATCAGTTTTGAGAACATTTAGTTGAAATTTAGCCTAGCTTATGATGAGAATGAAATGTTCTTGAAACCGGTTCTATATATTATGACAAGTAAGTGAAGCATTAAGAGTGTGTAGTTCAACTAAATCATACAATAATATCAATTATATGATTGGCTGCACTGTGTAAGTTCCAATTTACATTTTAATTATACCAAAATAATTTTTTACAGGTGGAGAAAGAGGACTGCAGGACAGTTACATCAAGAAGCTAACAGAATCAATGAATGGACTATTTCTCGAGAAGTTTGGGGTACATCCAGCACTAGTCTCAGATGTTCATCATTACAACTACAGGAAATCAAGTGAGTGTACTTTCTGAAATTAATCATTGCCTAGCTTTGATAAACTCTTGTGACAATGCAATGCTAAATGAAACACAGCAAATAATGATATTATCCAGCTTTTAGTTATATTCTGCAGCTGAGGAAAGAATTTATTTTCAATAATGAAAAAAATAATTAGTTTTACTAAGTCATATTTTGTGCACATTGTTTGCACATGGTGTTCATTTGGCAGGCCAAAGCTGACTGGCACAGGCCTCTTGGCAGGCCTATCAGCAGTTACCTACATCTCATTATCCTCCTGATGCAATTGAATATTACCCACAGCAGTTCCCTTCAAGAAATGGTTGCCATTTTGTGATGATTATTTCTTTGACATTTTTCTAGAGTTCAAGAATTCTGTATATACTATGAGCATTCTTTTCTTTAGATTAGGTTTTATCATTCACACTTCTTTTTTCCCGAAAAGTTATCACCAAACTATGTATCCTGAAAAGATTTGGAATTCTAACATCAGAAAACACCTTAAACAGTCTGAATTTTACATACCAAATCCATTTATAGAACACAATGATTCAAATCATTAAACTCTAAGACTCACAAACTGCTGCTGCACAAACTGCTTACAGTGTGAGTGTATAAGTCAGCACAGCATATATACTACTTCTGAGCAACAACAACAATAATAATAAAATGAAGTTTTTCTGTAATACTTATAGATTGCATGAATTCTAATTTTGTTCCCCTATACCACATAGTAATACCATAACTTATTTCATTTCATTAATTAATAAGGCCTAATTTAGATTTTATATTCATTTTTAAAGTTATTCCACTTGGTTATGAATTTGCTTAGTTCATGCAGCTTCTGCGTGACAGACTTTTTTGAATTTTTCTATTTAATTATTCACCAAATCTATTGTGTAGCCATTTTTCTGTGCTATATCTATAATTTTGTGATGTTTGGATTTGTATTCTCTCTTGCTTATTATTAGGTTTGTAAATCTGAATATGAGGCTGTTGTCTTGGATTATGACTTGTTTTCCATAAAATTATCTGTATAGATATATTTCTGAATATGCCTAATTCCAGTATATTGCCCTTTTTTATAATTTTTATATCCAGGAAGGGAAGAGCTTTGTTGTTTTCTATTTCCATTGTAAATTTAATGGTGCTGTCCTTTAGGTTGAAAAGTTTTATTGCATCATCTTTCCATTTTTCATTTACTATTATGAAGAATCATCTACATAACAGTACCAACATTTGTATATATGTACAAAAGCATCAACTAATTTTGTTTCTAAGAAACTCATGTACATATCCCCCAAGAATGGTGAGATTGGATTTATCATTGTTATACCATTCTTTTCAGTATAGATATTGCCCCAGAATTTGAAGTATGTTTGAACAATGTATATTTTGATGAGGTTCAGATATTGTTCTATTACTTCTACTTCTCTTCCTGAATTTGGCATATTCAGAAAAGATATCCATGTAGATAATTACATAAAAAGAACAACAGCTATGATCCAAGACAACACAAGTCCACAATAATCAACAGATTAACAAACCTACAATAAGCAAGACAGCATAGAAACCAAGTACCAAAAAATCATAGTTATAGCACAGAAAAATCATAAAAACAAAAACAATATAAGATATCACCACACTAAAAGGCTACAAAGAAGATCATATGTACAAAAAAGTCATAATTCCACTGGAAAAAAATCAGGCATTTATGAAATCAATTGCAAAGACTGAAATATGAAATATATGTTGGCAAAACGAAAAGAAACATTACCCTACAGTTTAAGGAACACATGAGAACTTGCAAAGACTGCAATATGAAATATATAGGCAAAATGAAAAGAAACATTACCTTATGGTTTAAAGAACACAGGAGTAATGTAAAATATAAACACATAGAGAAATCAGCAATAACATACCATTTCTGGCCAAAAAAAAAAAAAAATTCCAAAATGAACCAAAACTCTTATTAAAAGCTCTTCAAAAACTTACAGAATTAACAGTACAGGAAATAAATAATATATATATAGGCAAAAACAAAGAAAATTTATTATTGATATTATTGTATGATTGGCTTCACTGTGCAAGTTCCATTTTACATTTTAATTAAAGAAAATTTAGTTAATTTTGATCTTCCAAACAACAGTAACCTCATTACTAAATTCATAAAATCTGCAGTGACATCTTAATACCATACTAGGAAGCTGACATCAGAATCATGCAGATGATGAAGGCAACAGCCTTTGAAACATGTCCAAGTAAGTGGAACAAAATTAGTGAAATTTGAGTGATTTTCACATAAAAAATTACAAAATTATACTATATTTCACTGTAAAAATTCCTGCAATTTAAAGCACAGTGCTCAAGTGCTTGTGCGGGAAGGAGTAAATCTTTTGAATAGGATGTTCTACGTGCATTTATTTGGTTAATTTGTAGTATGGTGCTGCTCTCCAAATTCTGATAAAGTATATTGTTTTGTCAAACAGGTATTGTCACAGTAAAGCCAATGCTGGTGGTTCAGACGACTCAGAAGGCTGTGCAGGAACGCAGACTATTTCGATGCTTGACTTGTGATGCTTGTTGCGTTGCCCCATTGGCAACAGAATGGCTACGTCCTGGTAACAATGGTTTACTCTACAACATGGCACTGAAAAGATTTGGTCAGTTGAGTGCTGACAGAATTTATTCCTTCAGCACTTATGTGAGTACCATAAATAGAATTCCACTGAAAACAGTAAGACTACTGTTTGTGCTTAAGAATTTTACTGATGGATAAACTAGAGAGATATTTAGGGACACTAAGCTAAAATGTTTTCAAAATATGGTAATCATTGTTTTTTACTGTAGAATCTTATTCAATCCTAATAATAAGCATTCAGCCTTACTTGTATATTCTATTGAAAGACTGTAAACCTATCCTGAATGTTTATAAAAATTTTATGTACTGTCATTAGTACTTATTGACCTTTTCCAATCTCAAGACCTTTCAGGGCTCTCAAGCATTGTTAAGAACATTGTAGGGCTTTTTAATGTATTTTCTAAAGGCCAATTATATCAACTATGTGAAATCATAAAAGAATCAACTATAACTTTGCACTGTACAGCTACATATTCAGATTCTATACTTTAAACTATTATAAGTTTTTTCTTTAAAGTGTACATTATATATAAATAGTTTAATACGAGGGGCATCCAGAAAGTAAGTCCCAATCGCGCCTAAAGATGGCACCGCTAGTCGGATAGGAATGCGCATGTGCAGGAATAGAGAGGAAGTATGTGGTAATAATGCAGTAAAATTTCAGCCTTGTGACGGCCGTGGTTACCGCGCTGTGCTAGGAGAAAATGGGTGCTCTGATATTGCCTCCCGCCAACTGCGAAATTCGTGCAGTCATCCGAGGTTTGCACGCTCAAAAGCAAAGTCCAGCAGAGATCCATCGCCAATTGTGTCAAGCTTCCGGGAGACAATTTCGTGCACAAGCGAGCGAGACATCTGGGTAATTGACAAGAGAGTTCTGAAATTGTGAAGCGCAGTTTCTGCTCAATTGCTTGCCGCACACTTTCCAACACTTCTGCCGTCACCAGGTACGGTCGGCCACTGCGGTCGTCGTGAATATTGGTTCGTCCTTCAGTGAACTGCCTGCACCATCGTCTTACCATAATATCGTGTCCATACACTTGACATAATTGGCGATGGATCTCTGCTGGACTTTGCTTTTGAGCGTGCAAACCTTGGATGACTGCACGAACCTCGCAGTTGGCGGGAGACAATATCAGAGCAGCCATTTTCTCCTAGCACAGCGCGGTAACCACGGCCGTCACAAGGCTAAAACTTTACTGCATTATTCCCACATACTTCCTCTCTACTCCTACGCATGCGCATTCCTATCCGACAAGTGGTTCCATCTCCAGGCGCGATTGGGACTTACTTTCTCTATGGCCCTCGTATATGTATTTAATTGCTCTCCTACAGCATAGAAGTTCATACTTATTTTATGATAGAATATTTAGATATTGAAACTAAAGATAGAAGACGTACATTTGGTGATATGTAAAATAAAGAATTGTCACTCTTGCCACTTTAAATAGTTAAATAATCACCACCGCTTCTTATCAGATTTAAATAATTCTGGTAGTTTGTGGAAAGCATCTTCATATACAAGGAATATTAAATAATGGAAACTTTTTTTTTAAGCAATGGGCAACGTGAAAAATCTAACATATACGATTCAAAATGTATGGCATTTACTATTGAGTGGTGCCACCAACGGAAGGTTGGATGTAGGTGACTCTCTTAGGGAATAGCAAAACACAGACAACTGGATAACATTGATTAATTTTGGCATGAGCAAATATTACACACAACTATTTCTACAGGGCTGAAAATCCATCAAAAGACAAGTCTCCCAGGTAATCCATGGTGTTTAGCAGCCTTCAAAGTAGTCTCCAAGTACATCGAAGGTCTGTTGCCACTGATGGGGAAGGCAATGAATACTCTGCTGCATTGAGTTGCTAACTTGAGTCACCTCACATTGAAATGCTATCAAAATGTTCCCTATGTTAGCAAACTTTTCCTACGCAATGGCTGCTTTACTTGAGGCAAATATAGTGTGTGTGAAGGAATTTCCCATTCTCACAGCTGTAAGGGATACTTGACACTGTTGGCTGTTTGAGCTGTCATGCTATTGTGAAGAATAATGGGCTGCACAAAAGTTCTGGGCATTCAGGTGGTTCCCCTCATGCACTGAATGACACACAAGCACATCTTGACTGTCATATGCCAGAATGACCATGACTTTTGTTGGTGAATAAGATTGATGAAACTTACGTTTGTGTAGTGACCCAGGGTGATGCCATTCTTTGGATAGTCGCTTGAGTTCTGCTTCATATGCCCTTGCTCACATTTCATTGATTGCAATGATGCGATTCAACATGACTTCCCCTTCTTCCTGAAATCTCACCAGATTATGTGGCATGCCTCATTGCTAGTCCACTTATTTACCCCACTTAATTGATGTGGCACCCAATTTGTACATATTTTCCCCATGTTCAGATCCTCCTGTAAAATGCAGTGCACTGTTTTACCAGAATTCCTGTTTGCGCTTTTAATTCCATAAGGTTCCAGTGCCTGTCATTGTGCAAGCACTGTTCCACCACCATTACTCTATATCCTTGTCTATGGGCACAGGATGCCCGTTGCATGGCAAATTTGCAATCAACATTCTGCCCCAATTGAAGATCTCTATCCACCTCACCACTGTTTGGTAGAATACACTAATAGCTCTGAGTGGCATTCTTATGCATTTGTGCCATGAAGAAATGCTATTTTCACACATGCATGTTGTTTATTCTTTGTGACCTCTATCCTTGACCATTCTCTTTACCAACTGAACTTCTGGACATGCTGAGATACGTAACTCTGCTCACATATGCCATCATTGGCTTCATTCAAAAGTATATTCCATACACTTTCATCATATATCTTAGATTTTTCTTGTTTTCCCTCGTTTGCAAGAAAAAAAATAGATGCCATGACTTATGCCTTATCCCTCATACAAATCACCAAAAAGGATAAACTGACAAAGTTGTTTTACTCAAATTTTGCATGCAAAGCGAGAATGCTATTGACTTACCAATTAAATAAATGCAAAATGATACATTTAAAAACTTTCAGAAAATAAGACATTTTTAAAAAATTCTGTTGGAACTCACGCAGTGAAGCTTGTTAAATGTAAATTATATCTAATCTGTCATCTAACACACTCTTGTGCTTCATTTACTTTTAAATATGGTGGTTTTTAAAAGTAAGTGAAGCATAAGAGTGTGTTAGACGATAGATTAGATATAACTATATTAGATATAATCATACAATGATATCAATTAATATCATTAACTTCACTGTGCAAGTTCCAATTTACATTTAAGTAGATTAGATATAATTTACATGTAGAATGATGTTTTAGTTTGGTACATCTTAAAGCAACCCAACAAATGAAAAGCAAACCTACATTTTTTGCAATCTCCCCTGTTGTAGCCTTTCATAAATTTTTCATATTTTTCTTTCATATTTTCCTAGTTATATTTTTTTTTTATCAGTAAGAGAGATATGCATTGGAAAATGAATCCAACTTTTGCCTTGTAGATGCAGAGGCTTAGAACTGGCAGAAGGTTAATCTTGAACAGAGTACTGAGGCCATTCTGCCGAATCAAGCAACTGTTGTATGGTATTTATTCTGAAGATAGAATAGGTTTTCTTTTTCCTCCTTGTGAGTTTGTAAACAGCAATGTAAGCATTGAACATGCAGATGTCTGAAAGATATACTTGCCAATCTGATGAGGATAGGAAACAGAGCTATGACTTGATCTTGTAAATCTACTCCACACATCCTTTTCTGATACAAGGCTTTGTTACATTTTTCCAAGGTGTATACCTTTTCTTCCAAAAACAAAACAGCATTAAGTTAGTGGAGGAAAGAAAACAGTTATTCTTATTGTCCCCCCATTTCATATGTAACATTAAGTTTACTGGCTGACCATATTTCTTACTCTCCGCAATAAAATTGCAAGGCTTAAATATCACTCACAAAGAAACCACACTTGCTCACTCATGACTTAACAGAAACTGATGAGAGATGGGAATTTTAGGTACCAATAGTTGTGCTATTTGCAATGCCAATATCTCTGATCAAGCACTTATGCTGCATGCATGAATATCTCTATAGAGCAGGGTAGGGATGCGATTGCAGCTTTTCATTCAATTTAAAGGCCTAAAAATAAATATGACAAATGGGTTATGACTGTTTATAGACAATTCAATACTTTTATGTGTATTCTTAACCCATACACAAAATAGGTAGTTGATTTTGAGACACTGTTTTGATAAAAACTTCCATTGGTACATTTTGTGTTATCATAAATTATGTATCGTGCTAATTTCTTCTCTTCTTCATACTTTTTTCTTTTTTTTCTTTTTCCTTATTCTGGAAAAAATGTGCATGATAAAGATAAGAATATAGTTGTGCTAAGTCATTATTGTTGTATTTCAGGGTGTGACATGTATTTATGATGCTAAGAAGGATATGCTGGTATTGGATAAAAATTTACCAGCACTTGATAGCTGCTCTGTCTGTCATGAGTAAGTTTCATCAGTTTTTTTAAATATTAATTCAATTTGGAATCAAACACAGTGAAACACCTATTAATAATCTCTTCTAAGTAGCCAGGACCGATGGATTTTTTCGGGCGTAAAAATCCTAAGTATGGCTTCCTTCAGAAGGGAAGTAAAGCTGTGGGTCCCGTGTCGTACATTTACGGCACAAAAAAGAACCTCAAGCCGAGGCCTCTGAGCAAAATTTGTCGGCCGTTTCACACCTTGAGTTGAATGGGACGCTGATGACCTCAGCTGTTAAAGAGCATCCAGAAATAAAGCAATCAAATCTTCTAAGTAGGAAATTTAGAACACTCTTTATGATTTCACTTACATGAGATTCACTCAGGACATACGTTTGGTGGAACTTTTTCCGCATCATCAGCTGTTAAACGACTTTTGGATCATTCATAGATGCTGGGTAGGTAAGTATCTAGGTGGTGGTCTAGTGATAAACTGAAATAAAGTGCTGTCTGCTTCCGGGATTCAAAATTCATAAGGTTATGCTCATGTTTTTTTATGTAAATCCTTTCCCATATGTTTAGTTCTTTCCGTTGTTTAACACAGCACTTTATTTAAGTTTATTACTAGACCACTAGAGTCAACTTTGATATCTACCTACCCAGCCTCTACGAATGATCCAACTGTCGTTTAACAGCTGATGATGTGGAAAAAGTTCCAGGAAACATGTGTGCCCTAAGTAAATCTCATGTAAGTGAAACCATAAAGAGTGTTCTAAATATCCTACTCAAAAGAGATTATTCACCAGCTTTTCTTACATTCTCTGCCAGTGTCAGAAAAAGAAAAAAATAATTGTAGACTATAAAGGAAACACTTGTCAATTAGTTGACTTTGTGGAATTTGCATTAACTGCATTAGCAAAATAAATACATTTTTTATTTTATTTTTTGTAGTTTAATAATAAAAACATTCTTTGCTATGTGAGTTGAACAAATAATTGTGAATGCATGATAATAATTTTGAAAATAAAATGCAGAGGTAGTTCTTAGAATGTAGCCTTTAGTAACCTACAATCATTACTCAATTTAGTCATCAGAAAACTGAATGTGCATCACCAGGTACAGATGGTAGGTAGTACATCAGCTGGCAAGCCAAGCTTCTCTATCAATGCATGTTGTCTGGGTAACGTTTTTTCCCATACCCTGAAAGGTGAATACTCGTAACATTAGATTGTAAGGACTCTGAACTCATTTCATTGTCACTTCATCTGTTCCATTCTCATGTTGAGAGAATTGATGGGACGTTAAATGGTTACACCACACACACCCACCCATCCACATTAGTTAAACAGGATCCTTATACACCAATAACCATGGTGTTGTGTATATAAGGCCCTAAGGAATAAGCAACTCTCAAGGATAGAAATTTGGCCGAATGGGTTTAATTAAAAAATAAGGAAGGTTTAGCATTGCAGGAAATATAATTTAATATTGTATTGAATGTATAAATTACTTTTAATGTTGTGTTTTGTTTTTGGTTGGATCGAAGCTCGGTCCCCTGGATATTGCAGTAGGTAGCTGCCGGTGAATCAGATACTGGGGGGCTGAGCCAATCGTTTATCACATACACACATACCCATAAACAAACAAGTGTGTGAAGCCATATTAGAAGAATTCACCCTTTGTTTCCATTAGCATTTACTGAAAGGCATTTTAAATTCTTCATTAAATGCAAAACCATGTCCAAGTATATGTTCTTTAACTTTTGGGGAGAGAGATAGAAATAACAGGTTGCCAAGTCTGCACTCGTGGTGGATACTAGATTATGATGAGTTTCATTGATGGCAATGTGTTGGCTTTGTAGTAACGGTACATTTCCCTTTCCCATAAAATCCTGTTTAATTAACATTTTAATATTTGGAGCATCAAAAAGTGTTCATTGTTACATCAGAAAACTAACGTGGATAGCACTAAAAATAATTGGAAGTTTTCACTTGTTTTTTTAACTGAACATGTTTCGGGAATCATCAGGTTTCTCATCCTCAATAGTGAACTTGGATGCAGAGCTCTTAATGCTGTCAAAAAGAACTTGCTGAAATTATCCAGTAATGGAATTTCAAATTTCATGATGCAATTTTTATTCTTGATGACATTTTTTTTTTCATGTTGTTAATTCCAAAAGATTATTGATATGTTTTAATATCTAGTTTCAGTAGCAATCTTGTGATTTTCTGACCAAAACTGAGCTGCTTAACACTCCCTCTTTCATTTCCAATGTAAATTTGATGATTTTTTCTTATATACTTAATAGTTTTAGATCATCACTGACCAGACCTTTGGATACAACAGCAAAAATATCATCTGCATATCTGTACCAAGTTTTAAAATTCATTGGAAGTGCTTATGTACATTTCAGGGTAGCTTATAAAAAATCTGCCAGGAAAGAAGGCAGGATAATTCAACTTTTTATTCATAATATTTTCCATTTAAACTGAAAAAAATTCTGATTTATGCATAATTCTGTCAAATTGATAGTAATTTAATTTGTCAATGGGTATATCCATAATTAGGAAGCAGTTTTTAAAAGTTTAGGTAGTTTTTATGTAAGAAGGATGGAAAATAATGCTATCACATCAAAAAATACAAGCAAGATTTTAGTAGAAATATATGTTTTTTTTTACTTTTTTTGATAAACTAATGGAGTTTTTTATTTCTAAACTTTTGAACTTATTGAAAGAGCAGAATTTTTGGATAAGTCATTTTGCCGATTTGTAGGTAGCCAAGTTGGTATTGTTTACAATTGGTCTCACATTGTTGCTTAATTGTTAATTTTTGAGAGGCCTTATATTCTTGGTATTGTAGCATAGGCTGGGTTTAATAGTAAATATTTCTTTGGATGGTAAAGTTTTTGTTTCCTTAAGGATTATGTTGAAGTAACTGATGGCACAGTTTAGTAATGCAGAATATCTTCAGATGCTACTAATTTTAGTGAAATATATTGAACCACATCGCCATGGGTGGATGAGGTCATTAAGATGCAGAATCATTAGCGGAATCCCACCAGGACTGTTCTCCCTGACTGAGGTTTTTTCCAGGTTTTCCTCAGTTCTCATAACTGGCAAATGCTGGGGAATTACCCTAAAACTTAGGCCTGGAATGCTTCCTTCCTTAAAAAAATCCTTTCCCAATTTATTATTTCATCTTATGTATCATCAGTGTCTACCACCCGTGGTGCCTCAGTAGTACAAACGGGCATTAAACACTACTCCAAAAAAATTATTGAAATCTAGCACAGATGTACTGAGAGAGATTTGCAAACAGATGACCCCTATATCCTAGAACTTTTATTAGTTTTTTGTCAGCAGGTCCTTATACTGGGAGGATAACATCTCATTAGAAATGAGCTGATCGGAGGAACATTGCAAAGAAAGAACAAATTCTACAGCTGGTGGAAAGAGATCCTGGAAGAAATAATCATGGAATAAGGGTGTCTTGTTGGACTGTCCTGAGAATGCTACTCTTACCACGTACAGAGAGTCTAGTGTCTCTGAAGCAGGTTTTCAACTTTTGATATTGGCAATGAATGAAGCAACCTTTATGAGAAATAGAATCACTAATATCCATAATACACATACAATATGTCAATGCAACTTCCAACACAGATTTTCAGTAATATTTGGGCAGTAATTATGGATTATTCCACAGCATTTTATAGGAGCAGTTAGTTTCCAGCTTTTTCAATAAACACTCTCAATTCTGCTTAAGATTATACTTATAGCAAGGAGAAGAAGAATGTGGATTTTGCATAGTTTTTTCTATTAGAGTTTAACCCTCATTTTCACTGCTGAGGCATCACTGAAATGAATAGGCATATGATACGTGAAATGGAATGATAAATTTGGAAACAATTTTTTTTTTTTAAAGAAGGAAGTGTTACAGGTTTAAATTTATAGTGCCTCCACTGTATTTGTCATTTATAAAGACTGAAGAAACCTGGAAAAAATGTTAGTCAGGAAGAATAGCCCTGGCAGGAAACAAACCCTAGATCTTCTGCTTACAAGTCCATTAGTGACCTTGGGTCACCCATGGTAATATTTTGTATGATGGCACCCCTTCACATGTAAGTAGAGCTATGTGAGATTATTAACATGAAACATACTTTAGACAATGTATCACTAGAAAGGGAAATGGCAACCAAGCTTGCTGGAAAATACCTGAGATTACTACATGAAAACTAGGGTATATTCCACTGGGGTACATTATGCTGAAACATTGCAAGAAAGAATTCTTCAGGCAGCAAAGGAAATTAAAAAAAAAAAAAAAAAAACATAAGTAATCTACATAAGTATTTAGAATAGTTCCAATAAATAATTTGATATCTAGCTTTCATGCTTGTCTAACTTGCACATTAAATAAATGCTTAATATTCATCTTATGCTCAGAAAATCTTCTAATCATTTTAAAAAATTCTTTCAGTAATTATGGGAGCTGTAGTATTCAAAAAATAAGTAAGTTATCTTGGGAACAAATAGGTCTAAGAACAAATGATGTAAGTAAAAAAAACTCAAAATAACATCTTTCTAAGGAAAGCCATAGGTCTCCTTCCATCCTGTTTATTGGAGAAACTAAAAGCAATTGTATAAAAGAACATTATTGAAACAAATAGAAAAATCAACAATGAAGCCCACTTTTGGTCAGAAAACCAGCAATATTGCAGGGAAGCATGTGATCAGCACACCACATCTCTGCCGATTGCTGTATTGCATGGTTTGTAAGATTGAAGATTGCCATAAGGAGATTTATACTGAAAGTAAATTATTAAAACACATAAATAATCCTCCGGAATTAACAACATGGAACAATTTTTCATCATCTAGAATAACTTCATCATGAATTTTGAAATGCCATCATTGAATTATTTCAACAAGTTCCTTCTGCCATCATCAGAAAGAGCTCCTCCCCCCGTCTGCTACTAAGGAGGGAAATGACCAAGCGGGGTGGCTCAGGTGGTAACACTTTGGAGCTGCTTTTGGGAGGCTGTGTTGAGCCAACCATAATTACTTTCAATTTTTTTCATGGTTTCCTGTGGTCACTAAGGCAAATACTGGGATGAAGATTTTCATTGCATGAAGTTTCCACTCTCCCTTTCCTTTCCTTTCATAGTTACAGAATTGGAAGCATCAGGAGAAGTATGCTGGTGTGGCAGAAACTTGCATTCTGGAAAAATTTGTCTTAATATCTAGTGGGATCTGAATGGGGCCTCCTTGGGTTCCACCCCAGAGGACCAAGGATGAGCTCTCATGCGAACAACTGGTGTCTGGATTTGTCATCTGTGGAAATGTTAGAGTATCCCATCTATTTTGTTGCCTCCTCTTATTCCTGGCCATGCAGTGTATCCTCCATCTAATCCCCTCCTGTCAGAGGAATCCCCCTTTAGAAATATGTACCATGAGCCTGCCTACATACATAATTCTTCTCTGTCAACCATCCTAACCTAAGGAGGGGAACAAGTGTTCTTGAAACATATTCAGTTAAAAAAAGAAGTACGTGAAGTATGTCACTAAATCAATTCAAATTATTAATTTTATTTTCACTTCGGTGTTAAAGAACTTTAGGATAAACAATTCATCATACATAATATCTGCATCCATAAATCTGTGACTGTGAGTTTTCCAACGGAAGCCTTTGATTAGAATTTTCCCTTCTGGGTAGTGTCTGTGGTGGTATTCCTTGAATTAATATCTGTGGCTCATCATAATATACCTGTGTTTCACCTCATGTCACAGTGATGTAAAGAAAGTCTATGCTCTGTGATGGCTTCATGAAAATTGTTCATCACTGGTAAAAGGCATTCAATTATCTGATAACTTCATTGAGTACAGGTAATTAAAGATTATTCCGTTTCATTTATTAAAATACTTCTGTCCTGTTGTGAGTAATAGTCACAGAGATAGTTTTTATTTACACTTCATACAACATACTAGACTTAGCTAAGCAGCATTAACCATATTAATCCCTGACAAGACTTTTGTTTATATTGAATATCTGTAATTCATGGTAATTTTAAGTGATGGAAATGTCAGCATGGAAGCATAACAGATGAGGAAATTAATGGTATAATTCATGAGATACTCGGGTTACAAGGTTCCCTCTCTGCTTTGTTCTGTAAGTTTTAAAAGTAAAATCATCTATTAATACAAGGCTCTATCAAATGCTAACTGAACTGATTTAATTGCATTTAAATAAGCATCTGTGGTGCACAATGAATGGTGCAGTAGAATGGTAAATCCTTTATCTAGTAGTGCCTGAGTGCTATTCATATGGTACTATTTATTTGGGAAATAGAGATTGATACTTGAGGTCATATTTACTTTAAGATATATTTACTACAGCATAGATCTGAATTTGTAGTGATATACTACAGTAAAGTTTTATGCTCTATTAGGCAAAAATTCTATTCAAAACTTGGAAATTGTGCAGCAAGTTTATAAAGACCATACATTAGGCAGAAAACCAGTCATCAAATGGCACAAATGGTTAGAGGGGGAACATTAAAGATTATCTGCATTGTGGAATACCTGTAACTGAAAAAAAACTGAAGTCAATGTGAACACAATTGATGAGGTGACTAAAGAGAAAAATGACTAAGAAGCTACCAAATCTTGCCAGGACAGGACAGATCTTATATTAGGACACACACCTGCTCATGTAAATCAAGAATTAGATATTAAGGCCATGCGTCATCCATCTGGCATCTTGTGACTATCACTTCTTCCCAGAAGTAAAAAATAAGTTTTGTGATTGTCATTTTCAAGGGTATTAGCAAACGTTTTGAATAATAGATAAATCTTTGGAATAGTATTTGCATCAGAGTGGGAATACTTTGAAAGTTTGTAAGGGAGTTTGAATGAAATAAAGTTATTATGTACTAGTTATAAATTTAATTATTTTTCTATCCAACCTGATATAATTACTAATGGTATCTTTCAAGCTGTAAGTTTAAAATCTAAAAAGCAAATAAAGTGTTACTAAAAACTAAATAACTACATTGTGCAATCTTAAATGATTGCAGTTCTTAAAAATCTCATGGTAATGGTTTTTACAGCATCACATTATCAAGCATTGGTCTATGATTGATTTAAAATCTGGTACAAGGAGGCAGTATGATAGTTCTTTGCAATAAGCACAGTAGAATCATAAATGTGATTCATTTATTTTAATTTTGAACTTCAAAGTGAAATAATATTTTAGTTGTCCATTATCTACTATTTACCTAGTTGCTTCATTGGATAAATACATGATGGATTGGATAGGTGATCTGTCATTGTGTTCACCAGAATATTGTAGTGTTTAAATATTGTACTTAACAAAGCTGTTGACAATGGAGCGGTAATGTATCCTAAACTTAGGTATTCAGGTATTCAGTTTGGCACACGGATTGATGAATATTCCACGTACAAAATAGAATACAAACAAATAATAAAGACAGCTATAATTAATGGTTTCAACAAAGACACAATGATAAAAATTATCAATAAATCTAAAAGATAAAAAGGGATATGGGAAGTTTCCACACTGAAAAACACAAAAGAAGAATACAAATTCAAAAGTTTCACCTACCATCCAATTTACCACAAGTTCAAGAAAATTTTCAAAGAACATGGGATAATGTTAGCCCCAAAGAACAGATACAACATCAAGAATTTATTAGGTTGCACATTAAAAGACTCCATACCAACAGAACAGAAATCAGGAATTTACGAAATAAAATGTGCAGATTGTGAACAGAGCTACATAGGCAAAACAAAGAGAAATTTGGAAATTCGGAGGAAAGAACATTTTACGAATATTCGGTTTAAGCGGGTGGATAAATCAGCAGTAGCAGCTCACTTTCGGACCAAAAACCATGAAATAAAACCGGGAATAAAACTGCTGAAACATCTTCATAACTCATTGGAGTTATCCACTTAGGAAAAAAATTTTATATTAAAAATAGAGAAAACCTAATGAATTTTGAGTTTCCTCCTATGGATGAACTCAGCAACTTCCTACTTCAACCAACAGAGGCCACCACAGGAACATCTGATTGTCTAGCCATCGTTTCGAGTAACGGCTGTTCAGTGAGCAACTGAAGATGGGAGAGATTCTCCTGAAACGCGTCTTACTTTTATGTAAGTGGAGTTTAGTGTAAGAAATGAATACCTAAGTTTAGGATATTGTAGTGTTGTTTGTGCTATATGTATCTGATTATTCTTAACTTTCATTTTTTATTTCTAGTTAACTTTTTACATTAACATGTCTTTTAGCTGTGCATGCTCTTTTCTAAAGGTATTTTCTGATGTATGGTGTGAAATATTCTGTATTGCAAAGAGAGTAAACCAGATCTAAAATTATCATGGCATTTTAGACCTCTCATGAGCCAGCTATGTGCTTTTATGTGACTTGACAGCCAGTCATAGAAAAGCTTACTTGATGTGTGAAGCCTCTGAGATAAAAATGTAATGCCAAGAGAATTTGAGCACTATGTGGCATGCCCATTGACACATTCACACTTGCCCATTGTCCATTCTTGTAAGAGATTTTTGGCAATGTGTGAAATCAGCAGTCTCTCTATGGCCCAGCTTTTGGATATCTGCAACTACTGCTTTTTCACCATCAAAAGCAAGGGAATTTCGGACATTGATTGGGTTAAAGGAGAACATAAAATGCTTCTAATGCAATTTCAAAACATTGCTTTATGAAAAGTGATGTGAAAAGTGAAAAGACTGCAAAATAAATATGGGGTCTTAAAAGAGTAATAGCTAAACTGAGTAAATATGAGAAGTGGAGGAAAGGAGATAAAGAATATAAGGTAGTTAGGGATTGCATTTATCTAGGAGTTAAAATAGATGGGGGTGGCAAATGGGAAAAGCCAAAAAAATTTGCTTTGGCAAAAGGGAAAGGAGCAATAGCAGCGGTTAGAGGTTATAAATATAAAATATCAGATATAAATGTTGAGTGGCTAGAAAAAATATATAGCATTGTATTGAAATATGGGGACTGGAAGGCAGATGGGAAATTGTGGATGTTGTGCATAGGATGTGTTGTAGAGAAATTTTACGTGTACTGAGTACAACAGCAAAGGAGGTTGCACAAATTGAAATGGGAAGAGTAGCAAAGAAAGGTGTGATTATGGAAAGAGCTCTCAAATATTGGTTCAGAATCCTAAACTTAGATGAAAGACATTTGTTAAGGAAATGCTCAGAATTTCAAGGAAAGAGTTTAAGGTGGAGTAATAAATTGAGGATAATTCTGGAGAACAATGGAATGGGGGACATTTGGAGGAGGAGGGAGAACAAAGTAAAGGGTTTTTAGGAAGTTGCAAGAAAGAGATTGGAATATATAGAAATACAAAAACTGTTTAGTGAGATAGCAGGTAAAAAAATCTGGGTATTTTATATATCAATAAAAAGCAAATGGGAAAGAGAGAGCATTGCATGGTTAAGAGCAGGTGTGGAGATTAAAAGGAATAAGGAAAGGGCTTCCTCAGAATCAAGTGTCTAATATATGAGGGAAAGGAAGATATGGAACATATAGTGTTTAAGTGCAAAGGGATAGGATTCTGGAGGAAAAAATTTATAAACAAGAAATGATTAAATTAGATAGAAAAAAAGCCTTAATGAAAATCTTTAGTAAAGTTGTAGGGGAGTTCCTGAGCAAAGTTAAAAATAAATGGAATTGGGTACTAAGAAGGGAAGTGAATCAAATAACTTAAACAGTTGCATTTGATTAATTATATTAGGACGTAGATAAAGATGATAGAATAAAACCAATTATTGTATTTATATTTTTTTTTTAATAAAATGGCCTGAGATGTGGAGGCACCCTGGTAGTTCGTATTTGTATTTCTTTCTTTTAGTTCTTAATATATTAATAAATTTCAATTTAAATTTACTAGCTAAACTGCTTTCTATTTAATGTTAACTTACTTTCCTGACCAACCAAAAACAATGCTGTAAAATGTTATTCATCTATACATTTAGAGAAATGAGAAAATTTGAACAGTAAGGTGGATAAATAAATATAAGAGTATTTGTAAATGAAAACTAATGGATGTATGATTTGTTTTACAGTAACAAACTTCGCCTGGTATTGCCAGATGGTACTGTTATGTATGAGAATGGGGATGCTACCAAAACTCCAAAGACAAGTGTGAATGGGAGATGTCGCTGTGGCTATAAACACTGGTGGGCAGGCAAGGAATATGACAATTTACCAGAGATGGTGAGTATTGCAACAACATGGGAAGTATTTTGATAAATGATTGCCATTAATTCTAAACCCAGATAGGGTTTTGTGGAGACTATATGAACCTTTTTAATTGTTGCTAGCAATAGAATGAAATATTTTATTGTAAAATAACTTAAGTTCATATTTACTAATATACTTATTTAAAAATATAGGTGCCAGTAATCTTGAAATGGGGCGATCGTGTAGTGGCTGACACTGTTCCCTGGTTCCAGTATGAGTCTGATACTAATCTTAATAGCAATGCTTTCCAAGTGGCATCATACCTTGTCCAGAAGCACTTCCCAGGTTAGTATTAACTGCAGGAAAATAAAATACAGACACTAGTATCTGTATGTGATGTAGTACTAGGGTCACGCTAAATTTGTGTAGCAGTGGTTAAACCATAAAAGTGGCAGAAATGTAATTGCTTTCATTTGAGAGAGAGATATTTAAAGCCATAGGCACATTTTATTATGCAATAATGCAACAACTGTTCTTGCAGGAATGTAGCTGGAAACAAACAGAAGTAGTCAAATGCAATGAAACTGTCATGATTTATTATGACTTCCAAAAGGGCTTAGCAGCAGAGCAGTTTCATGAGTCTTTGGTGTGCATTTTTCATAAATCTGCCACATCCCAAGTCAGTATATGGTCTAACCAAATTCTTTGTGCAAAACATAGAACTGCCCCCTGCTGCCTTTGTGTACAACTCCAATGCTTGATTAATGGGTTGGCATTAATACGCATCATAATAAAAAGTTATCCTTTGCAGGGGAATTTGGAAGTGAACATCTTGTACAAACTGTGGTGAATCAGATTCTAGAGATTACTAAATTGTTGCAAGTTGCACAGAGTGTGGAGGATAAGGTAAGCAAGTGACTTGTTTTACATATGCTAACCAAAATTTCCATGCATTATACATATATATATATATATATATATTTTTTTTGTATTACAATTTATGTGTTAAAATAGTGCAAAGTGTGTTCTTCATGCAGTGGATTTGGGTTAAATATTGCATTTGTTCTATGCAGCTTCTGAGATGTCTTCTTAATTGTAGTTGTAAATTAAGTCCAGTTCTCTTCAATCCATTTATTGATGATGTTCTAAAAGAAATTAGCAAAAGTAATGTACATTCTCCAACTATAAATAATATACAGATAGTGGGTCTGCTCGTTGCAAATGATTTGGTAACAGGTTCTTTAACAAGTCTAGGATTAAAACGATCACTAAAAGCAATAGGCAAATTTTGTAGAGAATGGGGTTTCAAGATGAATAAAAATAAATCTAAGACTATGGTGATGAAAAAAGGCTTCAAATTAAAAAAAATAAAAACAAAAAAAACCAAAAAAGTTGGTGGTGGAAGGGCACAGAAATTGAAGTTGTTAAGAAAATTGATTATTTAGGCGTTAGATTGTCTAGCAATGGGAAATGGAGTGATCAAAAAAGAAAACCATTAGCAATAGGAAAAATAGCCATGAGTGTAATCAGATCTTGTGTAAATAAAATACCAAATATGCAAGTAAAATGGTTAGAGAGAATATATAGCTCAATAGTGGAGAGCAGAATGATGTATGGAGTAGAAATTTGTGGGCCAGACGAAGGATGAAAAGAGTTAAACATTATAGACTATTTTGTAGATTTGTCCTAAGTTTACCTAGATCTTCACCTAACAAGGTTGCTTTAATGGAGCTAGGAAGATAGGGCTATAAAAGCAAGATCACAGAAAGGGTACTGAAACATTGGTATAGAATAGGGAGAATAGAAAAGAAGAATATCATCAATCAGTGTTTGGTAGCACAAGAAAAAATAATTAAGGGGGTAGAAACTTGGATATCTAAAATCCAAAATATTCTATAAGAAGAAGGCATGGGATCAATATGGTATGAGGGGAAAAGAATGGGAAAAGGATTTTGGAAAGAGATAAAAACAAGAATTCAGGATATTGAAAAACAGGAAATATGGGCTAATCTTAATGTCAAAAAAACCTCTGAAATTATATAGTACACTAAAATGTGTGGGGAAGAGAAAGATATGTTGAAATCTGTGACAAGGCAGGAAGGAAAGGATTAGCATGGTTTATAACAGAAGTAATATATTTAAGTGGAATAAGAAATGGATGTATTAAGGGGATGTGTCCAATATGTGAAGAACCAAATAGTACTTGGCATTGTATATTAGAATGTAAGCAAACCAAGTTTTGGAGGGAACAGTTCCTATAACGAAAGTGGGAAAATTTACCAAATGAAATATGAGGCAGAAGAATTTTATACCTTGGAAAATACATTGACAAAAATGGAAGATGGGTAAAATAATTGGGAACAACAAGGCTGACAATTGAACTATTGAGTGAATATATATATACCTATTACATACTCAACCTGGTGTTAATTGTAATAGGGTATGGAAAGGATGCAACTCCGTAAGTCAGGGGGGACCGCCACAGTGGCCGAGGTCGTTAAGACGTGGATTCATGAGCGGAAGATCTGGGGTTCAAATCCCACCAGGACCTTCCTCCCTGACTGGGATTTTTTCCAGGTTTTCCTCAGCCCTCATAAATGGCAAATACCAGGCAAGTATCCTAAAAATAGGCCTGGAACGCTTCCTTCCTTTAAAAATCTTTTCCCAAAATATCATTCCATTTCATGTTTCATCAGTGTCCACCGCCTGTTGTGGGGCGTTAAACACTACTAAAAAAAATAATAATAAAATAAAATAAAGTCAGGAAGAGTAAGTGGAACATTTAAATGTTTACATGAAAAGGTAAATTGTTTACTTTGATTTTAATATGCTTACTTGTTTAAGAAATTGGTTTTATTTATATGTTAAAATATTTTATTTGTATGCAAATTATAAAGTGCAAGAAATTAAAAAATAATATTAATTTTGTTATATATTTTATTTATATTTACAAGAGCCTTCATACTTTACAATTATGGTGACATTATTTTATATATATATATATAATATATGCAAAATTCAATTTTATCACTTGAATGAAACAATGATATAAAATTGAATTAGCAATAAAGTGTTATGCAAAGATTACTTATAAAGTGCAAATCAAACTCGTCCATTAAAAGGTTAGGCATAAAAGGTTATATTTCATGTGTAACAAACATTAAGGGATCTTGTGTAATGTTACTACTGAATTTATAAACAGTATGTTTTGAAGTAAGATAATATGACTTTACTGTGAGTTACATAAAAACTATACTTTTATTTATGACATAAAATTTTAATTTTTGGCAACAAATGGTTTGTAGCACAGTTTCTTAGAAGAAACTGTATTAATTAAACCCTCCTTTAATAATAACAGTAATAATAATAATAATAATAATAATAATAATAATAATAATAATAATAATAATAGTTGTTATTGTTGTTGTTAGCCCTTGAATGACAAACCTTTAATGGCAACTAAAATAAAACATTGTAATATGCTTTTTAAAGCAAATCAAATTAAATTTTGTGGTGGAAATGTAGTGAAATGTCAATGCATCATTCCCAAAAGTATTGTTTTCCTGCATTCATAATTTGATTTATATAATTTCATTATAAACAATAAGAATAAAATCCACATTGACCACTCCTTGAAGTATAATTTTCCTGCATTGGTCAAACATATTTTTTTGTGTTGTGCAACAATATTCTTGATTAATAATTTTTTAATTACGAATCATTGAGAATTGCAACAAGTACAGTATAATGTTTTTGAAACATGCTGTAGCAAGGTGCATATTGTTTTCTCAGGTATCAAGTGGCAATGCATTGTTAAACAAAAGATATATCATAACAGCATTAGGTTGCAGAGGAGCCAATGGAGGGTAAGCACAAATACAAGTGAAGATGTTCAAGAGAGATAACTGACAGAGCTTTGAATGAACTCTTGCAGCAAGGAATCTCGTTTTTATTATCCATCATAAGCTCTTGCAGTATGCATGCAGCACGAAAAGGAAGCAAAGGTGTTATTGCTTTTGAAGACTTGGCATACCCAGTGAAGCACATGAGGACACTAGATGAAAAACCTAAATGTTATTTTAGACAAAGAGCATCTCTGATGGAGCGAAATGCGACCTCCCTCAATATAATATAATAGCATATTTCTGCTCTCTGCAGGCCTTGTTTTATTTAATAGCCCCCCCCCAGTTTTAATATGTCTATTTTTAGACACCTTACCCCATCCAGTATTTTCCTGCATTTTTTTTTCTTGCTTACCCCTCAGGAAATGATGAAGTAAGATTTTACATTATTAATAACAGAAAATCATGTACTAGGAATAAATTATCCTGTATAAAACTGAAAAAGAAAGCTCACTTTAATAGAAAATGTTATAGCAAACAAATGTAGTTTCTGCGATGGTATTTAAATTTTCCTCATGTTGTCCTTTAATCCATGGAATAACTCATTTGAATTTACATTTTAATTTACAAATTATACATTTATGTTTAGCATCTTTCTTAAATTAGAGTTATGCAAAAATAAATTTTAGGATTACTTTATGCTTGTTGCGTTTACCTTCACTGAATTTTTTGCATACCTTCTCTTTCCTTTGCTTTTGGTAATCCAAGTGAATATATTAACGTATTTACCTGAATGTAAGACAGTCCCTGATTTTGCAATGATTTCTGTAGGATTTTATATTTTAAGGTATTTATGTTAATCAAATCACAGACAAAATATTTCATTTATACATTTTGGAACATTTATCTAAAATTACAATATATTTTGATGATCCCTGTATAAGAATGTTGGACAACATTCATGTGGGGCCTATGAACTCCTATTTAACAAACATTTTCTGAAGTCTGCAGAAAAATTAACTGTTTAAGCTATATTTCTGTACTTTACTACTAATGCATTCCTCTTCTTAACTTTCATTCTCATCACTGTAAATATCTTGCCATAGAATGTCATTCTCAATGTATTACCTGTGGTTCCTCAGTAGTTAAAATGGGCATTAAACACTATTAAAAAAAAGAACTCCTCAGTGCAATATAAGTGTGAATAAATGAGTGTAGCTGTGAATCAGACACATCTCAGATCAGAACTGTGAATTTGTTGCAGTGAGTGCAATGGAAGTGACATTGTTGTCCTTAGTTCAAGACCTGATAAACTTCATGAAAGCAAAACACTTGATCATCACAGTGCTTCAAGATATTGAAATTCCTAGTAAATGCCACAAATATAAAATTTAAGAGACCCCCAGTTTTGGAAATTAATGGTTAAAAAAATCGTATATTCAGGCAAATATGGTAGGTTGATACCATAGGTAAAAGTGGGTAGCATTGGCTAATGGCATGGCAACAGTGTGATATTAATAGTTTGTTATTGTAAATATGCCTTGAATTTTGCAAATTTGCAGAAAGTTACTGTTATTTGTGGGCTAAAGAAGATGGAGCATCAAGTTAAAAAAAAAAAACCTTCTAGCATAGTCTTCTGTTTGAAATAAACAGAGAAACAAAGGCAATGGAGCAGTTGAATCCATTTGTGCCATCTATGTGTAGAATGCCTTCAGGGAAAGCACAGCAAAAAAATGGTTTTGTCATTTTAAAGAGGGCCACTTTGAAAAGAATGCTTCTTCATGTTCAGAAAGATTACTTCTCAACTTGATAAAGACTGTTTAAATGCCTTAATCAATGATTATTCACATATGTTTGGACTCGTGGATAGTTTTGCTTTAAGGCCATCATTGGATAGCTGATGAATAACATAGATCATTCTCATATGCAGAATTGTTACTGGTGATGATAAATGACACCTTTATGTCAACATAAAAAAAAATGGAAGATAATGTTAATAAAGAAAGTGTCATGTACTACCACTTGTTTTCCAAGGACCATTTATTGCCAACAATTTGGATGCCCATGTCACTACATTTCAAGAAAAAAAAACTGGGAAGACTGCATCAAATATTGTGCACACCTTTGCCTACCCACACACTGTTAATGTTACAAAAACACTATTCAAAATTTTTGTTGGGAAGTTATTCCACATTCCCCTTATTCCCTTCATCTTGTACCCTGAAATTTAATTTTTTCATAACAAAAATGCTCTTTAAATTTGGCTCAACTTCTTTAATCTTAAGTCAGAAGATTTCTACAGGTGTGGAATTGAAAAACTGTCTTGGCATTGGCAGACAGTCATAGATAATGCAGTAGTTCCCAAAACATTGTTCCAACTTAGGAAAATATAGTAAGTGAAGTGTATAAATAAGTTACCCATAGTGTATTGTTTTAAATAGTATATACTGATTTATTTTTTATTTGTTCAAATAAATATGAAATTATTTTTTTTGCAAAAAAAATCCTATGCATCATCTTAATAGTTAAAAATTAATGAAAATGAACTAATTCCAAATCATACCATCACATACATATTTATTTTTATTGCAGATGAAAAAGGATAGGGCACAGAAAATAGAAAGTAAATCACGACTTAATAAATCTTCAGCATTACCCATCAGCCCTGATGATGAACACTCAATTTCTCCACAAGGGAGAGCTTGTGCACCCAAATCGACTTCTGTTTCTTCTCAAGCTTGGAAGCTTGAGGCTACACCCAGAGAAAACTCTATTGCTTCATCTTCCTGCTTAAAAGAACTTCACTCAGATGTGCAGAAAGTGGACAGTGTAATTCCGCAGAAAGATCATCCTCCATCTGTCATAACTTTACCCACCAAAGTGCTCTGTCCTGTTGTGTCTGTGGAAGCAAGTGCAACATCTAATCTACAGAAAGAACAATCTCTTCCTGCAAGTTCACCAGAATCAGAAAATATCTGCATTAGTGATTTGTGTAAGTTGGATACCTCAACACAAAATGTACCACCTCTCACAACTTCAGAAGTTTGTAAAGAACTTAGTACTGACATCTGTGCACAAGAACAGCAAGAGTCAGAGGCAGTGAGTTTGCAGGCTTCTGAAGGATTGTGTGTGTCAGCCTCAAATGAATCAGATATGCACAAGGTAGAAACAACTCTGGATTCTGAGGGAACATCTAAACCTGGAGTGTCATCTGAGAAGCAGCAGCAAACATCCTCAGAAGATCAAGAATGGCAATTGGGAGTCACCAAACAAACAACAGCTGCATACCAAGAAGAAGTTCCAAGTCAGAGGATACATTCTGGACAGAGGGATGCCATCCATTCAGAGGAAAATGGACATATTCAGGTTAGTATAGCTTCTAACTTTCATGTACAAGTTGTAGCATACTACAATATGCTTTGTGGATATATACTTTATAAGAGTAGTTTGATAAGCAACTTGATTTGACATTGGAGAGAATAAGTTCAATCTTGTAACATACTTTATTTTTCAATATAGTCCTCTAGAAATTCTCCAAGATCATGATTACCTTCATGGGAGCTGGTTTCTTTGAGGCCCTCAAAATACTCACTGACCTCTTGTGTGACCTATGCATTTGACTTAAATTTATGTCCAGCCAGGAAAGTTTATGAGTTTCAGGAATAATTGGTAATCTGAGGGAGTGAGATCAGGTGAATAGAGTGGATGTGGAAATATTTCAAATTTTAATTTGATCAATTGGTCCTAAGTGATGTAGTTTGAATGCACCAGTGCATTGTCAATGAAAGACAATATCTAGACATCTTTCCATGATTGCTGTCTTTAGTCTCTCCAAAAGTGATGGGTGGTATTCTCCAGAAATGATTTTCCCCTTTTCCAAATAGTCAATAAAGAGAATTCCTTTTGCGTTCCAAAAAACTGAAGCCATATCTTTCCAACAAATGAAACACATTTTACCTCATACGGTTCACTGCTTATACTGCTATTTTGTTTCTGACGTATAGTAATTAATGCACATTTCATCCATAGTCACATAAAATTGGTTGGATTCTTCTTAAAAATTTCCAAATAATTGGCTAATGTGTGCATGCAATTTTGCTTTTACTCGAAAGTGAGCAGATGCAGCACCCAACTTGCACAAAGTTTTTCAAGTGTAATTCATAATGCAAAATCAAATTAACTGGTCAGTTGAGATACTGGCAGCCCTGCTAACTCATGCCTTTTCACTCATATGTTAGCCAAAATAACATCATATGCTTTATCAATGATTTCTGGCCAATGGCTGATTTTGGAACTCCAGGATATGGTGCATCTTTTATGCTTGTTCTGCCATTCTTGAACTCATTTATTCAAAGTGGAATGGTTTCATAGGAAGAGCATGCATTACCCAATGTAGGCAAAAGGCTCTCATGAATTACCTTTATTTTCCTTTCCAGAAAAAAGAATTGAATCATATCATTAATTCAAATCTAATCCATTATTCACAGTCACTTAAATTGTCTGTACTTATCATTATTATATCAGCACTAGAGGGCAAATCAGAGCGACTATTATCTATGATGTTTACTGACTCTATGCAGTAGTATGTTTATGTTTATGTAGAAACATAAACATACATGGTAACTCCAGAAGTAAACATGGGGCATGCCTGCACTGTCCATATAGTTGTATCAAAAAAAATGCATACACTGTACTGTAAATGATGGCTGTCAATTATTACTGCATTATACAACACTACATTGTATTTATATGTAAAGTGAATGTGAAGTAGTTAGTGCATTGTAGTAGATAATAATGTACATGAGAAGATTATCAAAAGTGAGCATTCTGTGTCTCTCTCTTAACCAAAAACTGTATCATGAAATACTCCTTTTGATATCGCAAGATGTAATAGGTGCATACGAATAATTTACTGTATCACTGTCTTATATATTTCTAACACTTTTTGATCTGAAATGCTTTGTTTCTTTTTACAGCAACATATCTCACACTCCACACATGATTGAAAAACCAATATTTTTTTAACACATTCGGAAGTTCCTTGTTATCTTTATCCGTAACTTCTCTGGTTTTGGTTTCCTTAAGTTTTACAGAAACTTCTTCCGGTATGTATATTGCCTTTGGTATGTCTAAATCAGAAGTTTTTAATGACATTATGGCATTTTGGTAAGTAAGAAAACAATTCTTTATGAAATCTAAATTGCTAGAAAGTTCAACTGAAATTATGGATTTTGTTACTTTAATTGCATGTGCCTCTGTGGAATCTAAACAATTGATCACTTTCACAAGTTTATTATAATATGTTGCATAATAGAAGGCAGCCTCCAGCCAACAATCAGGGTTTGATGGAAAGGGAATTCCAGGAGCTGTTTCCTTGAATTTTTGAACTTGGGAAGGAGCTTTCAGAAATATTTTCCTAACATTGGCTACAAAGTTATCAATGCCATTATAAGAGGAACAAATTACTCACACCACCCTATGGAGTTAATGTGCTATGCAAGTTAGGTGAACCAACTTAGAATACATCTTTGTATGTCCTTGGCTGCCTTTATCATCTAGGGAGCAGCATCTGTGACTAAAAGAAGTACCTGATACCATTAGGCCACAAAAGAACCAGGCATTAGGAAATAAAATTACTGTTATTGTGTGGTTCATCCTTTCTATGTCTGGCATGTTAGCAAATATTTTTTTCCAGGAGAGTTAGGTGTTAGTATTCCTACAATTACATTTATGATGAACCCCCCTGCCCTGAGTGTTTTAACTCATATGAATCATACATAAAGACATGCTGTGCCATTATAAACACAAAGAGGCATAATACAATAAAATGAGATTTCCGGGCTTATTGGCCATGGTCTAGAAGATGTAAAAACATCTGATGTTTCGCCCGTCACTCCGTTGGGCATCTTCAGAGGATAACAAATCACCACTTGATTGGTTACTTGAGCTACAGAAATCGAGTGGTGATTAGTTATCCTCTGAAGATGCCTGACGGAGTGACGGACGAAATGTCAGGTGTTTTCACATCTTTTGGACCACGGCCAATAAGCCTGGAAGTTTCATTTTATTGGATTAACGGTTACATTAGGCATAATACACTTTATGTATACTGTCAAATTAAGAAACTAGCAACACAGCACACACACACACACCCGGAAACAGCTATGCTATGAGTGCCACAGTCAGCAAGGTCAACAAGTATATGCAAGCAAATTTACCACTCCCTTCATGGAATGACAAATGTGTGGGGGCTCGCTCAAAGTAAAAATCCTGCGCTCCAGGGGAAAGCATCATTGATCACACGGTATTGGACATTGGGTGAGTGTGTCCTGGAGCTGTTATGGAGGAAGGGAGGTATGCCTTTGGTGGAAATCAGATTTGCCACCTGCTACTTTAACTCAGTGATTTATGACAATATACAGATGTATAGGAAAATAATTACACATCTTATGCATATAAGATTTTACAGTTCATTGAATGAAAGGATTTATTCACCTATATAAAAAATAATAGCAATGTAAATAGCATTTGGAATTCCAGACTTAGTTATTACCACGACTCGAGTATTGATGATATATTATTTTTTTATGAAAAATGTTGTAGGCAATACATACTAAATATATAAGACCGTCACTTGTCTTCTTGCCATAGAAGGACTCCATGAGTCTGAAATATAGCGATTTCAAGTGTGACTTTTCCTTTGTGTTTTATCCTTTTCTACTATCATAATTACTGTTAATTTATATATGTATTTAGTAAATCAGAAAAAGATAAAAAACCCTAAGAAAAAGTCACAATAGTTAATTTAGTTACATTGTTAATATTGTTACATTCCTTTTCTTTTATATATATAAAATAATAATAATTAGAAAAGCAGAAAAGGATAAAACACTAAGAAAAAGTCACAGATTGGTGATCGCCATATTTCGATCTGCTTGACTTCTTGGCATAGAAGAAAAAGGAAATGCATATATATATATGCGATCACCAATCTGTGACATTTTTCTTAGTGTTTTACCCTACTCTGTTTTTCTAATTAATATTAGAATTAATATTAATTAGAAAAACAGAGTAGGGTAAAACACTAAGAAAAATGTCACAGATTAGTAATCATTATATTTCTTGCCATAGAAGAACTCAAGCAGTTCGAAATATAGTGATTACTAACCTATGTCTTTTTCTTAGTGTTTTATCCTTTTCTGCTTTTCTAATTATTATTATTTTAGTTATATTGTTAATAGTGTTACATTATTTTTCATTATAAATATATATTTATTTATATACACAATCATATTCTGATTATAGATGTAAAACATCTTTTTAAGTGTGCTTTTTGTATTTTTTTTACTTTTTTCTCATTTTAGGTAAATTTTTACATTTTTGATCCTTTATTGGTCATTTTTGCTAATCTCAATATATTTTAGATTAAATTTATACTAGTACTGCAAAATAATTAAATGTAAAAAATATCTGTTCAGCACTTTTAAAAAGTAATATAAATACACTAAAAGACTGTCTAAGGGCTTTGGCTAAAAATGTTGTATATTTATTAGTTTGTGTTTCTTTTTTAAAAGTGCTGAATTGTCCATTTTATTTTAGCATTACTCGTGAAGAAATGATGGTAATAACAGTATTAGTAGCAAAAGTTGTTCAGCCTTGCATATTATATTCCAATTTTATATAGAAACTTGCCAGGAAGTGTTATTTGTACAGCCAGCCACACATTCTAAGAACTAAAGTGTAAAATGTTACACAATAGGCACCTAGAACTTCTTAGTCTTGCAACCATTGTTTCACAGTGTTGCAGACAGCTGTGATTTACTGCATTAATTTTTTTACATTCCTTCCATATGAGCAGGTAGCAAACATAGGCAAACAGTTACCTTTAGTGGCTTCCAAATCACAATTTCAAGAGTATTTTATTGCAGAAGGTCTATTTTCATTGCAGTTCAGTTGCACTCTAAAATGCCAAAAGGAAAGTCTTGTAAACAATATCATTTAAACCAATTGGTTTCTGAATTTGGTAAAAATTATTTGCCACTGATAGTTTGATATGTTGAAGATTTGTGAAATTAAAGTGGCAACAAATAAGAGATTCACAATAAAACATGACATTAAATGCAACAAACACATACAAGCTATCAAGAATGGTGTCAAAAACAAAACATTAGCACAGTTACTGTTAACACAAACTGTAGCAAGTAACAGTAAATTTTCAGAATTTCCATTGCTCCAATTTTCCCCTGATACAAGTGCCCATCATTAAACTTGGAGCTGCTGGATCATGCTGCTGTATATTAATGCAACTACTTCCAAGTCTGTAGTTGATACTCTTAAGATGCAATAGCTACCCAGCAAGCTCAAAAGCCATTTTCCAACAATGAAATGGAGGATATGCTAGCATATTTAAAAGCTAATTATAACTTCCTACCCTCTGCAATTAAGGAACTTTAAGAAAGTAGTGTGAAACTTGAAACCTCATTGGATTTGTTAAGAAAACTCAATTTCGTCTTAATGTGTGTGGTGAAATAATGACAAATAAAATAAAATGGTGCTAGATATCTGAAATAATAACTGGTGAAAATTTCAGCACATCTGGTTTAGAAGAACTAACATCTAGTAACTGAATATTTTAAGTATACTTTGTTGTTGTAAGTGCCAAAGTTGAAAGTTGAAAGTATTTCAAAATATAAGAATATAATCAGCATTCCTTTAACTGAGAGAATTTGGGCATGTATATTGAAATTTACTGCAATAAAGAATAAGTGACTACAGTTTTAACTACAGTGTAAGTCGTCTCCTCCTCCTCCTCCTCCTCCTCCTCCTCCTCCCCCGCTCCCCCTCCTCTTCTTCTTGTTCTTCTTCTTCTTCTTCTTCTTCTTCTTCTTCTTCTTCTTCTTCGTGACTGTAAAATAATGTTTTTAAAATGGTTGCCAATCTATGTTATTTTTCATGGGCTGTAGAAAGTTTAGATCTCATCTTTTCTTTTGTAGGTAATTTTTAAGGGTCTTTTAGATCATCAACATCCTGATCCTAGTTATTATGTTCTAATGAACTGTGTTTCATAAGAAGCTGGCAGAGAAATGGAGAATAACTTCTCTATATTTCAACTGTACATTCCATTTTTTCTCTCCAATTATCCTGTTATATTATTACTCTGTTTTATTATTATAGTCTGTGGCATTCTAGCAGGGATTATATGAAATGGTTAAGAGTTTAAAATATTTAGCTAAAATTTTAGATTAGAAAATAGTAGGAAACAGGTTTAACCATTGTAATAAGAGTAAGGGATTAAAATTTAGAATAATTAATATTAAATGAAATAAATAGTACTAAATAATAGAGATTTATTTGCATGTATGATGATTGCTACAGATTTTAAGTATATGAAACATAATAAATATAACTAAACTTAGGTATTCATTTTTTACACTAAACTCCATTCACTTACACAAAAGTAAGACACGTTTTGGCAGAATCTCTCCAATCTTCAGTTGCTCACTGAACTGCCGTTACTCGAAACGATGGCTGGACAAACGGATGTTCCTGTGGTGGCCTCTGTTGGTTGAAGCAGGAAGTTGCTGAGTTCATCTATAGGAGGAAACTCGAAATTCATTAGGTTTTCTCTATTTTTTAATATAAAAATGTTTTCCCAAGTGGATAACTCCAATGGGTTGTGAAGATGTTTCAGTAGTTTAATTCCCAGTTTTATTTCATGGTTTTTGGTCCAAAAGTGAGCCGCTACTACTGATTTATCCACCTGCCTAAACCGAATATTCCTAAAATATTCTTTCCTCCAAATTTCCAAACTTCTCTTTGTTTTGCTTATGTAGCTCTGCTCACAATCTGCACATTTTATTTCGTAAATTCCTGATTTCTGTTCTGTTGGTATGGAGTCTTTTAATGTGTAACCTAATAAATTCTTGATGTTGTATCTGTTCTTTGATGCTAACATTATCCCATGTTCTTTGAAGATTTTCTTGAACTTGTTGTGGAAATTAGATGGTAAGTGAAACCTGTGAATTTGTATTCTTCTTTTGTGTTTTTCAATGTGGAAACTTCCCTTATCCCTTTTTGTCTTTTAGATTTATTGATAATTTTTATCACTGTGTCTTTGTTAAAACCATTGATTACTGCTGTCTTTATTATTTGTTTATATTCTATTTTGTACTCTGCTTTTGTGAGTGGAATATTCATCAATCTGTGTGCCAAACTGTGAAATACTGCATATTTATGTGGAATGGGTATATAGCTCTCATTTTTTTTATGTAGCTTTCTGTGTGTGTGTTTCTTTTCTGTAAATTCCAAAATTCAAACAATCTCCATTTCTTATAATTTTTAAATCTAGAAATAGTAGCCACCCATTTCTTTCTTCTTCTATAGTAAATTGTATGGATTCATGTTGTAAATTAAGAAGTTTCATGGCATCTATTGAGTGTTTCTTCAGTATTATTGCAAAAATGTCATCCACATACCTATACCATGACTTGAAAATTAAAGGGAAAGCTTTTGTGATGTGTATTTCAAATGAGCTCATGAATAACTCTGCTAAAAAGGTGACAAAGGGTTTCCCATAGCTAGGCCTGAAAATTGTTGGCAATATTTCTTGTTGAAGCTGAAGTAATTTTGTTTATTGCAAATATTAGTAAGTTTTAATAAGTCTTCTGTTTCTTCTGTTTTTAAATTCATTGATGTTAACCATTTCTTTAGTATAATCATAAGTTTCTCTATAGGTATGCTCGGGAATAAGGCTTTTACATCAAATGAAACCATTATATCTGTAGCCATAATTCTGCTCTTTTTAAGGTTTTAACTAGGTCAACTGAATTTTTAAACTAACTACAAACCAATTGAAAAGAATCCACTCAATAAATGAAATAAAATATTAAAACAGTAAATGAAGTCAAAACACTATCCACTACTGAAAAACAGAATATCACACAGAGTAATCCAGTACTACCCAGGCTTTATGCACTACCTAAAATACATAAAAATGATAACAGCATGAGACCAATAATAAACAATATCAATTCACCCACATACCAGGTAGCAAAAAAATTGATCAAAGTCTTCAATTCTTTTAAGAGATTTCAAAGTTTGAGCATTAAAAATTCAGAAATACATAATATATTTTATTGTATGTTTTAGGACAATGTAGCAGAGAGTCCTGTTGCAATACAGCGGCGGAGTAAGAAGATGGCTGCAATGTGTCAGAGATCCCCTCTTCCATGGGCTGTGGTGACAACGAAACCTTGCACTGGTGGCCAAGCAAAAGCAGTAAGAGTTGGTCCAGGTTACTCCATCCTACAAACAGAGGTAAGTTTAATAAGATATTGATGATTTGAGTTTTTGAATACTTGTGCAGGAAATGTGCAATTTCATATGTGGTATAATTTTCTTTGTTTGTTTATTAATGTCTCTTTAATCTCTTATTCATATCAATTAAATTTCATGTTTCATACAGATGCTTTCAAGAAATTAAACATAAAGTAATATTTTTAGCTCAACCACAAATTATTAAGGAAACATGTTAAGCATGTAATACAAAAAGTACTTTCTGAGAGACTTTTATTTAGTTTTATATGGCAATATTGTTTGAGAAAGAAAAAGTTATTAACAAATGCACATCACCATCATAACCATTAACTCCAAACAGATTTACATTTGTAAGTTACATGCCCATATGTCATTTAGATTCTAACTGTTTAAACCAATTTGTATCTGTGAATCACTGTTCATCTTCAAATACCCTTTCTCTTCTGAGTTGTATAATTCCTTATGTTTATGATCTTCTTGGTCTTCCTTTTCTCTTAGTTTCCTCTACTCCATATTATTTATAAATGCCATTTATAATGTGAATTAATTGTAAGAAAAGGAATAATTAAAGAAATAGTATGTTTTTAGAGCAGTTTTTCACAATTTATTTGTTTGATATATTTTCCCACAAATAAGATACATTGTCCTCTTTTCCGTTAGCTTAATAAGCAACTTCAGCATTAAAAATTAAATTCATATAATACATTTTTTTTCATTATCCTAATATATCTGGGTTTAAAAAAAACAAACTTTTGACTTATGGCTAATAGTTCATATGGCTTTTAAAATGTTACTTTTTAGGGTGAAGATGTGGCAGAAAAATCCGGAATGTTAGGTGGTATTCTGCGAGAGGTTAATAGAACACCATCGAGCAAACCTTGCAAGTAGCCTTTACTTAATCTGTAGATGTATATATTGTTGTTATTGTTATTATTACTATTACTATTATTATTAGTATCATTATTATTATTATTACTAGATTATTATGTACAGAATTGTGAATCTCAAATAAAATTATATGAAAATTGTATTACAGAGTTTTATTTTCAGCACACAGTAACTAGAGCACTAGGCTAGCCCTGGTTCTCAGTCTCTAAAAGTCATTGTGTTTTATAAGCATTTATTAATGGAATCATATTCATAAAAACGATCTTATTAATTAATATAGACTTTTTCTAATAAACTAAAAATTTGCATGTAGCATATTTTTGCTAGAACAAGTAATTTTCGGGATTCTATTAAGCAAAATCCTCTAATTTACAAATTCTATATATTGTTTTTAAAATATATTCCTTAATGTTGGATTCAAATCATACATGAAAACAGATTCATTATGCAGCTTTAGAAAAGGCACTAATCTTCTCCTCATAGGATGCAACAACTTCTAGATTCGCACTAAAGGCAAAGATAGGCTAAATTTTTCCGGATTAACACAAGGATAGGCTAAATTGTGAAGAAAAAGGCAAAGATAGGCTAAAATACCTCGAAAAATTTTGTTGCAAAATTTAGCCTATCTTTGCCTTATTGCAGCAAAATTTAGCACATAGCCTTTTGCTACAAAATTTAGTTGCAATAAGGTGAGAATAGGCTAAAATTTTAAGGAAAAGGCAAAGATATGCTATATTTTGCTGCAACAAGGCAAGGATAGGCTAAATTTAAGAGGAAAAGGCAAAGGAAGGGCAAATTTTGCCGCAATAAGGCATTGATAGGCTACATTTTTAGGGAAAAGGTAAAAATATGCTAAATTTTGCCACAATAAGGCAGGAATAGGCTAAATATTTTAGGAAAAGGCAAAGGTAGGGTAAATATTGCCCCAATAAGGCAAGGATAGGCTAATTTTTTTAAGGAAAAGGCAAAGATATGCTAAATTTTGCCGCAATAAGGCAAGGATAGGCTAAATTTTTGGAGGAAAATGCAAAGGTAGAGTAAATATTGCCGCAATAAAGCATGGATAGGCTAAATTTTTAAGGAAAAGGCAAAGATATGCTAAATGTTGCCGCAATAAGGCAAGGATAGGCTAAATTTTGCCGCAATAAGGCAAAGATAGGCTAAATTTCCCCCACAATTTTGCGATAAATATTTTCCAGGAAATTTAGCCTATCTTTGCCTTTTCCTTCACAATTTAGCCTATCTTTGCCTTATTCCGGCAAAATTGAGCAAAATGGTGATGAAAAAAGCAAAGATAGGCTAAATTTTGGAAAAATGGCATAGATAGGCAAACTTTTGCCGAAATAAGGCAAAGATAGGCTAAATTGTGAAGGAAAAGGCAAAGATAGGCTAAATTTCCTGGAAAATATTTATCGCAAAATTGTGGGGGAAATTTAGCCTATCTTTGCCTTTTTCTTTCCAGTTTAGCCTATCTTTGGCTTTTTCTTCACAATTTAACTTATCTTTGCCTTATTGCGGCAAAATTGGCTAAATATTGCCGAAATAACACCCATATAGGTCAAAATTAGGAGGAATAGGGAAATATGAGCTTAAATTTGCCAAAATAAGGCAAAGATAAACCAAAATTAGGCGGAAAAAGTCAAAGTTAAGCAAAGTGTGCTGGGAAAGGGCAAGGATAGGCTAATATTTGGAGGAAAAGTGCAAAGATGGGCTACATTTGGCAGGAAACACGCAAAAAAGGGAAAGATAGGCTACAGTTTGCAAGAAATAAGAGAAATAGGCAAAGATAGGCTAAATTTGCCTGGAAATGAGAGAAATAGGCAAAGATAGGCTAAGATAGGCAAAATTGTATAGGAAATGACAGAAATAGGCAAACATAGGCTAACGTTTACAGGATATAAGTAAAAAGGCTAATATAGGCTAAGATAGACTAAAGTTAGCAGGAAAGAAGAGAAATAGGCAAATGTAGGCTCAGATGGTCTAAAGTGTGCAGGAAATAAGATTGATAGGCTAGGATAGGCTAAAGCTGCAGGAAAATGCGTAAAAAGACTAAATAAGTTATGGTTTTTCAAAATAAATTAAATCACAGATAGGCTAAATTTACTCGAGAAAAAACAGGCAAAATTTCGGAGTGGAAATTTAGCCTATCTCTGTTTTGAGTTTTCTGACACATTTGTTAATTTTAGCCTATTTTTAAGCAAATTCAGCCCCGTCCTTGCCTTTCTCCATCAAAGTTTAGCCTATTTTTGCCTTTTTCGATCAATTAAGGCCGATCTTTGTAGTATTTCGGCAAAATTTAGCATATCTTCAAATATTTCCCATATTAGCTGCAACATTTATCCTATCCTACCCTATCCTATCTTTCCCTGTTTTTCATATTTTCCTGCAAAATTTACCACATTTTTGTGTATTTTACGTATTTTGTGCCAAATTTAGCCCAGTTTTGCCTATTTTTCTAATTTCCTGAATCATTGAGCGCGTCTTAGCCTATCTTAGCATATTTCTCCAAAAGTTAGCCTGTCTTTGCCTTTTCCACCAAATTTAGCCTATCTTTCCCTTTTCCCACAAAATTTGAGCCTATCTTTGCCTATATTGCCCAACTTTTGCCGTAATAGAGCAAAGATAGCCTATATTTTGCAAAAATTTGCCTATCTATGTCTTTTCTTCACAATTTAGCCTATCTTTGCCTTTTTCTTCACAATTTAGCCTATCTTTGTCTTATTTCGCCAAAATTTAGCCTACCCTAGCCTTATTGCGGCAAAATTGAGTAAAATGGTGGTGAAAAGAGCAAAGATAGTCAAAATTTTGCCTGAATAAGGCAAAGGTAGGCTAAATTGTGAAGGAAAAGGCAAAGATAGGCTAAATATCCTGGAAAATTTTTCTCGCAATATTGTGGACGAAATTTATCCTATTTTTGCCTATCTATCTTTGCCTTTTTCTTTGCAATTTAGCCTATCTTTGCCTCCTTGTCCCATTGTCTGCACAATTTAGTCTATCTTTGCCTTATTACGGCATATTTTAGCCTATCATTGACTTTCCTCCCCCATTTCCTGCAAAATTTTGCCTACCTTGCCGCTTTTCCTCCTAATTTTAGGGTATATTTGCCTTCCCCCCATTTTCTGCCGTATTTGCCCTGTCTTTGCAGTATTCCGGCGCAATTTAGCCAATCTTCATCGTGTTCCTCTAAAATTGGAGTTAAATTTTACAGAAAATGGAGAAAAAGGGGCAAAGATTGCTAAATTTTGCAGGGAAAAGATAAAGATAGGCTATATTTTAAAAAATGGAGAGAAAATAGGCAAAAGTAATAAGGAAAGAGGCATTTATAGGCTAAATTTGCGGAACAAAAGCAATGTTAAACTAAATTTTGCGGCAAAAAGTAAAGATAGGTTAGTTTTCCCGGAATAAGGCAAAGACAGGCTAAATATTACAGAAAATGAAGAAAAAACGTCAAAGATAGGCTAGATTTTACGGGAAAAGCCAAGATATGCTAAATTTTGGAGGAAATTGGGGAAAAAACGCAACGATAGATTAAATTTTGAAGGAAATAGGTAAAAAAAGGGATGGATAGGCTAAATTTTGGAGAAAATGGGGGAAAAAATGCAAAGCTAGGCTAGAGTTTGAAGAAAATCGACTAAATGTTACAGAAAATGAAGGGGAAAAAAAAAGTCAAAGATAGGCTAAATTTTACGGGAAAACGTCAAGATATACTAAATTTTGCCGTAATAAGGCAAAAATTTGAAGAAAATGGGGGGGAGGCAAAGATAGGCTACATTTTGAAGACAATGGGAATAATTGCAAATATAGGTTAAATTTTGCTCCATTTTATTCAGGAAACAAAGATAGGCTAAATTTTGCAATAAAATTAGCCTATCTTAGCCTCTCAGTTAAAAAAGGGTGCAGAATTTAGCCTATCTTTGCGTTATTCCGGCAAAATTTAGACTATCTTTGCGTTTTTCCTTCGAAAGTTAGCCTAGCTTTGTCTTTTCTCTAAAAAATTTAGCCTATTTTGCGTTTTCCCCCAAAATTTAGTCCATCTTGGCATTATTGCAGAAAAATTTAGCCTATATTTCTTTTTTCCGGCAAAATGTAGCCTATTTTTGCATTTGCCCTGCAAATTTTACCTCACCATTTATCTTCCCATTTCTTGAAAAAGTGAATCAATCTTTGCATTTCTCGTACAAAATTTACCCTATCTTTGCATGTTTTCTGCAAAATTGAGCTTTTATAGCCTTATTGCTCTTAATGTGGACTATATTTTCTTACCTTGTTGTAGACTTCGGCTCCTAATTCATGCGTTATGAACTTATCTTTGCACCACAGTATCTAATTACTTCCTAACCTTTCCTAATTGGGAATTAAACCCTTATTAACACAGTTTGTTTGCAATGTTAGTTCTAACTTCAGTATGTTTTAGAATGCTGCATCTATTGCAGCACTATTACAAATAGTGGAAATGTTGCTCTACAATTAGTATGAAACATTTTATTAATGAACCTTATTTAGCATTTAAAGGAGACCATTCCTTACACATTATGCAAGAGAGAGAGAGAGAGAGATAGAATTGGATCTGTAGTCATCTTTAGTTATTAAACTAAATTAATCTATTAATCTATTACCTAGAAAATTTTGGCACATTTTAAGGGATGTTAACTGTTGTTTTAAGAAGAAAGGAAAATGGGGTTGGGGGGAAGCAGAAATTGGCAAATTCTTATGTGGTCAAGATGTTGACAATATTCTGCTAATGTTCATTAAATATGAATGTTTTGATCTAACAGTATAATTATTTTTTACTATAATAGTTTAGCATGTCAATACTATTTGATGCCACTGCCGAGTGTCTTCTGCTCAAATATTCTACCGTTTTGAATAGAAACTTTTCCACTATCCTTTGTGTTCTATTAATTAGTGTTCATTAAATAACAAATAAAAACATTTTATATATTTATCCACTATCCTTTGTGTTCTATTAATTAGCATTCATTAAATAACAAATAAAAATATTTAACAATTTATTTAAATCTTCTTTCTATATCATTGCTAAAAGTTAATTGCATTTTATTCTACTTTGGCATTCGAAAAGCAATGACAACAATGCTGTGAATCAGTGCTCCTAGCAATGATCACTGGAAACTTGTTATATGCTGAGCAGCAGTTGTTTAATACATCTGCAATGTTGAATGTCTGGATGTAACAATATTTTGTAAATATACTGACAATTTCTGATGTGTAGTAACTAATAACAATCTAAAAATGTTTAGTAGGTAATAACAAAGGTTTTTCAAAAATTTAAGTTCAAGAGAAAAAAATGCAAGTGATTTAATGACTTAAAGCGTTAAAAGCAGCATACGAGAGAGAAGTGCTACCATATCAAACTATTGCAAGATGGATAAAACTTTTGTCAAGGAAGGCAGAACTGTGAACACAGAGATTTTACATTGAGGCTTAACAATGATGATGATGCTGCTAATAATAATAATAAATAACCTTCTCGTAATCGATTAGTCATGGTTATGTTCAGATACATCTGAGCTCAACTGCAATCAAGTGAATTGCAACATTCAGGTTTATCACGCTTGAGGACTACTAGTTTTATTCTCAGTATATTTGGATTGTAGTTAATATTTTCTTGAAGGATATAAGTACATTATTGCATGCCATGTTACCTTAATCATAATCCCAAATCATTTCAATGTACTATGACAATTTTTATTTTTGTTCAGTGCACATTGGTATTCATGCTTATTACAGGGCAGTTATTCAATTTACATATTTTTCATCATGCTATGTGCATTTATCTCTTGTTGTCCATAATTATATTTAACTGCAAATTGGCATATAACAGACTTGAGGACTTATTCCTCTTTATGATTCTACTCCAATTTTTGATGGGTCCTACTTTTTGATGACACATTTCTGTTCTCTAGCAAGCTACTCAACAATTAAGGAATCATTCTGCATTAGATTAGCTCCTATAATGGTTATTGGTTTTTCTGTTATTTCTTTGTTTGATAGTATTATGTGAATTGGTCAAAAAGTAGGAATATAAAGCTTGTAAATTCCAGTAGCTATTTATTGGATGAGGATTTGTGTGAAAGATATTACATACACTACTTCTAATATTATCTCCCCTCTGGCTCAAGAATTTATTCCCATGCTTTATGAGGCTCATGACACCTTTTTCATATTAATCAAGAGTGCTGTTGTCTCTTACTTCTTGTTGCACATTCTCATTCAACTGATGCTGGTATCCAAGGTGCTTCTTCAGTGTTACTTATCTTCTTTGGGTGTTAAAGAGGTTTCCCTCTGCTGCATTAACATGATTCATTATACTAAGCAAACCAACTCTTAATGGATTTCAGGTAGCGGAACATAAACAGGAATTGAATAAGAGATCATAGTTCATGTGTCCAGCTCTTCAAGCAAGTGCCTCTGCATGTTCAATACTGTTATAGGATTGCCAACCATAATAATGGTCATTTTTGAATTATAGCTGCAGTAAGGAAGTATAAAAAGAAGGAGAACAACATTTTTCTGATCATCCCTTGCAGTTGTATCTATTCTGTGTTCATTGCCCTCTAATAACCTTTAGATATAGCACTAAATTTCAATCTTTGGTTACTCTCCCAATGGTAGATTCTAGGCCCTATAATTATTGTGATTTACCTAATGAATACTTTAATTTTTTTAATTATTTAGCAATTTTAAGCTGCCATTATGAAATACTTTATCTAAGCAAAAACTTTGTTAATGTTCTGGTTTAATATTGAATCTTCTTCTGAAAATAATTATGCACAAAAATGAAGTACCCCTGTTTGTTGAGCATATCATCTTTTATTATACAATTACAGTGATACCTTTGACTCACATTATACAGGAATGCAAACAATGCAAACAGACCTGCAACAAAATTGCAAGAACTTTACCCCCTCAAAGTTCCTTCTAATGTTTAGGAACAGATATTTTCTCCTGGTAGGACAACAAAAGATTACATATGCAATCAACACTGCCACTACTTAGCAACTGCTTGAGAAAGATATTGATGCCAGCTATGTGAAGTATCTGAATATTTTCATAATAAAAGTGAACATACAAACAATGAGTATCACATTTATAATCAGTCTTGGGTTTGAACACTAACATTTTATTATATACATTTTTAAAAATAGTTTTGAGGCTTTTATTTAATGATGTTAATTACATACTTATTACATAATGAAATGGTAACACCGACTCTACAACCAGAGACTCCAAGTAGTTACACATTAAACAATGGCCCAGTTTCATAACAAACAGATTCTAAGTTCACAGTTTGGTATGATGTATTTTAAGTAACACTCTGTTAAAAGAAAAGAGAGATTGAACTTATAACTATAGTGATTTTCTACTACAAAAAATAAAAATTTAAATGTTTGAATTTGTAAATGATGACTCAACTTAGATACATCAATGGATATGTTACATTTTCTTTTGAAGACGTTCTTAAATTTGTCATCTTAGAATTTTAAATATATATGTATTCTTCTTTAAAGTAGGATAACTATTTCCTGCTCCTATTACTTTATTTCTTTATACATTTAAATATAACTGTCTGGAAGAACAGATGTGATATCAGTTAATGGCATTGTGCTATAAGGAATTTTTTTTCATAAGATTTCAAATAAATGTAATTTTTTCTTAAGTTGCTGTGCAATAATTTTGATTTTCTAAAGTCTAAGCACTGAATGAAGCAATTTTGAAAAAATGACAGAACAATCTAAACTCTTTCAGTGAAGTTCAATTCACTAGAACTTTCGTATTTTTAGTGGGTCATGCTACATTGGCAACAATCACATTAGTGTTAGCATATAATGATAAGAGAAAAATTACAATTATTAAAAATGAATTTAAAATTTGAGGACAAGAAATTTAGAAGTGAAGTTCATTTACATAAATTAATTCAGGCTAAATACACTTAAAATGCAGAGATAATTTGTGCCTCTTTAAAATCATTTTCCTCCTGATTAAGGAAAATGAAAAGAGTTGCATTTTTAGTAAGATATGTGAATAGAGTTATCAGAGGTGTAATCTTATTTAATACTGGAAAAAAAAAATGTTTGTTTTACATGGAACATTTTCCTAAACAAAAAAGTAAAATATACAGGTATTTTAAATGTTTCCCAACACTTCTCACATTACTGCAACAAAATTTAATTATACTGTACATTTTTCTATAGAATTAATAGTTGATGGAAATAAAAGGTTATTATTTCTTTAAGTGTTAGCTGGATATTAAAATAATATAAAAAATTAAACTGAGAGCTCTGTTGACAAACATATTTTGGTTATAAGGAGACTGTTTTTGTGATGTAGAAAAAGATTTTATTGAAAGAATTATATTTTCTTTTGTAGAGCAATTTTTTGCCTTTGCTCTCCAGATTGTTTGTTGTTATGCAGATAAATGTGCTATTGCTATGAACATTGATGTAACAGTAATGAGTATGAGCTTCACACACACACATATATATATTCTCATTTTTCAGGGACTGGAAGTTCTTAATTATTAGAATAGTATAACAGTCCTAATTGTTAGGCAAAACTACCAGAATCAAAAGTGAATCACATAGAAATTTTTGTTCTTTTCCTAACCTTAGTTTGTATTCTTGCCTTTTTTTCTATGCTCATTTTATTGTGGTTTTATATGTAGGTATATAAACCTATAAAGGCTTAGTACTGAAAGTGTTTTTGAATATGATCATGATTTAAGAAATAATTATGAATTGGGATAATTTTTTATAGCATTGGGACATATTGGGATGTGGCAGAACACTACCAGAGTGGCAAGGATTGAACCTTGTTTATGCTATTCATTTTTTCTTATGTAAGTATATAATTTTAAAAATATTTTTAGTTTAATAGTTTAGTTAAAATGAATTCCTTTACTATTTTGCATGGCCATTTTATATTTTTGTTATGGCTACATTCACCCTTTAAAACCAATTTGTTTTAATTTATTGTATTCTATATATAGTGTTTTAGAAGCAGTGATCATAAATCTGCACATTACTAAAATTAAACTGATAATTTATAATATTGTATTTTCAAAACCTCCATTTTTTTTCCCTTTTGTTTCAGAACCAGAATAATCTATTTATTAACATAGTCTAACTTTTGGGTTAATGTATTACAACTAATGAATAAAATAAAAACCCTTTATAACTCATATGATTACATATAAAATTCTCGATACATTAATCATGAGCCAAAGGAATTTATGCAGGCATGTAAATTATTTTATGTTATTTTTGATGAATTTTGTTGGCACATAAAATGAATTAGAAGAAGCTGGAGATTGCAGGCTTTGTAACAATAGTCAGTTCTGATTCAGCAAGTGTATAAACAACCAACACCTTTGCACAGCTTTTGTTTGTGTGTTGAGTTCAATTGATTGTGCAGAAACTCTATTATCTACTTTATGATTCTGCAGTGCTTTACATAAATAAACACTTAAGAATGGATAGGATAAATTCTCTCATATGTACAGTGCCTGTAAAGAAAATCTTTACATTTTTACAGCAGTAGAAATTACAAGTAATCTATGTCACCTTTCCATAGTGCATGCTGCCTTATGATGCCATATGTCATGGAGTCTGGGTTCTCTGTACTTCACTCCATCATCTTGGCATTTTGTAATTTTCACTATTTTTCAATAGTAATGTCTCTTTTTCTTGTGAATATAATAGAATGAAAGAAACTCCCAGTTGTGGAGAAAACAAAAAGTGTTTGTACCTAGATTGCATAGAATAGTAAATGTAGCCAAAGATATAAAGATAGGCCATTTACAATCTGAAAAAGAGAGCAGCACAGAATGCAACAACAATTGAAAAATGACTGAGGTTGCCAAAAGAAAAGTATAATATGAAAATATAACCTTTTAAAACATATGGTAATAGCGAATCCTAGATTACAGCTGCAGGATTAATAAAGAAACATGCAGACATACTAAGGTTATATTCACTAGAAGCATTCAGCATTGGCTTCAGAAAGACTTGGGTCTCCAAACCTAGAATGTTGTTAACTGAGGCAATGAAGAACCTGAATTTCTGCCAAAAATGTTAGCATTGAACTTGAGGATTAACATGATGTTCCATTATGAAAGCATTTTTAAACTGGCCAGACTGGAGTCCAAAATAGCGACATCATATAATCCATAGTACTCTGTCAAGACTTTAAACACCCTGACAGTGTGATATGGGGTGCATTCAGTGAAATTTTTGGGATGAAGAGCCAATTTCTTACCCAAGAATTTCTCTATGAACAAAAACAATTATTATGAACTGTTGCAGGATCACTTATTGGTCCTTTTGGCACATTCATGTCACCACTTCATACATAATGATGTCCTTGCCCAAAAAATGTGACTCAAAAGTAGTTAAAAGACAGCAGTTCATTGGCCAGGTAATTCACCTGACTTGAATCCTATTGGAAATGCTTTGGCCAAATGAAAGAAGTGTAGCCATTAAGCATCATGAAGCTACAAGATGTATTGGAGTTCAATAATAAATATAATTATTTATTGTATATACCGTATTATTTATTTATATATCCAAAAATTAAAAAAAAATATTGTAAAATTGGTAAACTCAATGCCCACAACATTGTAGAAGATTTTTAAAAGTAAACAGAATCATGACAAATTGTTCAATGTGAAACAAAAGTACTGTTTAAGCGATATTTATTGTCTTACTTTATACATTTTATATAGTAAAAATGCACATAGCACCATTGTAGAGGAAATACAATTAAAAATGCACAGAGCATCTCTTCAGAGATATACTTACAAGAGCTTCAAATAAGCAGAAATAGTTCATTGAAGCATCAGATGTGGACAAAAGTGTCTTAAAAGTCCACTATAATCTATTAGAAGGAAGAACCTTGGAAATGCAACATCTGGATGCTAAAGTAATGGGCATAGTATAAAAGTGCTGATTAGGGATTGGTTAAGGATGTTAAAGAAAGATTTAATAACTTAATTGAATTTTTTAAAATGAGATTATTTAATGGAATTAATTAATGTTTTAAGAAAAGAGGACCTACATTATGAGTTAATTGTCAACACTGCATGGCATAAAAATTTACACCATATATAAAGAAGATTAATAGTAAAACAAGATGAAAGGGAACAAAAAGTAAAGGAGGGAAGGAGTAAATAAAAGCATATAAACTTTAATTTATAAAGAAACATTAAAAATGGTGATTTGCAAGCAAAATGAGTTCAAATGATGTGAAGGATTTATTTTTAATAGATTCTGCATTAAAATCTGTGTGCCAGTCAAAATAATTGAATTTGTTTTTTACGTTTGTTTTTAACTGCTTAGACAAAGGCAGGATTAATTTCTTTCTTATCATGAGATCCACAGAGCTACTTTACAGATGGTAATAGAAATTAATTAGATGGTATAGGAAATTGATGTCCAGTGGCTGAGGCCTTTAAGGCATAACTCATGAGTCTGAGGTCTGGGGTTTGATTCTTGCCAGGACCATCTGCCCTGACTGAGGTTTTTCCAGGTTTTCCTTAGTTCTCATAAATGGCAAATGTGGGGAGGTACCAAACTTAGCTGTGGAGTATTTCTACATTAAAAAAAACCTTTCCTAATTTATCATTTCATGTATCAAGTCCACCACCTGTGGTGCCTCAGCAGTAAAAACAGGTGTTCAACACTATTTTAAAAAAAGAAGATGCAGGAAGGTAACTAAGAGCATTTCTTAGGCAATAATAAAGTCATTACTATATGACAGAAACCCAAATATATGCTGATGAATATGGTACACATGACTTAGCATAATAAAATATAAAAATTAGAAAATATTTGTTATTAATAAGAGAAATAATTTGTATAGAAATACTAGAAATGAATCTGTTTTAATTTAAGGTAATGAACCATTAGAGCTTAAATAAATAAATAAATAAAGTAAATATGAAAGCTAGATTTAAGCCATAAACAGTTGTCTAGAAATGACATTATGCAGGGTGGGGAATAATTTTAAAAATAATATTTTCAGTTTCTTCAGTGTTTACTTTTTGATTTTCACATTTCATTATGTCAGTAGACTTTAGCATATGTGAGCATTGATAGTATAATAAAAAATTAGATATCCAAAATAGGAACTTTGTAAATAAATATTTATATTGTCCATGGATAAGTTTAAATATGCAATTATATTTTTTTACTGGATGAGTAATTTTTGTTCTATATTTGAAATTTAGCTGACCAGTTTTAAGAGAAAGTATGCCTCAGATTTACTTTTCAACAATTTTAAAGAAATGTATGTGCAAAATTACCATGGAAATTCCATGTTTATACAGATAATTGGCCATTACTCTCACTAAAGTTTAACATTTGAAGAATAAGGAAATAGTTTTATTGAACACTCAAGTAATAAAATCATTAAACTGCATTTCTTATTCCTGCAGCTGGCTTCTACTTAAATATTCCACTTTATTAGAGGTAGTGTTTGGAAGTATACAGAAATTATCATGCAATTAAAACTGGAGACGCATAGATATAAGGACCTAAGATTGACAAGTAATCCTCTCCCCCTCTGAGGTTGACTTTTTAACAAAATGGAGGGTTAGAGCTAAAAACACTCAAATGTATTAAGTTTACTAATGAAGATTTTTTCTATAAATGATTAATGCAAATAATTAACATTATTTATTCTGAATTACTTACAGATATTAAGTAAATGCATTATAAATGTATCTAAGGAAGATAAATAAAAAAACAAAAGGTCACCAACCTGTTTCCTTTGTTCAACTTGTTCCAAGTTTTCCTGATCTTCTTTCCTCTTTAGTACTCATTCAATTATATTTGAACAGTCTGCTGTATGCAAGAATCTAATTAAGGAAATAAATTATTTCAGGATCATTATGTGCTTTTAAATTTTACACATAAAATTTTGTTATGTAAAGCATAACATGCTCATTTCTGTGGTATCAATTACCTAGATTGATGACTGAACACTGAACAATTTGTTATAGTGCTTTATGAGCCAAAGGATCAAATTCTATAGCTGCCTGGCACTTATCCTTTGACCCCATTTAAAAATTTCAGTCTAGCCAAAGCAGGATTTAACATTCATTATTCTGCCCAGTGGATTTCAAAAATGTATTTGCCCATTTTTAGAAAAAGTTCAAAGATACCAGGAGTTCATAAGAAAAGATTGGAGTAATAAGTAGAATAATCAGAAATTGTACAAATACTTGTTTTAAATGAAACTGTTAAACAGCACATAATTCTTAATTACATTGTGGTAGTGTTGGAGTATAATAAAGAAATTTCTGATAATGTGTGTTTGATTATGGTATATTAAAAGTTAAAAAGCGCTCTGATAGCCCATTACTGTCCCTTGTGAAAATTAGAAAGTATAACCTTAGAGAGATGATGACATGTTCAATATCATGTATTTTCTGTCCTTTGCTCTCTAGAAAGTTCCAGAATAATTCTTAAGTTGTAATATTCCATATTTCCTTCGAATTTCTTGGCTAGTTTAATACTTCAGAACATATTAATGATACACAGTGTTCTTATCATGGGTATATTGGAACTTTCTGAAGTGTAGAGATTTAGTCTCAGTCGAAGAGAAAACTACATTGTTTTTTATACAACTGTTTGGAAACTTTAATTAAACTACATCTTAATCCTTATAAAATGCAGGATATCAAGCTGCATCATAGAACTGGTATGCTTTTAGTTTTTATATATATTCAGGAATCAACATAGTGAAAACAAGTATAAGATCTCCAGAAGATAAAATATTTTAAAATGTTAAAAACTTTCTGTGGCTTCACTTCCAATGAAATGGAAGCAGTCTGAGTTAAAAAATTTAAAATATTGATACAATGATAAAACACTCTTAACGTTTCACTCTCAAAATTAAAAAAATTCAGGACATGTTTTGTTAGACCTTTGCTCACATTGTCAATTGTTAAACGAATTACTTACTCCCATTTTTTCTTATGAACTCCCTGGTATCTTTGAAATTTTGCTAAAAAGGGCAAATGCAGTTTTGAAATCCACTGGGCAGAATAATTTAAATGTTTAACAGTTGATAATGTGAGCAAAGGTCTCACAAAACATGTCCTGAATTTTTTAATTTTGAGAGTGAAATGTTAAGAGAATTTTATCATTATATTAATATTTTTGATGTTTTTAACTCAGACTGCTTCCGTGTTCATTGGAAGTGAAGCCACAGAAATATTTTAGCATTTTAAAATATTTTATCTACTGGAGATCTGGTATGCTTTGCCAAATATATGCTTAGATTTGTGTGGCAGTTTGAGTTGCTGAAGATGATAAGTTATTAAGCAAAATGACCTCAGTATGGCATTTTAACTGATGCATTATCAAAGCATCCTGAAGACATAAAAGATGTAATCTTGAGAACATCAGACATTCCACACTGATAACCACATTATTTGCTGCATTAGTTTCTACAGCATTTATGTATCTAACAAAAATATTATAGTAGAGCTGTTTAATTATTCAATGATGGTACTCTGCCATCTTAGTATATGAATTTTGTAGGCAGCATTGCAATACGTGATCTTTTCCCAGACAAATTATATACATCAATTTACACATCTTTAAAAATCATAGATATTCTTATGTACATTTGTTTTTTATGTAAAACACAAAATCTTGTACTGAAACACTGAAATTGATTTAATTTACATGCTCTGTGAAGCAGAGTGTGCCATATACTGAATGGCATTCGATAAATGATTAAGTCTCATATCAATAAGATGTAAAATTATAACCAAATGTGGCTAACACCAATAATGAAACAACTTTTGTCAATCCATAAACTTTTGGCACACATATTACAAAAAAAATTAGCATAAAATTTACCATTAAAGAAAAGAGCAATAAATTGAGTGTTTGACTGCTTAAGATATGATAAAAACAATCATTTGTTGTTTATTTTGTAGTACCTATGATGAATTAAGGACTACCACTTTGTGTAGAAATGCTTATTTTTCAAACCCAACTCTACTGTAAATATCATTCATTCCAGATAATCTCTTGCCAAACATGACATTGCTTGAAGTGGTAGTTCCTTATTCCCATTTCACATTATTTTACTCAGACACAAATATATATATATCTTTGTCTTTTTTTTTTATGAAGGGATGGAATGATATAAATGCACAACAGGGTTTCCAACATTTGAGAACAGCTATGTTGTTACTGATGGCTCACTCCATGATGATTCATGATAGACTGGTTGATATTGTCCATGTTCTTGCCTTGTTTGCTTGTAGGTCTGCGACTGAGGCACATTTAAATTATGAGCACTGTAGAGGCTAGAGGAATAAGATGGGGGAGTATTTCTTTTGCTTACATCAGCAGAAGTTGTTGAGTTCATAGAGAACATAGAATTGTTCTGATGTAGCTTCCATGAAGGTTGGGGAGATGTCCGTAGAGATAACAGTGGTGGTAGAGGGGGAGGGGGAGGTGGTGGAGGAGGTGGAGGTGGAGGTGTCTGTGCAGTATTCTTGTTCAAGGAAGAAGCATCATCTCCATTAGATGTGGAGGCCATTAATAGCCTGGGACTGATGTGTGTTTTCCAGGTTGGCTGAGGGGAAGTTCTGCTAGCACTGACAGATAGCTGAAGTGGTGGTAATGGCTGGTTTGGAGACATCTGCATGCTAGGAGAAGGGTTTGAGATACGATGGCATTCCCTAGTGCTAGGGTAATTTGAGCTTATGTTGCACAATGTTGGCATGGCACTGGTTGGTGAACAGCGGGAATTTGAAAAGTTTCCACTACTTCCACATTTTGGCATCTGGAACAAACCAAATTTAAAATAAAGCAGTTTCTTTGATTTATTTTCTATTCATACATAAGCACGTATTGGCTTATATGCCAGTTACATATCTAATATTTTTCATTGCTTTTTTTTTTTTTTTGGTAGTTTTATAAACTTTCTTTTATAATACAGATAGTTTTCTGGTTATTTAATTGAACTTTGTGAACAGCTCTGTTTTGAATTATAATTAAAACAGCTTAATAACAGCAGAAAATGACTAATTAATATTGCACTTTGGAACAATAATGCATAAAAGAGACAAAGGAATAATACTCAAATAAGTGTACTTACGAAACTATTGACAATGGAGTGGTATATATATAAACATTGTATGGATACAACAAAGACACAGTAATAAAAATCATCAATAAAACCAAAAAACAAAAAACAATAAGAGATGTTTCCACTCTTAAAAGTGCCAAAGAAAGGTACAAATTCAAAAGTTTCACATACCACCCAATTTATCACAATAAGTTCTAAAAGATATTCAAAGAACAAGGAATTATGTTAGCCCCAAAGAACAATTTTAATATAAAGAACTTATTAGGTTGCAGAGTAAAGGACTACATGCCAACAGAACAAAAGTCAGGTATTTACGAAATAGAATGTGCAGAGTGCGACAAAAAATACATTGGAAAAACGAAGAGGAATTTGGGAATCTGGAAAAAAGAACACTTCAGAAATATTCGCTTAAAACAAATTGATAAATCAGCAATAGCAGCGCACTTTTGGAATAAAAATCATGAAATTAAATCAGAGATAAAACTACTTAAACAACTACATAATGCAATAGAACTTTCCACTTGGGAAAACATTTTCATTACAAAAAATAAGGATAATTTGATGAATTTCGATATCCCTCCATTGGATGAACTCAGCAAATTCCTAATAGAACCAATAGATGCCGCCACAAGAACATCAAGAGACCCAACCGCCACGTTTAACAACAGTTTGTCAACAGGCTGAAGATGGGAGGGATCGCTCCCGAAACATATGTTCCAAATTTTATGTAAGTGAATGGAGTTAGTGTGAAAAAAACTGTATACAATGTTTATATTTAAAGGAATAATAGTTTACTATACCTACAATGAAAGGTATGTTAAAACCTGGAAAATGTGCTTTGATTCAGGTGCATAAAATATGTACATTCAGGTGTGGTTATTTTGTATTTTAGCTTTAGATTAGTGCAATATTTCAATGTAATAATGATATTACTTACTACTAATGGATATATTTGCAAGTAATATATCATTAACACATTCTCAGGTGGATGTATGAATGTTTATATGTTTCCATTCTATTATGATATACATGATATATTATCTCTTTGCAGCTTATGTTTGCACATGTCTTTATGTGGCTCCAAAAATCTTACTTTTGCCATAAAGCAGCAGCATTTAAAACTTCTATGGGAGGAGTTATAGTGGTCAGTCAATATCCCCTGCAGAAAATATGCTAATAATAAAATTTCAATGACATATGGTTGAAGTAGTTGAATTAAATAAATCTTGTTCATTCTGTATTTTATTAACATGAAAGGTAAATGTTTTCATGTCTGCCAGAAAACATTTTGCATTAGTTACAAATAATAGCCAGAACAGTATAGATTATCCAAATGAAGATTAAAGAGAAATGTACAAATTTTAGGGATAGGTGGGGTTTCATAAAAATGGGCCCAATTGCATTCTTGATGAAGAAAAGTAATCTGTGAAAGATCACATTAACAGATTCAGATTTCAAGAAAGTCATTATAGCAGAAATAATAATATTATTAAGTATTACGATCATTGTATGATTGAATCGAACTAAAGCTAAAGAGTGTTAGTTTGACTGAATCACACAATGATCTTAATATATGATTAGCTTCACTGTGCAATGTTAACAATTTTAGTTAATGTTATTAAGTGTTTTAGTCCAGATCTGAGTATCACTACTGTATACAGGTTGTTCAAGAAGTAAAACCTCATCTCCAAGTGATGTGGAAAGTCCAAAAATAATGGTAGGTCATTGCTTTATCTTTACAAAGTATCTTTACCAATAAAGAAAATGAAGGAAAAATACCAAAGTAGCATGTGCATGTCTGGAACCACATTATCTTGATTTCTATCAGGATCAACTGAGTGAATGATTTTTTTCATTCAAAATTAACAGTGGTCATAGCAGTGTGTGATACTATAACAGAATAAACTAATGTTTTGTGTCTTCATTGTTATGTAAATAGTTTTCAGATTTTTCCAAAAACCATACTAACATTAAAACGTAATGAATGTTTGAATATTATGAATTCAGTTTGATGAAATTAAATTTAGATTGATATTTTAGAATTATAAGATTTGTTACACTAATGTGTAATACTTGGGTATGTGTATACTTTGTTTACGGAATGTTGGAATGTCGGAATATATATATGTGTATGCTTAAATTCACACACACACACACACACACACATATATATATATATATAATACACACACACATATATATTCACATATATATATGTGTGTGTATACTTAAATTCACTTATACAATACAATCATTTTATTGTGCACATCATTTGTCTTCAGCCCACTAACATTGGCAATAGTCACACTTGCAACAAAATGGGGCAATGTGCTATACATCCAAAAATACCATGGAATTTTTGGAAAAAACATTTGATGATTGCTTGGTCTCAAAAGATCTGTGGCTTTCTCATTCCCCTGACTTATTATTACCCGATTTCTTCCTCTGGGGTATTTTTAAAGGATGTATATATTGAGCATACCCACATACTCTTTAAGACCTGGGGCGAGTCATTATGCAAGAGATAAATTATTGTCTCTTATTATTACATAAGTATTAATCATGGTCAGTATCTAACTATACAGAGTTTAAACAAAGTTAAATTTACAACACATCAAAGCAGATACATACCATAAATTAAGAGCTATAATTTTACAATCCATTTTATAAGTGCAGAAGAATCTATACAAAATACAAACACTAATACAAAAGAAATGATTTTATGTTTACTCTTTATTTCCTCCTTCAACTTCCACATACTATCATTTCCTGTCTACATCTTCATGCATTTCTAAATCTTGATATTCTAAAATGATATCTAATCTGCACTGGAAAATTATTCATTTGCAATCTGTTTCCTATAACTGCTAATATACAGAATTAACTCAAATTCCTGCACCACCAAAATAACTTTTGAAGCATATGGCTCAGTGACATGAAACTCTGTGTGTGTATGTGTGTGTGGGGATAGCTATATACTGTATATAATATTTTAAGTATGTCTTCTACATTACATACTCAATTTAATTTTTCTGTGCATGAATTGTGTGACATATTCTTATGTAGAAGATATATATTTTTAATGATCATGTTTTTACTTGTAGCAAAATCAATTGCTTTAATTCCATTTTCATTTCATATATCAGCAGACTATGCTTTCCTGGTCTATAATTTTCTTCTTTCCTTATTCTAGCATTAAAATCTACTATTATCTTCATATAATATGCTGAATACTGTTGATATATTGCATTTATTTTGTAATAAAGATATCCTTAATTTTCTGTCTTATTTTCTTCTATAGGATCATGTATAATTAATTTTGGGCACATTACTGAATGTCCCTCTAATGCTGAAAAAGCAAGTTCTCTCATCTATAGCCTGGAAATCTGTAATTGCTTGTTTATAGTTTGTATTTACCAATAAAAAACATATCAAGGGTATTATTAATATGCTCACTATGAAATAATGTAAGATTTCCAAAATTAATTATATGTAATTAAATATAACATTTAATTTCATGTTGGAACCAATACAGTGAAGCGACTATTATGTTCTTAATTATCTAGTGAGTCGATTTGATAATTTTATGCTCCACTTACTGTGAATTATGCAAAACTAGTTTTGCAGGTTTTTGCCTGCATCCTCAGTTGCGAGTCGACTATCACTTCATTGTTGGTTGGCTGGAGGACTTGGTGTAGCTCTCGTGGACATTTTATGAACTTCTGGATTAATTTATCTTCTGTTGGGATCTCAAAGTTCATAACCTTATCCTCATATTTTTTTATATAAATTTTTTCCCATATTCCCAGCTCAACGGGTCAATATACGAATTTCAATAATTTTACTTCCATTTCTATATCATGTTTATCTCTCCAAAAGTGATGTGCAACTGCTGATTTCTCTATCTGATTGCACCTTATGTTTCTCCAGTGTTCCTTCAGCCTGATTGCAATGCTTCTTTTTGTTTTTCCAATATATACTTTGTTACATTCTGAACAGTTGATTTTGTGTATTCCTGGCTTCTTCTCTTCTGGTATTCTATCATTATCACCAGAATTGAGCAGATTTTTAGGCTAAACTTGTTCACTGGGGACAAAGTAATCCCAAACTCTCTGAGTATTTTTTGGAATTTTTGGTGGCCCAAGGATGATAAGTGAATTTCATGTGGATGGTAGATTCTTCTATTGTTCATATACAAATCAGCCAGAAAAGGCGATAATGGATTTCCCATTCCTACCAACTAGCAAGATGGCTCCTCAAGAGATTTCAAAAATTTCCAAAATTTGATAGTTTAAGTATAAAGAATTTCGAAGAACTGGTAGAGAAAATCAAAGGTTTGTCTCTCCAAATTGATGATCTTTTAGTGTCTTTTGATGTAAAGTCACTTTTTCCCAGCATACTAAAATGCAAACTTCCAACATCTCTTCGAAAATGGTTACAGTCGTGAAACTGAGCAACAAGGAGATTGAGGAATACTCCAACTAACTGAAGTATGTATTAGCCATAATTTCTTTGAGTACAATGGTGAATTTTACAAACAAGAAGCAGGTTTAGCTATGGGGAATCCATTATCACCTTTTCTGGCTCATTTTTAATATGAGTAGTTTAGAAATGCACATCACCAAACCATTTGCATACATTTTCGAAGTATGGCACAGATATGTGGATGATATCTTTGTAGTGGTCAACAAAAATCTCTTTGATGATGCTTTGAAATTGCTAAACCTACAAGATAAAGAAATTAAATTCACTTCTGAAACAGAACAAAACAACATGATTCCCTTTCTCAACTTAAAGATTATAAGAACAAGCAACAATTTGGAATTTGGAATATACAGAAAGGACATGCAGACTGAGAATTACATAAGGCAAGTGGATTCAATCCCACAGCACACAAACATGCAGTTCTCAATAGCTTAGTTCATAGACTCATCATCATACCTACGAATGAGTTTAAATACAACAAAGAATATCATCATATTATACAAAGGAAAAATTCAATGGGTATGACCAAGAAATTGTATATAAGAAAATCAAGAAATTCAAACAAAAGAAGAGGTTAAAGCAGATTACAACATTGACACCAATAAAAGAATCTACCATCCACATGAAATTCACTTATCATCCTTGGGCCACCAAAAATTCCAAAAAATACTCGAAGAGTTTGGGATTACTTGTCTCAAGTGAACAAGTTTAGCCTAAAAAACTGCTCAATTCTGGTGACAATGATAGAATACCAGAGGAGAAGCCAGGAATATACAAAATCATCTGTTCAGAATGTAAAAAAGTATATATTGGAAAAACAAAAAGAAGCATTGCAATCAGGCTGAAGGAACACTGGAGAAACATAAGGTGCAATCAGATAGAGAAATCAGCAGTTGCACATCACTTTTGGAGAGGTGAACATGATATAGAAATTGGAGTAAAATTATTGAAATTCGTAGATCGACCCATTGAGCTGGGAATATGGAAAAAAATTTATATAAAAAATATGAGGATAAGGTTAAACTTTGAGATCCCAACAGAAGACAAATTAATCCAGAAGTTCATAAAATGTCCACAAGAGCTACACCAAGTCCTCCAGCCAACCAACAACGAAGCCGACAGTTGACTCGCAACTGAGGATGCAGACAAAAGCCTGCAAAACTAGTTTTGCATAATTCACAGTAAGTGGAGCATAAGATTATCAAATTGACTCACTAGATAATTAAAAAAATGTTTATATGTATTCTATTTTTCCAGTATATATCTAGAAGCCATATAATACTTATTTTACAATTCCCCATTTCAGATTTAAATTGTGTTAATATAAACTTCATATATTTCATGTAGCCATTATCAAAGATACTGTATGGCTTGGGCATCCTGAGGCTGCTATTGCCTATACCCCACTCATGGGGGTCTGTGAGTGGACAAAATCTCCATACCAAGTAAAGATACAGGCAGTATTTACTGAACAAGTGGCAAAGTTTCTATAAACAAATTTGAGGTTTAAATGTAATAAAATATAAATAAAATTAGTCAGCTATTTGGATATTTTTTTTTGCTGATGCTGCTTCTTTTTTTCATATTGTTTTATTTAGTCCCTTTGACTGCATTGATGTTATTGTAACATATGTAGATTGTGAACATGAACACTGTAGGTGTAGGTCTGTAGCCATGAACAAAATTAATTAATGAATATAAACAAAGTAATACAGTTTTTTTCACACTAACTCCATTCACTTACATAAAATTTGGAACATATGTTTCGGGAGCGATCCCTCCCATCTTCAGCCTGTTGACAAACTGTTGTTAAACGTGGCGGTTGGGTCTCTTGATGTTCTTGTGGCGGCATCTGTTGGTTCTATTAGGAATTTGCTGAGTTCATCCAATGGAGGGAAATCGAAATTCATCAAATTATCCTTATTTTTTGTAATGAAAATGTTTTCCCAAGTGGAAAGTTCTATTGCATTATGAAGTTGTTTAAGTAGTTTTATATCTGGTTTAATTTCATGATTTTTATTCCAAAAGTGCGCTGCTATTGCTGATTTATCAATTTGTTTTAAGCAAATATTTCTGAAGTGTTCTTTTTTCCGGATTCCCAAATTCCTCTTCGTTTTTCCAAAGTATTTTTTGTTGCACTCTGCACATTCTATTTCGTAAATACCTGACTTTTGTTCTGTTGGCATGTAGTCCTTTACTCTGCAACCTAATAAGTTCTTTATATTAAAATTGTTCTTTGGGGCTAACATAATTCCTTGTTCTTTGAATATCTTTTTGAGCTTATTGTGATAAATTGGGTGATATGTGAAACTTTGAATTTGTACCTTTCTTTTGCACTTTTAAGAGTGGAAACATCTCTTATTGTTTTTGTTTTTTGGTTTTATTGATGGTTTTTATTACTGTGTCTTTGTTGTATCCATTAGTTTCTCCTATCTTTATGATTTGTTGGTATTCCAATTTGTACTCTGTTTCTGTGAGTGGAATGTTAACTAATCTGTGTGCTAAACTATAAAACACTGCATATTTATGTGGAATGGGGTTAAAACTGTCATTTTTTATGTAATTTTCTGTGTGAGTATCCTTTCTATGAATTCCAAATGTAAGATAGTTTTCATTTCTTATGATTTTTACATCTAGGAAGGGGAGATATCCACTTATTTCTTCCTCTATGGTGAAATTTATAGATTTGTGCTGCAAATTTAGAAGTTTTAGTGCATCTGTTGTATTTTTTTTCGGAATTATTGCAAATATGTCATCCACATACCTATACCATGTTTTGAAGATTAGAGGGAAGGCTTTGGTGATATGCATTTCAAACGAACTCATAAAAAAATCTGCTAGAAATGGAGATAATGGGTTTCCCATAGCTAGTCCTGAGACTTGTTGGTAATATTTTTTATTGAAAATGAAGTAATTTTGTTCAATGCAAATGTTCATAAGTTTTATCAAGTCTTCAATTTCTTGTGTCTGTAGATCTAAGGATTTTAACCATTTCTTTAACATTAGCATAAGTGTATCTTTTGGTATGCTTGGGAATAAGGCTTCTACATCAAACAATACCATTATATTTTCTGCTGTAATTTTGTAATTTTTCTACCAAATCTTGTGAATTTTTGACACTCAAACTTCGGTATTTTTTTAAGGATTTGAAAATGTCGGTTAATTTTTTTGCTAACAAGTATGTTGGTGAATTGATATTATTGATTATAGGTCTCATGCTGTTGTCTTTTTTGTATAATTTAGGAAGTGCATACATTCTAGGTAATACTGGGTTGCTATGTGTGAGTTTTCGTTTTTCGGTAGTGGACAGTATTTTTATTTCATCTAATGTTTTATTCAAGTTTTTAGTGGATTCTCTGTAATTGGTTTATAATCTTGACCTTTTAACATGGTTACTATCCTGTTTATGTAGTCTTCTTGGTTCAAAATGGCGATTTTATTGCCTTTATCTGTTTTTATGAATACTACCGGTTTTTCTTTTAGTTGTTTTATTATGTTAATGTAATTGTTGAATTTATTTTATTACTGTATTACTTTGTTTATATATACTACTTTGTTTATATATATACCACTCCATTGTCAAGAGCTTCATAAGTACACTTAATTGAGTTAATTAATGAAGTCGCAAATGTGCTTAAAGTCCTTGGAACTTTAAAGCTATCTAAAATTAAGGATAAAAAGAAATAAATAAAAAACTTTATCCAGACAGCTTAGATCTGACCAGCAATTGAACTCGAGCTCCAGATTAGCAATTGCAAATGCTTCATTAATTGCAGGAGAAATTTATATAGTCTGCCAGCAATTGACAGTTCAAATATTAGTAATTGTATACAGCAATAAATGCATAGAAACAATTATTGCTTTGACACCATAGTAATATCACTTTTGTTCTTGGTGAACTTAATGTTACAATGCACACTAATCCATAAACTTAAGAAGCAGACAATAAGAGAAAAATTGATTATATTTTAATTATCTTGGTTGGAACATTAACTTGTAGGTATAAAAATTTAGACAAAAAAAGCTAAACTATTTCATATTATCTGAATCACAAGTCTCAAGAATATTGAAGGAAAAATCAAGAAAGATACACAATTAAGATTTTACTCAGCAATGACACTCTCGCTATATGGAAGTGAAACATGAACTATCACTTGTAAATATTCTTCTAAGGCTGTACAAGAGATAGACTAAGAAAAATGAATATAAGAAATGTATCAGGAGTCAATCCAGTAGCAGAAAAAGTTAAAGCACTCAAGTAAGGAATATATTTTTCAAGTGCTGAACATTCTAGGTCATTATACTTATATACAGAATATTAATGAACTACACTGAAATAATCTCAGAGTGCAGAAACGTCATATATATAAGCAATTTGAGTTAGCTAACTTATGGCCTATCTGTTCAAATTTCTATGCTAAGGCTGAGAGTTTCTAAAGTGCCAGTATGCCACTGACTAATGAAGGTGCCCTGGAAAGGATAACACACCATAATGAAAGGAGACTTCTGAATGTATCACTCTGGCTCCATGGTTGTGACATTAGCTTTTGAGTAAGAGGTAGTAATTTGTTTTTGAGTTTGGGTCTCGTTCATCACTTTTTATCTGTTTTCTAACTAAGGCCTCATAATACAGCTTTTAGTCTACATTTTACAATGATGTTTCAATTTATGCATTTAAATCTTAACATATCAATTCATATAATTACAAACCTTGCTTACAAAAGATAGAATTATGGGTAATCTTAATGAGTAGGGTGTCATATATTCAAAGATTACCTAAATTACATTCACAATTCTTTAATATGTGTATTGCAGCACTTCATATTAAGTAAAAAATTAATGGCATAGCAAGAATTGAACCTGCTGCATCCTGATCATTAACATTTACCTTATGCATTATGCCACACAAGCAGTTATGCTCCCTCTAGAACAGGCTACATAATTCAAGAAGGCAGTTGAGTATATGTGCATAAATTAAGTTTTAGGCATTAGGTTAATAGTAAGTTTATTTGCCATTGTATGTTGGTAACACATTCATTGTTGAGAAAGAGATTAAAACTTGAAAGCATTAAGTAAATTTCATTAATAATTCTTTAGTATGCATATCTTGATGTCAAGATAAGAATTGAATCTGCAACCTACAGAACATCAGCTTTTGCATTTTGCAGTAAGCCACACAAACAGTTAAAGAGCTCCTTCTAGAGTAGACCACATAATGTAAGAAGGCAATTAATAGATGTTCAGTGCCATACTGTCAAATGATTAGTTCCAGATTTGAGGGATTTTTTATGGCACTAAATCTTGAAAATGCTGATAACGAGCTGTGGAAAATCAATATTTATATGTTTGCAAGGCAGTTTTAAAGACATTCTAAACCAATTGTTTACCTGGCTTGAGTTTAACACCAATTTATCATTATCTGATGCAAGCATGTTTAACACCATAAAACTGCATTATGTTTAGTTGTGGACTATATATTGTTTATCTCAAATTGCTTATAAATGACATCTTATTTTGGTGCAGTTCATTAACACCGTGTGTGTGTGTGTGTGTGTGTGTGTGTGTGCATAAAACTATAACTAATGAAGCAGAAAAAGAATAAAATGCTTAATATTCACAGATTATCACTCAATATAGTAATGCAGCACTTAACCTCTTCTACAATATAGACAAATGTACACACCCAAGTTCAAATGGGCCCCAGCAATAAGGACATATGCATGTGCATCAAAACTAATGCTTTTAAACCTTCATTATATTAACTCTTTTTCCATGAACAACTTATATAAATTCACAATTCATGCTTTCTCCTAAAAGTTTCTATGCATATTGGAAGCATCGGTAAGTACACAAGGGCATATCTCCACAAATGCTGCAAATTACATTAGTTTCATTTTAAAAACTTTCAAAAGACATTTTTAAAAAATTCTGTTGGAACTCACACAGTAAAGCTTGTTAAATGTAAATTATAATTATTTTGTCGTCTAACACACTCTTATGCTTCACTTACTTTTAAATATGGTGGGACTGGTTTCGAAGATACAACAAGGTCATCATGTTGGTTGAAGATGGAGAGGATGTCTCTTCAAAACCGGTCCCAACATATTTTAAAGTAAGTGAAGCATATGAGTGTGTTAGACGACAGATTAATTATAATTTACATTAGTTTCCTTGTGCACTCTCTTTTTGTCATACCATACATTTCCGAAATGAATACTTTTTGGTTGTTGGTGAGATCCTTTTAGAGAAGTGTTTTTCTGTTAATCTAAAGACTGCACATTTGTTGGATTTTCTACTTCCTCTGTGTACAGGCTTTTGAAAGCTATAATCAGCAATTAGGTTGCGAGCTATTGATAATCAGAAATCCAAATGTCATTGTTTGTGTGGGTTTAGAGTTCCCCAAATAACCAAATAATTGTATATAGTATACAGCATGTGAAAAAATCATTTCTTTTGCCATTTTACAGTTTTTTGTAAAGAGAAATATGCCTAAAATACCAGATCCACTAAATTGACACTGTTCTGTGCATATTATATTACTATAGACTTGAAAATAATCATATTAGTGTAGATATCATTTTGTCTGTATCAACCAACAGAATTTTTGACCATCTGTCTTTCCAAACAATGTAGTCAATGGTGGGAACCGGCACATCTCTATTTTCTTACTCTCTCAAACCTGTGTATTTACATTCTTTGGCAACCGATTTGATTTGAATTTATATACTGTTCAAATTACATTCATAATTCTGTTACATTAGGAAATGAATAACTTTGGTGAGTTTATCAGTTATCTAAACGCAAAGTTCTACTGGATCAAGAACATGTTTCATGAGAGGCATTATTTGAGTCAAAAATCTCCATATCTTTTCCTCCTGTATTGTCAAGTCTCTTTACCACTGTAAATGCTATTATTGTAGGCATCTTGATTTATTTTCACAAAAATCAAAACTCTGTATACTAAATCTGGTCCTATTTGTTTTTATATACCATTCCTGATCTAATTTCCATTTTATTTCTATCCTAGCACACCCTAGACCCATAATTTCTTGTTTTTAGTTACTTTTGATGGTTTAAAGAGCTAATAATTTAGCAAGTCTAAACAACAGCCCATTGTAGAAGAGAAGACACCAAAAATGAGTAATAGTGAATGCTTTAAATAAGGCCTGGAACATTAAAGGTCAGACATATGTATAAACCTTCTGGCTTTCAAAACAGCATCTCAACAAATATTAATATTTTTCTACAATGTAGAAATTTGTTTCCAGTTCATTTAAATGCCCATGTCTGTTTATTGGGTATCAGGGAATAAAGAGTGGGCTATTTAAATGTCCATCGGGCAAAGGGTTAATTAAGAAAAACACACACATTAATACAGTATTTTGAGCTATTTTCTTACTTGCATGCCTTAATTTTTTCTGCTACTGTATTATCTCCTGATTCATTTCTCATATCTATATACACATATGGATAACCACTTTAAAAGAATACAAAAAAAATTAATTCCTAAACAGATCCTAAAATAAAGCCTAAAGGAAAATGTTTAATGGTTAATTTAGTACCTGAAGGAATCTGTTCTCTTGACAGACCAACAGAGATGTTGATGCAAGATATTAGGGTTTATATACTACTCACAGATGAGGGAGAAGAATATGGAGCTTACCTGTGGCCTTACATGCTGAGGATTGCGATGGCCCCTTCGTAAGGTGCTGGATGTAGTATAAGAGGGTGGACTTAATACTGATTGCTGCTGGTGACCTAGTTCTGACATGGCTTTTCTACTGCGATTGCTTCCACCTCCACAATTGTTTGCAACTCCAGTACTACCCCCTAAAAGAAAACTATCTTTAAAAAATGTTTAAAACAAAATATAAAATCAATAGACTTACAAAGCATGCAAGTTCATTAAATAGCTCTACAATAAGCAGATGTTCTTAGGTAGTAGCAGTGCCCTCACCCATTGCTGGTTCATCCTTCATGTTTTGGACCATTTGATTCATTCCAGCTCGAATAATGGAGATTGTTACTTATAGGGTTAAGGGCCTGCTTAAAAAAGTACTCCAACATGTGAAGATAAAGAAACTTTCCACTTCTACTGCCATGGATGGCCAAGGTTGTTAAGGTGCAAACTCAGAGTGGGAGGTCTGGGGTTTGATTCCTGCCAGAACCATCCTCCTTGACTGAAGTTTATTCCAGGTTTTCCTTAGTCCTCATAAATGGAAAATGCCGGGGAGGTACCCAAAAATCCTTTCCCAATTTATCATTCCATTTCATGTATCATCAGTGTCCACCATCCAGGTTTACTACCTCAGTAGTAAAAACAGGTGTTTCAACACTATTAAAAATTCTTTACACTAAACTCATCTTTCTGTTTATGATGGGCATGCTATTAACTAAAGATGGGGATGTAAATGACAAATATCTGGCACTAACAAAACCAAAAGTCAAAAGAAAAGTCCACACAAAGAAAATCATTATTTATAATCTCCTACTGTTTTATTTTTGCATAAAATGAATTTTAAATATTCTGGTTTGTTGTATTATGACAAATGCTTCTGGTGTTAGATATGTATGCTAAGAAAGAACTTTCTGAAGTTATTCTGTTGGAATATGAATTCAAGCTAACGCAATTATTCAGAAATCATATAATTGTATTGTGTAGCCTAACTCTATGAATTTTCATATACCAACAGCATATATATTATAATAATACACATATTAACTTTAAAAAAGAGAAGAGAGAAATTAGACTAAGAAAAACCAGGAGCATAGACATGTCATAGAGTAAATTATAATTAATCTGTCATCTAACACACTTTTATACTTTACTTACTTTTAAATGTGGTGGGACCGGTTTTGAAGAGACATCCTCTTCATCTTCAACCAACTTGACAACTGGTATGAGAAACTAACATCTATGAGGACCTGTGGCTCCGTCCTGGTAGTGTTTTTTCTTTATAAACTGGAAATTTGTATTACATTCTCGTATAATATCGAAATTCATAAGATGATCCCTATGTTTACGAATGTAAATTTTCTCCCATGTATCCGATTCTGTACATCCGTGTGCTTCTTTAAGTAACTTTATTTTTCTTTTTATGCCATGATTATCTTTACAAAAATGGTGTGCCACTGCTGACCTATCAATCTGTTTGTACTTAATGTTCCTGAGATGCTCCTTTAACCATGTTCCTATGTTCCTTTTAGTTTTTCCAACATATATCTTATCACATTCTTTACATGTTATTTAGTAGATGCCTGACTTTTTCTCCTGTGGAATGTTATTAAAACTGTTTACAGATACACTCTGAAAAATGCTTTAGTGGACAACAGTTTTAATAACATTCCACAGGAGAAAAAGTCAGGCATCTACTAAATAACATGTAAAGAATGTGATAAGATATACATTGGAAAAACTAAAAGGAACATAGGAACATGGTTAAAGGAGCATCTCAGGAACATTAAGTACAAACAGATTAATAGGTCAGCAGTGGCACACCATTTTTAGAAAGGTAATCATGGGGTAAAAAGAGAAATAAAGTTACTTAAAGAAGCACAGGGATGTATAGAATTGGACACATGGTAGAAGATTTACATTCGTAAACATAGGGATCATCTCATGAATTTCGACATTATAGGAGAATGTAATACAAATTTCCAGTTTATAAAGAAAAAACACCACCAGGACGGAGCCACAGGTTCTCATGGATGTTAGTTTCTCGTACCAGTTGTCAAGTTGGTTGAAGATGGAGAGGATGTATCTTCGAAACCGGTCCTACTATATTTAAAAGTATGTAAAGCATAAGAGTGTGTAAGATTTTTTAAAAATGTCTTATTTTTCGAAAGTTCTTAAATGAATGTCATAGAGTGTTAGTTCAACTCAATCACACAATGATCTTAATATGTCATAACATGATATGCCATCCACAGTTTACATGACAGAATATGCGCAGACAGGTCATACCATAACAGAAGTGATAGATGTGTGTGAACTGTGTGGCCAGAGATGTGACAGATATCACAACGGTGTGCCATAAAGCATCATTGATGCTAATTGAATATAGTAAAATCTCAAAGCTAAATACTCCTTCTTCTTTTTCATTAATTTTTAATGTTACATATAAAATTTCATGCTCTGTTATGAGCTATTTATGCCAGTTAAATTAGTTGCTATGAATGAATAAATAAATATCAACTTAAGTAAAATTTTAATTCCAGCCAGTAAAAGGTTAAATATTATCAGATCACCACCAGCATCACCACCATCATCATCATAATTCACACTACTTTTTCAAAAATTATACTACAAGATGAGAGGCAATTGAGTGTTAAAGGTGCACAAGAAGAGTGTTTAGCATTACTCCAAACATTATAACAATAAAGGACATCAGTATTCAGTGACACAATACTTCTAATTTATTTATTGACAGTACATGTTTCAGGAGCTATTTGCTCCCATTATCAGGTGGGAAATTTGACTGATAATCCAGGTGATGATGAGATCAACAGCTCCTGAAACATGTTCTTATTAATAAATAAGTTGATGAAATATTATATCACTTAATGCTAATAATTTGTATAATTGTTCTATTTTATTGTTACTAACTTCTAATTAGGTTTCCAATTACTTCATGTATTTATACTTATAAGTTGAAACAATTACGACTGTGTACAGGTTTAAAATAAAGGCTTGATGTTAAATACAAATGTACATACAGAATATCAAATTGTGTTTTAAAAATGAATTAAACTTTAGTTACAATATTATAGTATTGGTATATAGTGCAATTGCAATACTTATCCTTCAAGTTTATGAATTGCAGCAACTCTGCTTGTACATGTGAGGTAATTTTTTCTCAGTGTTTTCTAATCAGTAATTTCTAATTGCTGCTACCTACTACAAGCATTAATGACACAGAGCTTACACTTATGATTTGCAAAGATTAAACATATTTTTTCCATTTAAATATTAGTTCAATTTGGAATCGAACGCGGTGAAACACCCATTAATAATCTCTTCTGAGTAGGATATTTAGAACACTTTTTATGGTTTCACTTACAAAAGATTTACTCAGTCATGTAAGTGAAACCATCACAGGTGACCGAGGTCATTAAGATGCGGACTCATGGGCTGGAGGTCTAAGGTTTGAATCCTGCCAGGACCGTCCTCCATGACTGATGTTTTTTCCAGGTTTTCCGCAGTCCTCAGCAATGGCAAATGCTGGGGAGGTACCCTAAACTTAGGCCTGGAACGATTCCTTTTTAAAAAAATCCTTTCCCAGTATATAATTTCATGTCATGTATCACCAGTGTTCACTGTGCCTCAATAGGAAAAGCAGATGTTAAACACCATTAAAAAAAAAAAAAAAAAAAAAAAAAAAAAAAAAGTAAGTGAAACTATAAAGAGTGTTCTAAATATCCTGCTCAGAGGAGATTAACAATTTTTTTCCATTTCTTCACCAAATGTCATAAGTGTGAAGTTAAGTATCTTCTCTTATAAGTTATAAAATAATCAATGTTTGCATCTTTACTTATGGGAAAACAAGATTCCATTATACTCTGAAAGCATGACCATTGACCATTGTTTAATGATATGATTGCTATCACCTGAATGTTGGCTGTATTCATTACAGTGTCCTCCACTGAAGAAGTAAGAATCAGAATATACATTTCTTCCAAAGAAACAGGCAGAATTTGGAGGATATGGGGGTTCTTCTACTTCATTAGCTGGAGGACAAATCTGTACCCAACCCTGAAATGGAGAGAAAATTGATATCATGAAACAAAAGATATGTAAGGATGGGGGGAAGGGAAAGGAGAATATATATAAATAAAAAGTAAAGAAACACTTTGAAAATGACAATAACTAAAGAAACAAAAAAGGAATAAAACACTTAAATATTCACAGAATGATTGCTTACTATATTTTAAACAACTTTTTTGTGAGCACCAGCTCCTACTTTATCAAGAGGCATGACCTCCTATCTTGCGAGTCTGTCACCTTTGCAGGAAGGTATTTTTGTTATTACTGCAGACTCAACTAATGTGTTTTCAAAATGAATATAAAATCTAGTTTATTAAAGAAGCCCTTCAGTTTGCATTCAATGGGAAAGAAGCTAGAAATTAATAGTAATATTAATTTGTAACTATGTAATTCATTTCACTATGATAGTTCCAATTATATTTTGTTTTAAAAAAGAAAACATGGTTTTGCCATTGAAAAAAAAATATATGTAATACTGAAGTTTATGAATTTTGAAATATAGCTAGTCATCACTGTAAATTGTTTAATCTACATTAGAAAAGAACTTCCTGAAATTAATGGTGATAAAAAGTTCTTAAGTCAGTGATTATGGAAGTTATTAAAAGTAAAACAGAGCCATCTGAAACAGTTTTAATTTAATTATATATAAGGGCTTAGAACATTAGTGTTAATTACAAGCAGAATATATAGCATTATTAAAAGTCATATTCTTCCTAGCAAAAACCATATCTTGCCCTTACATTTTCTGTAACTGAATACTTTTTTATACTTGAACATATATTATAACGAAAGTGTTTTGGCTCTAATTTGCTACTTACAAGATGGTTGAGATTATGTCGAGAGTTGCCAACAAGTGACGTAGTGGCATAGGGAGCTGTTGAGCTGGAATCACTACTGTTTTGCCCTTGAAAACTGGAAACACAGTTTTGATCCACTTCAGCATATGCAGGCATGGCATCACTTCCTGGTGTACTTTGTCCTCCAGAATACTTAAACGTCTCTGCATAGTCATTCAGGGTAGCTGTTACAACACTGCCATTATGCAATAAACGAGACTCTGCATCCTTTTCACTATTTTCAGAATTACGCCATCTACTTTCAATCCACAATGAAGAGTCATGTGGGGTTGGAGTAGTTAAGGGATGTGGTAATCCAGCTGCTGCTTTCATGCTAAGGGGAGTTGCCAGCACACCACCATTTGAGCAGTTATCTGCAATATAAATGGTGTTCAGATATTTTAGTTCCTAGACTGGTGACTTTCCTATTATCATAAAAGAAAAAACAAGGTGTATTAATTGTACAAAAAGTGTAAGAAGTGCCTTTCTTTAGGAGCTTTGGTGTTCATGTTGTGAAAAGCTATTTAAATATTTTATTATTTTATTCTTTATTATTACCATTGCTCCTTTCTCTCATTAACTTGTTAAAATTTAATATCTTTTTCTATAGAGTTTGATTCTACTGTTTTCATTGAAGGACAGGGCATGAACACAACCTTGCTGTACTCCAGAAAATAAAGCTGTAGAGATATATTTTTTTGATTGTTTTGTAACAGCATTATTCTTCTACTGTTTATGAAATATGCAAAGGTCATAAATCAGAATAACTTTACAGCTTAGTATAGTTTCCGCTTTATATTCTTACTGGTTTTAGAAAATCATCCTGATATCAAGGTTATTGTTATAAACAGTGGTGGTTCCTCCTTATAGCTAATGAACTATTTAACACATTTTTTTCGAACTGTCACCATATAAGTAAAACAGGATAAATAGTTGAAGTGTTCTCTTATGACTACTTATGTTGAGCATTCTATATATAGCAATTGAATATATTCTAGTATAAGAGCTGAAATATTCCAGAAAATGTGCCTGGAGCTCTACATGCTGGGAACAAAGCTCTGACAGCATCAGGTAAGCCCTTTACTGCATGAGCTGATAGACCAAGCAGATGTGAGGAGAGAAGGTTGCAGTTTTGGGTACATGTTTGTTTTATATTGTACATATTACAATATGGCAACCACAGTGGAAAGCGTGTTGAAGAGGCCTTTATACTTTTAGAACTCTGGAAGAAAAAATTTGAAATAAAAAGTTGGTTAGACCTACTCCAGATCTAAACTTGACAAAAATGCTGTATAAAGAAAAGAAAAATGCATATGTTAAGATAATATAATTGGAAAGTTTACGAAAACAATCCGGTGTATGGATGTGAAACTTGAAAAAAAAGAATAAAAAAACCTTGCTTCATAATACAAATGTCAGAACTTGTGATGGTGCTGAATGAGAATGGTATGGTTGCTAACATAGAAAGATTCGATGAGAGAGTGATAAATACTGCAGCAGAAAACATAACATCCGGATGTCCTTTATTGGCAATGAGTGAGTATTATTTTTATAACATCTTCTGTATATTTGTTTGCTTTATTTTTACCCTTTGGTTGGTTACTTAAAATAGTGCAGCTCACAACTAATAGTGAGTCTAGCAAAATATTTTTAGTTCAATATAAGTTGCTGGATCAGTAGATAAGTATGCCTCCCTGCTTTCAGATTCCTTAATCATATTTTTTTCTTGTTTTGATTAGTTTTCTAGGCCAGAAATTAATATATTAAAAGCAGAAAATCCAGAAAAAATTATTAATTTTATAAAGTTTTACTTCAAGGGCTACTGAATTTTTAAAATGAATCTATAAAATGTTTAACAAAATTTAAAAAATACTACATACTTAAATTAAATTAGGTAAAGATGTATAATGAATGAATGCATAAATCTTAAATACAAAAAAATTCAAATAATCATGTGATATTCAAACAACTAATACATCTCATGTGGAGCCCCAGCTCCAACTAAACTACTTAATTGTATAAAATATAGTGAACTTTTGTAACAGTGGTGTAAATTATTAACATTTAAGAGAAATTGAGTCGAAATAGTAACATACACACCACTAAAATTGAATTAAATGGAAGACTAGTTTCGGGAGCCATCGCTCCTATCATCAGTTCCTGGTCGACTGCCGGCCTCGTTGTTTGTGATAGATCGATTCGTCTCTGGTGGAGGTTTGATGAACTTTTGTATTAGTACATCACTTGGCGGGATTTCGAAATTAAAAACTTTCTCCTTATTCTTCCAAATATAGATATTTTCCCAGACTGTAAGTTCAGTTTTTCCTTTAATATATTTAAGTAATTTGGGGTTTTTATTAATGTTATGTTGTTCTTTCCAAAAGTGCCAAGCTACCGCCGATTTTTCTTCTTGTTTTTGATTTATATTCCTAATGTGTTCTTTGGCTCTTGTTTTTATGTTTCTTTTGGTCTTTCCAATATAAACTTTATCACAATCATTGCAGTTCATCTGATATATTCCTGATTTATCTTCATCTTGTAGGCTATCGTCTTTTTGTTTTGAGTTAAGGATATTTTTAATGGAATAATTATTTTTTGGAGCCAGAACAATGTTGTATCTTTTAAAAATCTTTTGAAATTTATGAAAGGTTGATGGATGGTATGTGAATTTTTTGTATGTCCTGTTTTTTTCTTTGATAGGAGTAAGTGTAGTGTTGTCTCTAATTTTCTTTTTCTTCTTCTCTCTGTCTATTTTCTTGTGTACAACTTCTTGTTTGAAGCCATTCTCTGTAGCTATATGTATTATATTATTCATTTCTAGTTTATATTCCTCCTTGTTCATTGGAATATTAACCAGTCTGTATGCAAGACTATTTAAAACTGCATGTTTATGGGGAACTGGATTAAAACTGTTACATTTAATGTAGTTATCTGTGTGTGTAGGTTTTCTGTATATGCCAAAATTTAGATGATTTTCTTTTCTAATTATCTTAATATCCAAGAAAGGTAACTGTTCATTGCATTCTCTCTCCATGGTGAATTTAACTGTTTTTTCCTGTAAGTTAAGCAACTTTAGTGCATCATCCAAGTGTCTTTCTGGTACTATTGCAAAAATATCATCAACATAACGGTACCAAGTCTTAAATATCCAAGGGAAACTATTTACTATTCTAGTTTCCAATGCACTCATGAAAATGTCTGCCAATATTGGTGATAGTGGGCTACCCATTGTCAGACCAAAATTTTGTTTGTAATATTTGTTATTGAATGTAAAGTAATTTTGTTCTAGACATAAGTTGATTAATATGATGTATTCTTGGATATCTTTTGTGGTTATTCCTACTTTTTGTAACCACTTTTTTATCAGGGAGTATAAATTTAGTGTAGGAATACTTGGAAACAGTGCTGTAACATCAAACGAAACTAAGGTATCTGTTTTTTCTATTTTTATGCCTTTAATTTTTTGAATAAGATCTAATGAGTTTTTTATACTAAGATTTGAATCTCTTAGTATAAAAAACTCATTAGATCTTATTCAAAAAATTAAAGGCATAAAAATAGAAAAAACAGATACCTTAGTTTCGTTTGATGTTACAGCACTGTTTCCAAGTATTCCTACACTAAATTTATACTCCCTGATAAAAAAGTGGTTACAAAAAGTAGGAATAACCACAAAAGATATCCAAGAATACATCATATTAATCAACTTATGTCTAGAACAAAATTACTTTACATTCAATAACAAATATTACAAACAAAATTTTGGTCTGACAATGGGTAGCCCACTATCACCAATATTGGCAGACATTTTCATGAGTGCATTGGAAACTAGAATAGTAAATAGTTTCCCTTGGATATTTAAGACTTGGTACCGTTATGTTGATGATATTTTTGCAATAGTACCAGAAAGACACTTGGATGATGCACTAAAGTTGCTTAACTTACAGGAAAAAACAGTTAAATTCACCATGGAGAGAGAATGCAATGAACAGTTACCTTTCTTGGATATTAAGATAATTAGAAAAGAAAATCATCTAAATTTTGGCATATACAGAAAACCTACACACACAGATAACTACATTAAATGTAACAGTTTTAATCCAGTTCCCCATAAACATGCAGTTTTAAATAGTCTTGCATACAGACTGGTTAATATTCCAATGAACAAGGAGGAATATAAACTAGAAATGAATAATATAATACATATAGCTACAGAGAATGGCTTCAAACAAGAAGTTGTACACAAGAAAATAGACAGAGAGAAGAAGAAAAAGAAAATTAGAGACAACACTACACTTACTCCTATCAAAGAAAAAAACAGGACATACAAAAAATTCACATACCATCCATCAACCTTTCATAAATTTCAAAAGATTTTTAAAAGATACAACATTGTTCTGGCTCCAAAAAATAATTATTCCATTAAAAATATCCTTAACTCAAAACAAAAAGACGATAGCCTACAAGATGAAGATAAATCAGGAATATATCAGATGAACTGCAATGATTGTGATAAAGTTTATATTGGAAAGACCAAAAGAAACATAAAAACAAGAGCCAAAGAACACATTAGGAATATAAATCAAAAACAAGAAGAAAAATCGGCGGTAGCTTGGCACTTTTGGAAAGAACAACATAACATTAATAAAAACCCCAAATTACTTAAATATATTAAAGGAAAAACTGAACTTACAGTCTGGGAAAATATCTATATTTGGAAGAATAAGGAGAAAGTTTTTAATTTCGAAATCCCGCCAAGTGATGTACTAATACAAAAGTTCATCAAACCTCCACCAGAGACGAATCGATCTATCACAAACAACGAGGCCGGCAGTCGACCAGGAACTGATGATAGGAGCGATGGCTCCCGAAACTAGTCTTCCATTTAATTCAATTTTAGTGGTGTGTATGTTACTATTTCGACTCAATTTCTCTTAAATGTTAAACTACTTAACATTGAAATGATTCCCATCTTTGGAACTGCATAAGATGGGGTTTTCATCAATGTTACAATCTACTTCACAATATACTAGTTTCATTTTACAAAACTATACAATTGTTCTTATAATAATATATACATTTTTTATAAAGCAAATATTTCATCTAATCTAAATATATACATTATATTTAATATCTAATCATTTATTCTCTGAGTTACCTACTTAGAATTACCGGTTCCAATACAACCAACTCCTAACTATATCTATATTGGAATCACATTATGTGATTCAGTTGAGCTTTAAGAGTGTGTAGTTCAACTGAATCATACAATGATATGTTCAATCTAGATTAGGCTGGTGAGTTGATTTTGTACTCTTAAGCTCCACTTATTATTTAACAGCTCAGAACATTAATTGATATCATTACATGATTCAGTTGAACTACACACTCTTAAAGCTTCACTTACTTTTCATAAATGTATGGAACCGGTTTCAAGAACATTTATGAAAAGTAAGTGAAGCTTTAAGAGTGTGTAGTTCAACTGAATCATATAATGATATCAAATACTTCTTCTCTATTTGTGTTAAATATTTACCCAGTGTTCTTTCAATCTGATACCCAAATTTCTTTTGTCTTGCTAACCTTAGTACAGTCTCTACAATTAATCTTATATATGTCAGAATTTTCTTCTTTAGGTCTGGGGTTTGTTCTATTTAGTTTCAACAATTTGCCAACACTACCTATTTTTAGGTGCTAAGGTAATTTGTATTGTTTAAAATTTTTTTGAAATTTATTATTGAGGTATGGATGGTAAGTGAACTTATGGTAAATTTTTTTTCTTTAGATAAAGTGCTGAGTGTAGTAATTTGTTTAATTTTCTTTTTTCCTATGAATCTTTTTATTTTTTGACCAATAATTTTTTTTGTTAAATATTTTGAATTTGGCTGCTTCTATTATATGTAAGTATTCTTTTTTATACTCCTCCTTATCAGATAGTACTTGGCATTATATACTAGAATGTAAGTTTTGGAGTTTCTATTAAGAAAATGGGAAAATCTAGCAGATGAAATAAGAGGTAGAAGAATTTTAAATTTAAAATCAGATGAAAACATTAAGGAACTAGGAAAATACATAGGGAAGGTAAGACAAAAATGGTTGTGGGTATAAAATACTGAGGAAATGTGCTTGAGAATAAAATTGTCAAATAGTGAAAGGAGAATGAAATGAGTAGGGGAGGGCATGGGGCCAGTTATCTAATATTAGTTAAACAGGATCCTTATACACCAATAACTTAGGTGTTAGTGTGTATAAGGCCCTAAGGAATACGTAACTCTAAAGGATATAAATTTAGCCGAATAGGTCTAATTAAAAAAGAAGAAAGGTTTAGTTTTGTAAGAAATATAACTTAATATTGTATTGAATGTATAAATTACTTTTAATATTGTGTTTTGTTTTTGGTTGGATCGAAGCCTGGTCCCCTGGATATTCCAGTAGGTAGCTGCTGATGAACTGGGGACTGGGGGGGCTGAGCCAATCAAATTGGAATAAATTTTGATTGGTTTCAGTGCCTTCTGGAATTGCTGAAGGCACTGTTCCCAATTGTTATATTTAAAAGTAATGTTTTACCACTACCACTACCATCACCACCACCACCAGCACTACCACTATAACTACTTATTGAGAGGTACATTGACCAATCTATAAACCATACTGTTAAAGGCTGCTTCTTTATGATGTCTAGAGTTGAAACTGTAAGCTTTTATATAATTATCAGTGTGTGTGTCTTTTCTGTAAATCGCAAATTCCAGCTTGTTATTGCTTTTTATAATCTTCAAATCCAAAAAAGGTAAAGTGTTGTTGATGTTGTTGATTTCAATTTCTATTGTGAATTTGATTCTGGGTTTCTGTAATTTAATAGTATGAGTGCATCTTTTATATACCTGTTTTGAACTTGACAAAAATATCATCCTCATATCTATGCTAGTGTTAAATATGTAGGGAAAGGCTTTTGTGATGTACATCTCAAAGAAGCTCATAAATAAATCTGCCAGGAATGGAGAGAGAGGGCTACCCATAAACAAACCTGATTTTTTTTAAAGAACCTTCCTTCAAAGGTAAAGAAGGCCTGATTTAAACATAATTCTATAAGTTTCACATATTTTTTTATGTGTGTTTCTGTAAGATTGGATATCAACCATTTTCTTAAAAGACTCAAGGTTTTCTTTTGTGGAACGGGAAAAGAGTTTTTACGTCAAAAGAAACTAGTGTATCATTTGAAGGTAACTTGTAATCTTTAATTTTGTTAACCAGATCCAAAGAGTTTTTAAACTTAAACTAGGAAATTTTGCAAAGGTGTTTAACTGTGCATATAACCAATTTGCTAGGTAGCAATTGGGGGTATTAATATTATTAATGATTGGTCGCTACTTTTTCCAAGCTTGTGTATCTTTGGTAAGCCAAAAATTTGGCTAAAGATGGATTTGGTATTTTGATTTTGTAAAGATAAGATTTTCAGAATAAAATACTTTCTTTTATAGTGTCTTCTGTTAACTTTGTACGTTTATATAGTGATCTGTTTTTATTTCAATGAAATCATCAACAAAATTATGGCATATATAAGATTAATTGTAGAGACTGTAATAAGGTGTACATAGGCAAGACTTCGCTTTTAGTTTAAACTTTCATCTCTCTCCACACACATGCATGTGCACACACACACACATATAAGTAAAGCTGTATAATATGATGCATAACAACATTAAACTCAAATAGTCCTTTACAAACTTGCACTTACCATGAAGGGTAGACAGAGTTGTTTTCTTTGTTAATAGTTGCCTACGTCTTACAAGAAGCATTGCAGCAAACAGTAGCACCATTACAGCAACCATACTGCCCAACAGAGCTATAAACCAAGTCTCTGTGAGGAAGTCGCCACCGCTTAAACCTGGGCTCAGGCTTGGATCATGTCCCACAGGTTGCCTATTAGTATACAAATAACATTATAATTACAAAATAGCTTTTAAAGTAAGGAGGTAATAAAGAACTACTGAGGTTATTACTTTTTAAAATAGGAACCATAAAATAAGACCTCTATAACATTTTTGTTATGTTATTTTTATATGAAATGATTTTTGTCACCATCATCAATGCTATCAAGATTATAATCATCTTTGATGAATGCATATTCTTATTAAATGCGAAGATTTCATTTCTGTTCAACCTTCTAGGCTATTTTGTTCTATTCTTACAATGTAGCTACATTAGAGCATTTACAACATTTTTATCATAAGGATTTTTGAGTTACAAATATTTGAATTTCCTCCAGTGGAATAACTGTTGAAAAATACGGACTTTATTCTTGTTTCTCTTCCAAAATGATTGCCTTCTTTATGACTATGGTCTGTCCTGCTTTTAGCCTGACATACATTTTTCCAGGTATTACATTTGGATTAGTGCAATCTAAGAGTTTACAAAGTCAGAGATGCTACTGTCTGTAGTTGACAATTCTATTGTCTCACAAGAATTCTCACCTATTAAGATAGAGCATCTCAAAAGGCTTAAGCATGTTTGTGGTGATTATACTGTTATTTTTTGTATTATATAATGTACCATTCTAACTACCTTAGGTCTTTATGAATAAAATATAGTATTCATCATAATTTTTAAAGTTGTTTGCCATTCATTTTCTTTTTTGGTGTGAAGGAAACTCCAGAAAACACACTACTCAGCTAATTAGGCCATACCAGGGATTGCACCCTAGCCCACCAATGGTAATGGAATTGTGGTAGAGTCGATCCTGGTGGCCTAGTGGTAACCATACTTTCCTCTAAATTCAAGATCATGGATTCAATCCCAGCCAATGGATCAATGGATTTTTCAAGCATAAAAATCCTAAATATAGCTTCCTTTGGAAGGAAAGTAAAGCTGTAGGTTCTGTGTTATAAATTTTTAGGTATGCAAAAGAGCCTCAAGCCTGAAAGAAGAGGCCTCTGGGAAAAATTAATTGGCCATTTCACACCCTGAATTGAATAGGAAGCTGATGACCTGAGATGTTAAAGTGCATCCGTAATTAAAACAAATCAACATCGTGGTGGCAAACATGATGTTGTTGTTGTTGTTGTTGTTGTTGTTGTTGTTGTTGTTGTTGTTGTTGTTATAGTGATTTTATACAGTAACATTTTCTTAGATCATCTGTTACATTTTTGGCAATTGGGAGTCATATCAATATCTTATAAAACCCAAAGATTTAAAAACATGAATTGGAAAAAGAATTATAGCTCCTACTGAAGTTTTGCAATAAGAGAGATATGGAAATGAGCACCAGAAAAAAAAAAATATATATACACATAATATATAATATGGAGCAGGTCCTTTTTGGTTATAGTGGCACAAGAATTTATATTATAAAATTGCTAAGAAAACCTGACATAAATTAATATAATCTTACTCCTCTTTGGACTGCTTGGGTTTCTTGTGACCCCAATATATCAGTTTTGTGGTTGAGGATATATTTTTGGTTGTCATTATTTACTTATATCTATTATCAGAGAGCAGAAGAACACGAGGCAATGAAAGGACCAGGGTCACCAACTGCAAAGAATGATAGTCCTACTATCTGACTAAACAGCTGATGAGAAGACAAGACAAGAAAATGGAGCCAGCACAAGAATGGATGTGTGGAGTGACTCTGAAGGAATATGTGTGGTGTCATTACCAAAACTAAGTATTTTGCAGTTAGAAGACCATGCAAGAGCTACAACCATCAGGGAAGATCGAAGAACAAGGTTGCAACAGTTTAGAGCAGATAAAATGGGGTCAGATTAGGAAGAAAAATATGTGGCAATAGTATGATGGAATGTGGAAGGGTTATTGTACAAAATAAACAAAGAGAAAATTATACAAATGGTGAAAATAGTGATATGATGACAGTGGTAGAAACTGGGTAATGAAAGTGCTGAGATAAGCTTATGCTTAAATGGGAAAGAGAGAGAGAGAGAGAAAGGGCAAGTTTCTGAAGGAATTGGGTTATTTGTAAAAAAGGACAGAAAGCTTGGGGGAAAAGAAGAGAAATGCTGTGGATTGTGTTATATAGCGTAACAAGAGAGAATCACAGAAAGATAAGTATAGGAGTGGTATACAATCTGCCAGGGCTGTCAGATTTTTATGTTCTCAATTTATATATAGACTTAGAAAATGGTATTTAAAGGTTTCTGGAGAGGTATAAGAAACTTTTTTAAAGATATAGAGATATAGAAACCATTTAGTGTACTAATAGAGAAGAGGCCACTAGTGCTCTATGTCCTAATGAAAAATAGCTGGGAAAGAGAAAGGTATATAGATAATACAAGCAAAGAAGAAAGATAGGACATTGCATGGTTAAGAACTGGAGTCTAGAGGTTAAAAGGGCACAGAAAATGAACTATGCAAGGTTAATGTCCTTTATATGGGGAAGAGAAAATGTAATACATATAGTGTTTGAATGTAAAGAAACTGAAATATGGAGAAGAGAAAGTATGGGTAAAAATGGCTTAAAATGAATAGAACAATTGCCCTAAAGCATATCTTTGAATAAAATTATAAGAACATAGGTCAATATTGTACTTACAAAGCTGTTGACAATGGAGTGGTAATATATTCAAAACTTAAAGATTCATTTTTTTACACTAAACTCTACTTACTTGCAAAAAACTAAGATGCAGTTCAGGAGAATGTCTCCCATCTTCAGTTGCTCACTGAACCGCCGTTACCAACAAGTTTCAGTCCTAACTATGGAAAACTCTTTGTCATATTTTCTAGCAGATTATTCATGAGCTCAATTGAAATACACATCACAAAAGCCTTCCCTTTAATTTTCAAGTCATGGTATAGGCATGTGAATGACATTTTTGCAATAATACCGAAGAAACACTCAATAGATGCCCTGAAACTTCTTATTTTGCAACATGAATCTATACAATTTACCATAGAAGAAGAAAGAAATGGTTGGCTATCATTTCTAGATTTAAAAATTATAAGAAATGGAGCTTGTTTGAATTTTGGAATTTACAATTTACAGAAAAGAAACACATACAGAAAACTACATAAAAAATGAGAGTTATATACCCATTCCACATAAGTATGCAGTATTTCACAGTTTGGCACACAGATTGAATATTCCACTCACAGAAGCAGAGTACAAAATAGAATACATACAAATAATAAAGACAGTTATAATCAAGGTTTCAACAAAGACACAGTGATAAAAATTATCAATAAATCTAAAAGACAAAAAGGGTTAAGGGAAGTTTCCACAAAGAAAAACACAAAAGAAGAATACAAATTCAGAAGTTTCACCTACCATCCAATTTACCACAAGTTCAAGAAAATTTTCAAAGAACACCCAAAGAACAGATACAACTTTAAGAATTTATTGGGTTGCATAGTAAAAGACTCCATACCAACAGAACATAAATCAGGAATGTACAAAACAAAATGCATATATTGCGAGCACAGCTACATAGACATAAGAGGGAGAAATTTGGAAATTCAGAGGAAAGAACATTTTAGAAATATTCGGTTTAAGCAGGTGGATAAATCAGCAGTAGCAATTCACTTTTGGATCAAAAACCATGAAATAAAACCAGAAATCAAACTGCTGAAACATCTTCACATGCCATTGAAGTTATCCACTTGGGAAAAAATTTTTATATTAAAAAATAGAGAAAACCTAATGAATTTCGAGTTTCCTCCTATGGATGGACTTGGCAACTTCCTACTTCAACCAACAGAGACCACCTCAGGAACAGCTGGTTGTCTAGCCATTGTTTGGAGTAATGGCGGTTCAGTGAGCAACTGAAGAGGGGAGAGATTCTCCCAAAATGTGTCTTACTTTTTTGTAAGTAAGTGGAGTTTAGTGTAAAAAATGAATACCTAAGTTTGGGAAATAGGTCCATACTTATTCAAAGTAAAAAAATAAATGAAAATGAACATTAAAATAAAAGAAAATAATAACTAAATATGCACATGTGCTTATATAGATATACAGAAAACTGATTATGTGAATCTTTGTTTGTAGTTTGTAATACGGATGGCTGTCTTAACTGAAGAAATGGACAGAGTCAGTTTCAATTGGACAGACTTTGCAACCACTTAGTACTTTAATAATAATAATAATAATAATAATAATATGATGATGATGATGATGATGGTGGTGGTGGTGGTGATGACGATAATTTATTAGAAAATGATATGGAGTGATTAAACCAAAAGTACTATGTGGTGGACTATATGATTATGGGAGATTTCAATGCAGGGGTTGGAGAAGAATCATTCGTTACATGTAATCCCAAGTGAATGTGATTTAAAAAATGGAAAAGAATTTATGCAAAGATACACAGAGGTGTTAGCTAAACACTTGTTAGATTGGGCCAAGGGAGAGGGAAAATTTTCTGAATTACAAATGAGACTGAGGAAGGAGACATCTATCTTAGATAACATTTTTATAATAAGAATAATCATAGATAAATACTTAGCCTGTAAAAGAGCCTGTAAAAGAGGAAGTGTATACATATTTTTTGTAGATTTAGAATAGGCATTTGATGCCATTAATTCAGAGGCACTTTGTTGGGGGAAAAGGGCATAAGAAGGAAGTTCATAGATTTATTATTGACGTTGTATAAGGAAAACTGTGTTACATACTGAAAATATACCCACAGAGTGAGCTAAGAAATGGATGCAAACTAAGCCCAATTTTGTTTCACTTCTTTTTAGATGACATATTAAAGGAAATAGGAAAGTTGAATAAACAATGCCCAATAATTAATAATAAACAAATACCAGGATTACTGTTAACAGATGACTTAGCAGCAATAGCAATTATAAGTAGAGGACAAGCAAAGCAGTAGAAGCAACAGTAAAATACTGTAAAGAATGGGGGTTAAAAATTAATACAAAATTATGGTATGCAACAAGTCACCAAACTAAAAATAGATGATAAATTGTGGCTTGAGGGTAATGAAATTTAATTAGTAAACAAAATGGATTATTTAAGGGTAGGATAAATAATAATGGAAGATGGACAGAGCAGGGAAAAATATATATTAGGCAAGGAAAAACTAACTATTAATATGAATGAATGCATTTTATTTCAACAAACATTACATAAACAAAATATCTAAGAATATAGCAATACCAAAACTAAGGTTCTCCACATTTGCTTTGCTTTGCTTTGCTTTAATTCTGCATATATCCCATACATCAACTTTTACAAATTGTATAACTGATCTTGGAGTGCTTGTTTTTTCCTTTTAGGATCTTATACAATTAGCACCCTATTTGAACATGTAATATATCCTACTTTCCACTGACTACCTGTTTAAATATTATCTCATAAATATTCTCTTCCTTAATTAATCACTTTCTTCCACCACTTCTCCTTATCTTCCCTACACTGTTATCCAATTTTCTGAAAAACCCATAAGGCAATTTCCATTGCCATTTCCAAAAATTTTTATTATCATGTCAAAACTGCTATCAGTAAATTATCCCATTTTCTTATTCATACTTCTCTTCTACATGATTTTGTTTCTAGGCATTCAATTATACCCTGTAAACCCTTATCTTTTCCACATAGGGGACACTTCCTTTTTCACTTTTAATCCAATTAGCCCTATTTCCTGCTCTACCCACAGCAAATCCCTCCCTTTCTCTTCTGTTACAATTATCAGCTGCCTGACTTTGCTCTTCTCCTGCTTTAGCCTTAAAATCTCCTACACTTGCAAATTCCCCATCTAAATGCTTATTTCCTAATTCTTCCATATGAAGCCCTGTAATTTCAACTTTGCCCTTGTAATTCTCTTGTCTGTCCCTGATTTTTTGGCATTCTCTATTTCAAAAATACTCTCCAAGGGCGATGACACCAAATTCCATTCTCTTGTGCTTTTCCAAACACCCAGGCTAGCCTGCAACCCCTGGGCAGCCCGCAACTATTAATATTATAACAACATGTTTGAAGAAGATACCAAGCATGAGTATAGCATGGCTTGAGAGAATTTATTCAGTTATGGTTGAATCGAATATGATGTATAGGGTTGAAATTTGCGGAATGGAGAAAGGGTGGGCGTATACTGATCATATTCATAGAATATTTTGTAAAATGGTGTTAGGATTACTAAGGGCAGCTCCAAATGGGGTAGCATTAGCTAAATTGGAAAGAATTGGTAGGAAAGATATGGTATTTAAATATACATTGATGGTATAAGATAGAAAAAACAAAAGTAGGTGATATAGTTAAAGAATGCTTATAGACAAGAGAAAATAAAATGGGAAAGAAGTTGTTTATCTCAAAAGAAGGAAATAGTCCAAGAAATTGGAATAGGAGATTTAGATGGACAACAGATAATCAAGAGACAAGGATTATGGAATAAAGTAAAACAAAGAATAGATAAGTAAGAAATAGAAATAGATAAATAGAAAAGCAAGAATTAAGGAGTAGTTCACAAGACAAGAGTACCTTGAAATACAATAGAAAATTTAAGAAAGAATGGGAGCAGGTAAAAAATGTAGATGTTTGTAACAGAATGGAAAGGGAGGGATTTGCTTGGGGTAGAGCAGGAATAGTATGGTTAAGTGGATTAAAAGTGAAAAGGAAGAGTGTCTACTATGTGGAAAAATAGAAAACGATCTATCTACATTGTATAGTTGAATGTTTAGAAACTAAAGTATGGAGGAAAGAAGTATGGATTGGAAAATGAGATAATTTAGAGACAGAAATTTTGCAATTGGCAGCAAGGAGTTTTTGAGAAAACTGGGTAACTATATAGGGAAGGTAGGAGAGAAGTGATGGAAGAAAGTTATTAATTAAAGGACGAAGATATTTATGGAGATAATACTGAAATGTATAGTTAGTGGAAAGTAGAATTCATTATATGTATAATCAGGGTGTTAATTATATAAGATCCTGAATAACAAGCACTATAAGAACTGTTATACAAATTGTAAAAATATAAAGGAAATATTAGAATAAAGCATTCATTCATTCATTCATTCATCTATTATCATTTTCGGTCCTGGTGGAGTAGTGGTAACCATACTTGCCTCCTAAACCCAAGATCGCGGGTCCTGTGTCATACATTTACAGCATGATAAAGAACCTCAAGCCTAAAAGAAGAGGCCTCTGAGCAAAATTTATCAGTCGTTTCATACCCTGAATTGAATGGGACACTGATGACCTGAGATGTTGAAGAGCATCCGTAAATAAACCAACTCAACAACAATCTATTATCAGCTCTCTACCTCAACAGTGAACATCCCTTATTCTCCAGATATATTTCATATTTACCAATAAATATGAAAGGATAGAAAGAATAGGATATAGCAATTTTCTTGTAGAAGTGGCAGAGTAAGATGTAAGCATAGTGTATATTCAATCTGTTGCATATACATCAGGCAATGGTTTCTACTGATAGCTTGGTGTACATTAAAAAAAATGCAAACTTAAATTTTCTGGGAACTGGAAATGTTGAATGTTCTAGAAGCTGAGTTGAGGTATACAAAAGATTAATTAGCATACATAGCATACAGTATTTCAGTGTAAGGTTCTTCAGCATGTGTCATTGGTTGCAAGTGTATAAATTTTTCAATACAAGGACAATTGATGGCAAGATAGAAGCCACATGTAAGTACTGCAGGTCCATACATCAAAATGCTGTTGGTACTTACTGTCAGAACAGGTATGTGCAAGTTCTGCATAAAATCTATCAAATGTATTGGAACTTCCGCAGAGACCAGGAAAAATTCCAAGCACTAATCCTGAATTGTGTTTCCTTTTCCTACCATGCTATCAATTTTACCACAAATTGTATTATTTACCACATAATTTCTGTATGCTACCAAAACTATCAAACTGGTAGAAATCAACAGTATATAACTTAACCTGTAATCTTAATATATTTTTATATCCTATTTTAAGCAATTGCCAAGCATAAAATTTTCCCCCTATTTTCCAACATACCTTATAACAACAATCACATCTGTGTCCTACACCTCTTTACAATTTTATGTTAAACTTGCTTTTGTTCTTAACAAGGACGCCTACCTATCAGATGTATACTCTTTATTTTTTCTTCATCCCACATTTCATATAACAATTATTTTCAGTCACATCAATCTCAGAACTACTGGTTAACCATGTTTTAATGGTTGTTTCATAATTACTTTGATCTGTAAAGCCCTCCTTAGTAACTTCCACTGAAATATATGAGATTGAAATAATATTAGATCTCTTTTTAAATTTCAGCTAAATAATTGCACAAGTAGAAATTTTGAAGACAAAATACAATAAAGCATGAATGTGAAGTACACAAAATACGTATTATAATTATAGGAGTTCATGGTTGAAAAATGTTTTATATTGGTTAAAACTATAAATTGCAAATACATTTTCAAATACCTGTGATGCTGATCCTTCAGCAGAAGGCGAGATGTAGGGTCAAGTCGCAGTGTTGCAGCTGCACAAGGGGGACCTGGTCCTGCACGTGTGGCAGCATAAGCTTGGACTATGTAGGTCACTCCTGCTGTTAAATTAGTGAGCAAGAGAGAGGGTGTTGCAGCGTTTACTGTTACATTTGTCAGCAATCTTGAGCTATTGCTGTCCCCACCACCTCGTACTATCACCTAAAACACATCACATTAAATATTCTCCCCAACTTTAAATACCAGGATAACTAAATTTTTAAAATGTGTTCAGAGTGTGTTGAAATAAAAATGATATCATGAAGTTCAGGAAATTAAGAAAGAATTTCAATACAGTTTGTAATCTAGGATTACTAATCCCACAAGGAAACCTCAAAATGTCTTTAAAAGAGACATACATTGAAATAAATACACTTCATCTTAAAACAATCATCATACATACTAATTTACAATGAATAATGCAAAAAATGCATAGATAAAACAGGATCTAAGAATTAGCAATGTGTAGTATACTTAGCAATGTGTAGTATACTGTTGCCAACCATTGTGAAAGCTATTAAAAAAATTACCTTATTCCAATTAAAACACAGGACTGTATTTATGTGGTTTAGCCTTCATTTGTTTTTCTCACGAAATCTGGTTATGATATTGTTGGCATTGGATTTAACTTGCTTGGAATAACATTGCCCACAAGACTTGAAACTATTTGTATTTTCTTAGCATTGCAATGTTCCTTTTTGTAAAATTATCATTTATCATTATATTAATTGATAATAGACAAACTTGGCCATTTCTGCTATGTGTTCAGTGTGCTTAGTAGTGTGGTTACTTCCAGTTTCTTAAAAGCAGCATATTTTGGATATGTGAAATCTCAATTTACCTATGGCATATTACTTAGGGGTTCATCACCAAATTTTAACATATTTTTAAAATACAAGAGAAAATAATAAAATAATAAAAAAATGTCTTATCAAACATAATATTTTATGATTTTATAAGCTTACATATTATTTATATGTATAAAAAGCAGTAAAAATCTATTTACCTGGTAGCTTCTAAGAATTCCATTATGAGAGTGGGGTGGAGGTGCTTTCCATTTAAGATATACTGCTGAAGAATTCAGCAGAATTGCTTCTATGTTTGATGGAGGCTCAGAAGGTACTGTAAGGAAAATTAAAGTATATTTATTTTAATAAAAATGAACAAATCCTTACATTCCACTTAATTTTCACCCCTTTAGATTCATATGCCTCATGTTGCATGAAATTACCAAATACATTTTTGCTGTTGGTGACTATTATCTTTTAAAAAATTACTGAGGTTTATTTCTTTAATAGCTATTCAATAACACTTGGCATTGTAATTAGCATAGAAGATTTTATCATTGATATAATTAACATTATGCTTAGGTTATTTAGAATGCCATAGGTTCCAGTTAAGCCTGCTACCTGCCAGATACAGTATAAAGACTAAGAGGGTTAAGTCACTGTCCAAAACACAGTCCCATTTACATATGATATAAAGATGTTAAAGCACCTCAGTTTCTGAAACAAAGAATGAGATTCAGATAATGAGGTCAGCATGGTGCTCTAGTTGTCTGAACCCATAAGCAGTTTTGTTTAGTTGCCTGAATGAGCCTAAATTATCTAACATGATATAGATAAAATACAAAGCTGCTGTAATCAAGGATCAAACCTTGGACCACATTTTTTGTAATTTGACAAATTATCTCCTGAGCTATAGTGGCATCAAAATGATATTTCCAAATATAGTCATTCATATGAGTATTGGGAACAAATAATGAATCTAATGATGCAAATGAACCTGGAGTTCATTAATGCTTACAGAAACCTGGCATTCATTTTCCAGGAGAAAAAAACTTAGGAAAAAGTACAACCAAACAAAATTATCCAAGCAAGACTAAATCTGCTATTGCAAATTATTGCTGGTGGCTCCCAAAAAAAAATTCTGTGATAAATTTTCATATAAGTTAGATGAGATGATTTCAGCAAATAATATTTTGCTCAAGAACATCATGTTTTGGCATGTTTGCACTAGAGCACAACTATAGTTACCAAGTGAAAAAAAATCACAGATAAAGTATTTAAATAGGTTTTATATAATAAAATTTATTAAATATTAAAATGTATATTCCTACCATCTTCTAATGTTCTAGCCATTCGAGAATTTGATGGACGTCCATCCACTGTTTTGAAGAATGGTACAAGGAAGAATTCATAACGTGTGTACTTGGCGAGACCCGTAACTTGAAAGCCTGCAGCCCCTCCAGCATGAAGAACTGTTAACATGTTGTAGGATTCAGGGGAACGATCACCATCTAGTCTGCGAGAATATATGTAGAAACCTTCAACATATTCCGAGTTGAAAATCTGGAATGAAAATGAAATTCTGAATTAGTAGAAAATATTATTACTATTTTCCATGCATATTTTATTTTTTATCAGTATTAAGCATATAAAGCACATATTATAGACAACAAAAATAAATAAAAATACTTGTTTACTTAAATGTAAATTGGAACTGGCACAGTGAAGCTAATCATATTAATTGATATCATTGTATGATTCAGTTGAACTACACACTCAAGCTTCACTTACTTTTCATAAATGTATGGAACCGGTTTCGAGAACATTTATGAAAAGTAAGTGAAGCTTTAAGAGTGTGTAGTTCAACTGAATCATACAATGATATCAATTAAAAATATTTGTATTAATTTTTATAACACTTTAATTCAAGCTTGTATAGTTTTAATTTAATTTTTTGGATCAATGTGCTTTAAACTATCATTTAATTTTATAATATGTTATATTTAAAGAAAACAACACTAGTCCTTCTGACAATATCTATTTTACCTCAACTCATTTATTATAAAGCAATTAATTTAATTTAATTAACTGAAAATAAATTGTATGTAGGTACAATTTATTTAATTGCTTTTAGTGTAATATTTCTAGTAACTGTTTAAAATTTAAATGCCTTTAGGTCTACTTGGAAAACGACTAGCATTGCTACTTCAGATGTAATATTGCTTGATGTTGAAAAAAACTGCAAATTTTTCCATATTTAATATGTTGTTGCCATTAATATATTGTTTCACTACAATTATGGATATTTTATGCAATCTTGTAATGTAGCTACAATAAGTCTGTATAAAATTTAAGGCAAACTTTCCTGGGAATGCATGTGACAAGAAGTAGCATTTCAGGTGGTACATGCACACAATGATTCTTGTGGGCAAGAGGCACCTTCAACCACTTCCTCTCATCTCTTCCAGTCAAAATGCTCCTACCAAGACACTGGTTTGTAGTAAGATTAAATGCAAGATAGAAGTCCTTTTATATATATAAATGAATATGTATTTTTAATGTATAAAAACACAGCAAGCAAAAGTTATAGGAAACTAAACATTAACCGATTTGGTGTAGTGTTAACCAGCAAACTAAAGGAGTTGTCCCTGCTGAAAAACTCAAAATGTCCAATGCAGCAAAGAATCACATTCATCAATAATGAACTTATACACTTTCATTACATCTGGCACTTTTCAATCCCCTCATACTTATTTTGCTATTAGAGGTGAAATGTATAAATGAACAGTTTAAATTACATGAAAAATTATGAATATGTGATCATATTTTGAATTTTAAAGCATAACTTCACCCAGAATAAGAATTATTATGTATCTATTCACAACAATGCCAGAAAAAGATTAATCACATGATTATTGATTTATTCATATTAGTACTGATGTTGGAATGGTGCCATTGAATTGAATTGATTTTATTGCCTGTAGATTCATTAATACAAATATTAAGCATTTTCTATATAATTTAAACTATTATGTGTGTACAATTAAAGATTAAAATACAATTTATTTATAATACTTTTTTCAGTAATTTTAGATATTTCCTATGATCAACCTGTGCAATAAAATGATTAATAATAATCAATTTCTTAAGTTTTCTGACCTGTAAGGCCATTTATGAATTAAATAATTTTTAAGACTTTATTAAAAGTTATAATTTGAATTTTTAATGTCATTTGGAAATTTGTATACAGAATAGATTCCATTATATATGAATCTTTTTCTGTTGCTGTTTTGTTTATTATTACTCTGTGATAGTTGGCATGACCTCTAGTGTGATTAAAGTAGAGATCTTTATTTATGAACAATGATTTATTTTGTATTAATTTTACCAAAGCAATAACTGTAAGGATGTTATTGTTCTTAAATGCTAATTTTCAGTATTCTCTACTCTTTAGATTATATATATAATGACACTTCATTTTAAGAGAAGAATTCTATAAAATTTTGTTACTTTCCTTCACAGCCTGACAAAATTTGCTAATTGCTATGAACATTATTGGTGACAAATATTTTATTTTGTATTCTACTCTGAATCCTGCAGTGTTACTATTCATTATAAAAATATTTTCAGCTCAGTAAATAACTGAAATTTAAGAATTCTGCCACCTGAGTTCTTACAATTTAGAGCACAATTCCAGATATTTAATGATGAGAAAATTGGCATAATTGAAACTGTTTTCCCATAATAATTGAATATAAGCAAAACTTGGAACGGCGAATCAGAAGGATAACTTTGAAGCTATGGTTAGCATAATCAAACCATGAATAATCATACCCCACAATGTTCATGTTTGAACCATTGAGTTAACTACCTTGAGAACAAACTGAAGTCTTCACATATGACTTTGTTGACATTAGCTCAGTGATTACAGAGTTGGCATAGTGCCTAATATTCATTTTTATTATTTTATTCACTTTTCAAATCTTCTGTTAACTCCTACAACATACTGACCTCCCACATTAGTTTCACAGCAGTAGAGCTTAAAGGTTGAGCATCTATCAGTTCAACCACATGCCCTGCCAGAAGACTTGCATGCGCCTCACTGATAAGCAATTCTTCTTCACTGTCTCCTCCTGGCCAGGAAGAAAGTCTGCCCATCATAGTTACAGGTTCAGATAGTGAACTGGGTGGTGACAACCCATGGGAGTTTTCTGCTCTCACAAGAAAAGTGTATGTGACTCCTGGTGCCAAGTGATGTTGGGTGTAAGTTGGGCCTTGTACACGACGAGCTGCCACCACCCATCCCCCTCCAGAACTCCCTCCTGGTTCTTCTCTACCAAACAGTTCAATCTGTAGGTAATAGCAAAATAAGTTAGAATAGTCAAATATAATTTGCAATATATGTTACATTAATGCTTTCAGTTGTTAACACTAACTCCACTTACTTATTTAAAACTTTGGACTAGTTTCGGGAGAGGTTCCTCCCATCATCGGCTGCTGTTGACTGAGTGCCGTTGTTCGAAACGGGGGATGGACGCCCGTTCGCCCCTGTGGTGGTATCTCGTGGCTCTAATAAAAACTTGCTGAGTTCATCCAGTGGCAGAAAATCAAAATTCATTAAGTTGTTCTTATTTTTTAAAATGAAAATTCTCTCCCATGTGGATAGTTCTATTGGTTTGCGAAGTTGTTTCAATAATTTAATTTCTGGTTTTCATGAATCATGAAATAAAACCAGAAATTAAATTATTGAAACAACTTCGCAAATAGAACTATACACATGGGAGAGAATTTTCATTTTAAAAAATAAGAACAACTTAATGAATTTTGATTTTCCGCCGCTGGATGAACTCAGCAAATTTCTATTAGAGCCACGAGATACCACCACAGGGGCGAACGGGCGTCCATCCCCCGTTTCGAACAACGGCACTCAGTCAACAGCAGCCGATGATGGGAGGAACCTCTCCCGAAACTAGTCCAAAGTTTTAAATAAGTAAGTGGAGTTAGTGTTAACAACTGAAAGCATTAATGTAACATATATTACCACTCCATTGTCTACAGCTTCGTAAGTACAATTTTTACTTAATAATTTGCAATACTGTTAGTGCTGGAAACTGTAGGTAACATTAGCTGAGGGAGTGGACGATGGTTTGCAAAACATATTTACATTTAACAAGTGGGTGAAGCCAATGTGAGTGTGCAGTTTGACTCAATCGTACAATAACCTTAATTTACTACATGATGTTTCACTAGCTCTTGGTCTTTGATTTTCCCTTACAACTTTCAAACTGATGAAGAATTCTGTATTTGACATGGACACATTTTGGTGTATGAGAAGCATGATAATTATTTAGCTAAAAGTAATTACCATTAGCATCAAGGCATACCTGCACATGTCTCTACATACTACAAAAGGTATTCACAAACACATTAACAGTCACAGTTTCAATTTCCTACAAAATGTTTGCTTGTAGTGCTCTGAGAGTCCATGGCTTATTAAATGGAAAGCCCTTTCAGAAAAAAGTTTGGTCAGTTGAGCACAGGCAACCTTAGTGGTGAATTCCTTTAGGAATGATACAATATTCAAAGAAGTAAAATGTTTCAATCATAGTAACATTGCAGGGATGATAGTTGGCACATTCCTAATGAAAATAGCAGTATATGGTTAATCATTTTTAACTGTGACACACAAGCTCATGTAATATAGAAAATTCAACATTGTGTGAAAGAAGATGGGACCAATAATATGGACTAATTTTTTCATCATGAAGAGGTTTTCATGCAGGTATATGGATTCTCACTAGGCCAAATATGTTATTCTGGGAGTGGACATGCCCAATAAGGTGGAACTATATCATACATAGTCCAGCATTCCTTAAAGTCGTTGACAAACTGCTGGAATCAATGACAATAATTAAGTTTCTTCTCTTTGAACTCTTGAAGCTATTAGCAATGAAGTGGTAAAATAATATTGAAATATACTCGGTTTGGTGACATTCAACTTACTTTTGTTTTTTAATTAGATATGTTTCAGGAACTTTCATTCTCATTACCAGCAGAAGACCAACTGGTAGAAGAGGCAATTGTAGAGTTTATTGAACATATACGTTGGTGTCTTGAAGTTCATGATGCACTTTTTATTTTCGATGGTATATATTTTTCCTCATGTATTTAGTTCCACAGGGTTGCAAGTGTGTTTCAATGATTTTGTTTTTTTTACCAATTCTGTGTTTTTTTTTTTTTAACCAAAAGTGTTCTGCCACTGATGATTTCTCTATCTGTTTGCAATGCATATTTTTGAAATATTCTTTGGTGTGGGTTTTCCAAATTTATTTTCATTTTTCCAATGTAAACAATCTTTGAACTGATTAGGTAGATATCCAGCTTCCTGTTAGAAGGTAAAGGATCTATTTAGGAAGATTGTAATAATTTTTAATATTGTAGACATTTTAAGGAGCCAAAATTTGTTTCACTTTTTTTTGAACATTTTTTAAAATTAACTGAAAGTGAATTTTTTAATTGTATATCTCCTTTTATTTGTAATAGAAAACTTATGTCTATGACATTTTTAATTCTTTAAAAGTTTTTAATCATTTTATCCACAATTTTTTTTTTGTGGAAGTCACTATGCAATGCAGCGTTGATGTATTCATATTTTTCTTTGTATTCTTTTATCTTACACATTCACCCATCTGTATGTGAAGCTGTTTAAGATGGATACTGCTGTGTTTTGGGATCAAAGCTATTTTTTTTTCAATGCAATTGACACTGTGGATAGGTTTCCTATACAATTCAAAGACTAATCTGTTATTATTTTTTAAAATATTCAAATCTAAAAAGGGAATCAATCCATTCTTTGCTAATTCTAATGTAAATTGTCTGGACTTTTCTTATAAATTTAATATTTCAAGGTATTGTTAACCAGATGTTTAGGTATAATGGGAAATAAGTCATCCACGTATCTGTGCTAAGTTTTAAAAATTATATGAAAAATATTGCATTGTTGGGCATTAGAAAAGAGAGATGTTCTCTGTATATGAGGCATGAACCCATTAGTTTTGTATATTGCAAAAATTGTGATCAGATATTACATTTGAAAAACAAAAATAAATTTGGAAACCTATACCAAAGAATATTTCTGAAATATGCACTACAAACAGAAAGAGAAATCAGCAGTGGCCACTTTTGGTTAAAAAACCATGAAATTGATACAAAAACAAAATTATTGAAACACACTTGCAACCCTTTGGAACAAAATGATACGTAAAAATATTTACATAATCCAAAATAATAACCAAATCATGAACTACGAGACACTGATGTTTGGATATGTTCAAAAATTTCTCTGACCGCCTACAGGTATTCTTTTACCAGTTTGTTTCCTGCTAAAGATGGGAGTGAATGTTCCTGAAATATGTCCAATTAAAAAAGAAGTGAAGTATAAATATCACTAAACCAACTCTATATCAACATTACTTTCTTCTGTTGGTTGGGATGTTTTAATTCTTGCCTTGCAAAGCAGTAATATTATATACAAGCATCTTTACTTTTTTGGCTGCTCACTGATATGTGCTTGTGAATAATCTCTTCTTCTGCAACAGTTTATGCAACGATTCCTGTGAGGATATCTGCAGTCTGTTTTTCACCTCCTGTACTGTGTTTTGGCAGATTTTTAACTTGTCCTTCAAGGAATTTATGTATTCCAATCTCAGATTGTATAATAAATTATCTTTGGCATCTTTATCAATGCAATTTTCCAGTATCATGCATTGTTTCACTGTTTACCAGTTTATACTGTACTATGTATAACTGTGCTCATAACATAAAGGCATGAGATTGCTGATGATCCTATAGCCACAACATGGCTCTGGTGAGGACAGCATACTACAAACAGCATTTTTTGGATTCATGATATACAAGCTAGAAAGTATTGTTTCCACTCACATTGTTCAGTAATCACATGTATCATATACCAAAGCATGTCTGACTAAATTATGCTCAAGTTAAAGGGAAAAACCAGGAACTGAGAGTGAGGATATTTGAAGAGAAGGTTTATGAACAAAATCAGTTATGACAAATATTAATCATCTATCTAAGCAGATAAAGAAACATTATATTCAACATTCATGTAAATAATGCACTGAATCTCTTCACACAGTGGGTCATACAGAAGTTCTCAAACAACAAAGAGAGAAGAAGAGAATTTCTCTTTAGTACATGCTATTTTGAGTATTTTAGCTTTAAAATAATTAGTTTTAATTTGTGTCAGATTCACAGGGGATGTGTTACATGCATTTTCATAATTTAAATTAGCTACTTGCTTATTAATAATATACGGATAAGTTTTGAAGACAAAAATAGCTGTGCACTATCAGGTATCAAAGTCATGAGCTATCACGTTTTTCTACAGCCACATAAACTGAAACTGAGCTGAAACCTCGGTGAAATCAATTGCTACCATTTAAAGTAATACCTGATATCCAAGAAGTGAGGAAGAACCAATTTTATTGTTTCGAGTCCAGGATATGGTAACGCTTGATTCTGTTTTGTTAACAATGTGAGGACGGCTGGGTGGCCCAGGAAATGTGGAAGGCTCTGGTGCTCTGAAGAAATTTATATTAGGGTTAGTGGGGAGTTCTAGTCTCAGTGCTGCACTCCATGTTGCTTTTCCACTACGAGATGATGCAACACAGGTGTACAAACCACTATCTCGTTTCTCCAGGTCTGTAATCACAAAAATAAATATTTACAAATACATTACTGGAAGAAAATCTTAATTGCGAATAGAAGTGCAACTAATATTTGGAACTAAATAATTAACACTCAGATTCATTTCTATCTAGATATAATCTAACAGTTTCATTTTGAACTGGTAATTTCAGAGGGGAGTGCAAACAAGCAATGCAGTATAATAAGATATATTAGAAGGTTTCTCGCAGTCCAAATTGGCAGCACAGAGGGGTGTCAAACTAGTAGTTTGTAACCCACATGCTTCTTTTCTAAGTGGCAGACAGCAATTCAGCGTCATCATAACATAATGCCATTGATTGATTGTTCATTATAATCCTTTGCTGTTGTCCTTTATTTACATAGTATAACTATGATTTGACTCAGAGTGGCCACTCCTGTAGTTGACTTTTTCCATTACATCTTAGAATTCAAGCCGCTTATGGCATAATCACCATATTTTGCAAAGTAATTTTTAAATGATAATTGCCAAAAACATATCCTTGCTGAACATTCATGTTGTTCTGTGGAATTAAATATTAGTGTTTAATATAGCTTTACCATATTCAATAGTCTACAGCTCACAAATAAAGATATTGGCAAACAAATATATACACAGATGAATTTCTTAAAGTATATAAATAATTTTTTTTATGAATTATAATTAGGCATTAATTTTTAGATAGTAAAAATTGCAATTTTAGGTTCCTACAATAAGCTCAAAATTTAATAAATTGCAAACTATTTCAGTAAAACTAGGCCTTTTATGCACATATGACTAAGGCTTCAAACCTATTTATTTCACTGAAATTAACAAATTATACACTGAAATTAACAAAATGTATATTTAAGAAATGGAGGTAGACAAATGTATTATATAAATACCTCTGCGCAAATTAAATATATGAAAAAAAATTAAAATAATCATATATATTCTAAGTTTTTGAAATTCAATTCCATGCTCATTTTTTTTCATAATTTTCTGCGCAGTACATCACCAGAACTTTTTCCAAATTCTCCATAGTTTTTGTCTTTGTCTTTGCCTTTGTCAGGGAATCATTTTGAAAGCACAAAAACTTGTTTCCACTGCAACAGATGTCAGAGGAGTAAATTCCATTTAGTTATAGTAGAAATATTAATAACTATTCAAACATTTACATTTTCTCCCAGTATCACTCTTGATACTTTTTCCTATGATAAAAATTATACATTCTTATTTAGTAAATTGTCCCATTTACTTTTTAGCTTTTTTCCTAGTTTCACTAGGATAAAAGCTAAATATATTTTATAAATATATTTTCTACTGGAAATTCTTTTATTGCTATTTGACTACAAAGAGATTGTTTTTTATGTTCTACGTGTTCAATGCTTGCAAGGATGAATGAAAAGTTTGAAGTAATGTAGACAATATCTTTTTTCAATGAGGGGTCATTCATACCTCTTTCACTGCTTTTAAACATGCTGCATAATGGATTCAGGTAATTCTTCAATAATTGTGATCACTTATTTAAAATACTTCGAATAATACAGCACTGACTGAATCCATTCTCATCATGAAATATAAATATTATAAGTTTGAATAGTTTGGAATTTTTACAGTGAAATATAGTATCATACAACAAATTATTTATGAGGAAGTCACTCAAATTTCACTAGTTTTGTACTTATGAAGCTGTTGACAATGGAGTGGTGATATATTCTAAACTTAGATACGCATTTTTTACATTGAACTCCCTTTACTTACATAAAATAAGACACGTTTTAGGAGAATCTCTCCCATCTTCAGTTGCTCACTGAGCCGCCGTTACTCGAAATGATGGCTAGACAACCTGTGGTGGCCTCTGTTGGTTGAAGTAGGAAGTTACTGAGTTCATCCATAGGAGGAAACTCAAAGTTCATGAAGTTTTCACTATTTTTTAATATGAAAATTTTTTCCCAAGTGGATAACTCCAATGGGTTATGAAGATGTTTCAACATTTTGATTTCTGGTTTTATTTCATGGTTTTTGGTCCAAAAGTGAGCTGCTACTGCTGATTTATCCACTGTTTAAACCGAATATTCCTAAAATGCTCTTTCCTCCAAATTTCCAAATTTCTCTTTGTTTTGCCCATGTAGCTGTTTTTTTTTTTTTTTGTTTTTTTTTTGAGTAGTGTTTAACGCCCGTTTTCACTACAGAGGCACCACAGGCGGTGGACACTGATGATACATGAGATGAAATGATAAATTGGAAAAGGATATTTTTTTTTTTTAAGGAAGGAAGCGTTCCAGGCCTAAGTTTAGGTACCTCCCTGGCATTTGCCAGTTATGAAGACTGAGGAAAACCTGGAAAAAACCCCAGTCAGGGAGGACGGTCCTGGCGGGATTCGAACCGCAGACCTCCCGCTCACGAGTCTGTGCCTTAACGACCTCGGCCACCCGTGGCGGTCCCATGTAGCTGTGCTCACAATCTGCACATTTTATTTCATAAATTCCTCATTTCTGTTCTGTTGGTATGGAGTCTTTTACTGTGGAACCCAATAAATTCTTGATGTTGTTCTAAACAATGGGTGTTCACTTTTGCTTCTAGACTTGTTTGTCTTGTATATAAATTTGTACTTACGAAACTGTTGACAATGGAGTGGAAATATATCATAAACTTAGATATTCATTTTTTACACCTTAAACAGATAATAAAGACAGCTATAGTCAATAGTTTCACCAAAGACACAGTGATAAACATTATCAATAAATCTAAAAGACAAAAAGGGATAAGGGAAGTTTTCACAAAGAAAAACAGAAAAGAAAAATATAAATTCAAAAGTTTCATCTACCATCCAATTTATCACAAGTTCAAGAAAATTTTCAAAGAACATGGGATAACGTTAGCCCCAAAGAACAGATACATCAAGAATTTATTGAGTTGCACAGTAAAAGACTGCATACCAACAGAACAGAAATCAGGAATTTATGAAATAAAATGCACAGATTGTGAGGACAGCTACATAGGCAAAACAAAGAGAAATTTGGAAATTCGAAGGAAAGAACATTTTAGGAATATTCGGTTTAAACAGATGGATAAATCAGCAATAGCCATTCACTTTTGGACCAAAAACCATGAAATAAAATTGGAAATCAAACTGATGTAACATCTTCACAACCTATTGGAGTTATCCACTTGGGAAAAAAATTTCATATTAAAAAATAGAGAAAACCTAATGAACTTCGAGTTTCTTCCTATGGATGAACTCAGCAATTTCTTACTTCAACCAACAGAGGCCACCACAGGAACATCCGGGTGTCTAGCCATCATTTTGAGTAACGGAGGTTCAGTGAGCAACTGAAGATGGGAGAGATTCTTCTGAAATGCATCTTATTTTATGTAAGTAAATGGGAGTTCAGTGTAAAAAATGAATACCTAAGTTCAGGAAAAACTAGTGAAATATGAGTGACTTCCTCATAAATAATTTGTTATATGATAAATGTTATACATTATTTTTTCCTTTCTCCTAAAGGAACAAAATAGGCATTTGCCCTAAAATTTGATGTCTGGTTATAACTTATAACACAATTAAAGTTTCCATAGTTAGTTTTGAATAGTGGAAATTTTCACAGTGAAATATAGTATAATATAACAAATTATTATTGAAGAAATCACTCAAATATCACTAATTTCCCATATTTTAACAGTGCAAGAAAATATATTCATAAACAAAACCAAGGAAAATTTGGCTAATTTTGATCTCCCAAACAACAGTAAACTCATCACTAAATTCGTAAAATCCAAAGAGCAACATCTTAATTCCATGCTAGGAAGCTGACAGTGAGGCCATGCTGATGAAGGCAACAGCCTTTGATAATGTCCAAGTAAGAGGAACAAAATTAGTGAAATTTGAGTGATTTCCTCAATAATAATTAGTTATATTTGAATAATTAATTTCAGTACTATACAGTTAGCAGTTATAACATTATAACTACAAAGAGATTTTATGGTCTGTATTTGTTAATTTATAAGTTTTAAACCAAATTTAAAGACATAAGAACCTGGTTCTTATTCATTATATTATTCATCCATTGCTTTGGAGGCTTGTTTGAAAGGTTTAACATTTTTAATCATATGCCAAATACATTTCGTCTTATAATAGGTACGACCATATTAAAATATTTAATAATTGATTATCATATCCTGGAATGTTTTATACACATGTTGTGCTCTGTTCTACTATGTAATCTGAGTTTGTATTGAAATATACAGTAGTGGAAATTGCTTGACCTATAATAGATGTGCATTTCCTGGTAAGACTGGAGTTAATGTTCTGCAGACATGAGCAATTGATCTTGCTCAATTGTGTTTATCATGCTACTGTTTCAATTGCAATTTTGTAGGAAGTATGAGTTAGACTTTCTACTTGTATTTGTGTATTGAGTATACAAGAGTGAGATTATGCTGTAACAATCAAAGATTTTTTTATGATTGTTATGAGTAAAGGAAATCATATAAGTGCAGTAGGAGAGAATTAGGAGCTATATTTCCTGGAGTAATAGCACCATTTGAAAGTACAAATTTTTAGATACGTGGAGAAAAGTTTGAATCGAAGGCATTTTCATAGCAAGAAGTTAAGGGCAAAAAATTGGGTTTTAAAATAGGATAGATATAGTGGTGAGTACAATAACTGTTACTAATTACTACAAATAAATAATAAAAGAAACAAAATATGGAAGCTATGAATTCCAACTATAAGACATGATTTCCCTCAGTAAGTGATAAATTATAATGCAGTAACTTTCCATTGGCAATATCAATTTCTGATTACATAGCGGAATGAGGACCATTCCATTTATAAAAGGCTTAATATGTATAATATTATAGTAGGTTTAGGATAAAATTTATATAAAAATAAGAGAATTAGTTTAATTTGAAATTTAATGGTGAAATAGCTTTTATTTCTTCAAGTCAACAAACATGCCATTCTGCTTAACAGGACAAGGCCCAGAATTCTTCTGTGACAACATGTAAATACATAGTCACACTATTTTCACTATGAGTAGTGTAAGGAAAGAGTTGTTTCCTTCTGCATCAGGAATATGAACTTTCTAGCACATTAATGCTGACACATAAGAATGGTACAGTGCCAACCTTCATATTCAATGCTTTCTTGGCATCAATCTTAAATTTTAAAATTATTGGTTATCACAATTTGAGATTATCATTTTAAGCTGGAGTGGCAGATTTGAACTGTTACTTCTGGATAATCAGGAATGGGAATAGCAACTAAGAATGTTTTTTTGGAGGTGTTAAGTTATTTACTAGTAGTCAGACAGATAGAGCTACAGAGATGGCATCTACAGGACTTTATGTAAAAACTATCTGTGGGTTGAGTGTACCACTTGCTGCAGAAGGAACTCAAAATACGGGATAGTTTTCACATGAAAACTGTGTATTACTGAAGTAGGTTCTACCAACTGGGCTCCAGGACAGTTTTCCAAAGGTAAATAAGTGATCCATTTAGTTCTGAATCTAGGGAAATGCAAGTTAGTAACAGAGGATAAACTAGTCAAAATTATTTTTTTATCATTTATTATTATTTACTTTGAACCATGCCCATTTCAAAGTTCAAATCAGTGGATAATTTAGCAAATATTTGAACTTAGTCATTGTTACACCATATCTGGTCATGACAATATTCATCAATGATAAAAATTATTTGCGATAAATTTAATATCATATAAAATGCTAAATGTTATTTATCTGTTATTGTGTCTATATCTTACCATTTATCTGCAGTGTGCCAGATTGTGATATGTTTATTCTAGATCCTGGAAGAACAGGTACACCATCTCTGTACCAAGTAATGACTGGTTGTGGGTTTCCTGTAGCAGAACATGGTAATACAGCCATGGACTTAACAGGCAATGTCTGATTTGCTGGTCCTAGGGTGATGATTGGTGGGGGTTGATCTTCAGGTGATGTTACAGTGAGACGTGCTCTCCAAATAGCAGAGCCAGCAGGGTTCACAGCTGAGCAAACTACTACAGTTCCTGAGTCATTGCGTGTAACAGACTGAAAATAATCAAATCAAAATAATTTGGCACACTGATTTTTTAATTTTACATAATATTATTTCTTTGTAATGGAGCAATTAGTTAATATCACAGCTAAGTTTAGTTTATTTTTCATCCTTTTTGTTATATAGGGTATAATAGGATATGTCATGGTTTTAATATAGGTTACAAATGATGCAAATGAATAAGCTAAAATGGATATATTTATTCATTATGTCATTGTTAACAAGCTAAAGCATGTAACGATAAACAACATAAAATTATTACACAATATTTAGAATGAAAATGAACAATTTATATATGAAGTAAAATTAGGCAAAGACTTTAGGCCTTGTATAAAAGCAGAATTACTCTTATTCATGTAATGTAATGTTTACTTTTGTTTATTAGTAATGATATTGCTTTTGATATTCTTGTAATCCATGACTCCTGGTACTTATATATCTTCTGAAGAAGTACTGCACAATCTTTTCCAGGTTTAAAAAATTTTGCACATGTTATTCCTTGGTTATTAATAAAGTCTCATATTTTTATATCATAATGCATAATAACAGTTTTAAAAAATAATAACAGTTTTAAATAATAATAATAATAATAATAATAATAATAATAATAATAATAATTGATATGCAACAAGGTAATTTTTGTTTTGTTTTGACTTACTACTATTTTCAACAAATAATATACATTTGAACAATATTTACATAGAAATAAATTTTAACAGAATAAAAAGCATGCTGCAGCAGAAAGAATATTACTTGTTTTTTGAATCTATGTTTTCTTGTTATTGTTTTGATAATTTATTATACATTTCACTTCCTATGTTTATCACATTTTGTTTGTATATTAGAATTTTAAGTGAAAATCTGTCCTTTGACATATATTATAGTCATGTTTCTTTGAAGTATTTCAATTTGTCTTTTAAATAAAAAGCAATTTCTAATATGTAAATGGAGGAATGTTCTACTGTCTGAAAAGATCCTGACATGAATATCTATTTCCCAATTCATGTAATATTCTAATGGCCTTTTTCTATAATTTAAAATAATTTTCACTAACTTGATTACTACTCCAAAATATTACATCATATCTCAGGTAGGAATGAAAATGAGAGCAATAGTAAACATTACTCAGCATTTCTATGTTTATAATTTCTATCAATGAACAAAGAACCAAAGCTAATGTTCAGTAAGATAAACTCACCAAGGAGTTTGATTTCATTATCTTCCCTTTAAGATTCATAACATTTGAAACATGAAAAATAAACGAAAGCAAAACATTAAATGTGTTATCTACACAATATTTTGTGAAACAAGTTTGTTTACAAATTGGTTAAATAATCTTACAAATATAGTTTTGAAAAATTATTATTATAATTGCAATTAATGTTAGATACACACTTTTTTCTATTGTTCAATCATTCTTTATAATTGTAATTCACTATATATTTATTATTTAACTTTTAGGCTCTGACTTAAATAAATCACAGAACATGCCATTACTTTCTGTTAGTTTAATTTTAGTGAGAACTATTTGGAGCAAACAACTGTTACTATTTATAAATGTCTAAAAAACTACAAACTATGACATATGTCAATAAGTAGCTAATCACTAAAAAGAAATATATTGAAAGCATCAGATCTATTTTGAAAGAATGCCACGATGCTTTGTTAATGCATTCTTCTTTAAGTGATTTTTATAAATTCATACCTCGCTTTACTTTTAGAGCATCCTCTAACCTTAAAAGTATATTTTGCCGCAACCTATCTCTTTTCAATTTACCACATGTCCTTGCCAATGCCCTAAATATAAAACCTCTGTGCTTATTATTCCATGTCATTCATTCTACAGCCCTGATTTATCCAGAGAATTGAACATTTCTTCATTTGCTACCTGTTTTTCTTTGAACGTCATATATATGTTATCTTGTTAGCTTTGCAAAACATTTTATATTGGCTTAACTTCTATTGTTGTTTTGCCCCATATGAAAAAATCAAGAGACGTTCTGTTAGTTTCCCTGGTTAGTTACCCAGCATGCCCTGTCTCACCGAAAGGATTTTGATGATGCATTTAATTTAATACTTATTGATGTGTTACTGACTCATAGCTCTGAATTACTCAGAGATAGAGAAATCGTAACTATATTTTTGCATAAAGCGAGTATACCATTGGTTTAAATCTTACATATTAATATATTTTTATACTTTCTCACACTCTAGTTGCTTGTTTAATCTGTTTCCATACATTACGTTACTTTCGATATTTAATATTTAGTTTTATTATGTTGACTTGTCTTCTTGCCTTAGAATAACACAAGCTGTTTGAAATATTGCAATACTTAATCTGTGACTATCTAAGTGTTTTATTCTTTTTCTGCTTATCTAGTTATTGTTATTTTAGTTAAATTGTTCATTTTGTTATTTTATTTTTCATTTATATTATATATATATATTGTTATACAATTTCAGTTTATTGAATATGAAAGGATAACGTCTAGCTTTCTCAATAAACTACAGCAATTTCATTTTCAGTTACTTTTTGATGCTTAGGTGCAAAACAAGACTATGTAGGCCCTACATAGTAGGGTTTGATACACTTGCTATTGACTGTAATTTTTAAGTTCTTAAACATCATACCTGCAGCGTGAGTATTGTTCTTCCCTCAGGAGTGCTGGAAGCTAGAAAACGTTCACTTCTTGCTCCAGGAAAAAGCAATGTTCGATTTCCCTCCAGTGACCAAAACATGGAAGGACGTGGGTTGCCAGACACACCACATTCAAACACTGCATCACGGTGCAGCTCTACAATTTGGTCATTTGGCTTTGTTTCCATTGATGGTGATGCTGTAAAAATTTTACTTCTGTCATGATGTGTTCCTCAAAAATTTACCATTGTATCATCTTTGGAATGGAAGCTTCCAACTACATGTTGTTAAAACTTTTTGTAAACTTTTAATATTTCCCAGTATATTCTTGAACTTCATGAGCTAACCAATTGGTCAATACATTAAAAAAAGAGAGCTACAAAACTAACAAACATTGTGAAACTGAACAATATCTATAAATTTAATTTCATCCTGCAGGAGCATGCAATGAAGATAGAGCAGATACCTGATATATAATCATATAAACTGTGCTATTTATGTTTTCAAACATGAATTACCAGGCAGTATTTATTGCATTGCAATAAATTTTGTTTTATATAAGGTTTACTGTCAATTCAAAATTTGTTTACAGCAAAAAATTAGCATCTTTATTTTTGGAGGAAGGGGAGCAGAAAAATAATGCATGCCTGTTTTATTCAACAAGTTTATTATGTGATTTATAGTTTGTAGGGTTTGCCAATCACAATAGAAATAAACCAAGTGTGCAGAACAGAAATTATGTTTAGTCATAGTGAACAAATAGAAATAGTAAAAATAGATGTATTGCAGGATGTTTATTAAATTAATCATTCATTTCATTTCTAGTATAACCTCGTTTTCAATCTTTATTCCTTATCTTCCAAAATTCTATGACTAAAATAAAATGCTGCTATCTTAGCAGATTTAGAATTTTATGAAAATATGTTATTTAATTACCATATTCCTCCAAAAGTACACATTAAAACCAAATATCATTCAACCATTCAATGATATACAATAAAGGAGAGTTCGGTATAATTACATTTGCATGCAATTCCCATGGCAAGTAAAAAATAAAAAATAATTTTAAAGTGTCATATTTAAATTTTGTCTAACAGTTTATGAATAGCAAATAAATACTAAATAACAATAATATCTAAAGAAAAATATTTACTATAGATCCACTAAACCAGCACATCTCTTTAATGATTTGAACAACAATGGCTGCAATTATTCATTGTTTTGGGTATTTTAGATGTATATGGAACCAAAAAAATTCAATAAAGATTTTAAAGACTACTCTATTTTTGTAAAATATATTTGCACATATTTTCTTTCATAACTTTAACCAGTAAGTTTAAATAACTTGGAAATTTTAATTTAGGCAGATTTCTATCATTAATAACGTGCCTTAGCCACTTATAATTTTGGTGCTAACGTGGTACTGCACGCAATGAACAATGATGCAAGGAATTAACATTAAATTTTCTAATACTCACAGTGAACAGTAAGTGTTGCAGAAGCTGTGACACTGCCAACACCATTATCTGCCTCACAGCTGTACTCGCCTTCATCTTCTGGTGTTACATTTTCTACCCGAAGGCTGCGATCTTCCAAAATATGGACTCGCCCCAAAGGCATACTGCCACCACCAGCTGTTCTCCGCCAGAGCACGTCTGGAGGTGGATCACCTCCTACACGACACTGAAACTCTACACTTCCACCGGCTAAAGCTACTGCATCTTGGGGACCTCTTTCCAGGAATGGTTTCACTGTAATCAGGATTGGGAAGTATATTATTATTGCTAAAAATAAAATAAATTTTTGCTGTATTAAACAGATTTTTATTTTATTAGATTGCATTAGTAAATAATTTAAATAATGTCTATTTTGATCTTAATTTTGTTTTGAGCGATGCTAACGACTATTTCATTAAAGCTTCTATAACCTATTATATTTTTATAGTATATTATGATACAAATTGTTAAAAGAAATGTAGGAGAATCAAGAAAATGTTAGAAGAAGAGTGCCAATTTCAATACTAAGCACTTAAACACATAAAAGTGATTATAATTTAAATGAATGAAAAATAAATAAATAACATTTTTAAATTTTATAGATTGCATGAAAATAGAAAAAAAAAGTTGTTATATTTCTTAATTAATTACATATTAAGATAGATTTAATGCTGTTATAACACTATACACGTTCATTAGTTTTAGTATAAATATTGCATTTGTTTGCATCTTTCTAAATAGTAATTATGTGGTTATTTTCACATTAATCAAATTGTAGTAGAAGCATTTGTCAATGATAATGACTCTGACATGCCAGAGGATGCAGAATTGAAGAGGTGTAGAATACTAGTTACTGTATGGTAAGTCCTTTGTCAATAGTGAATTGTTTTCAAGAATAATAGGAATATAGTACAATTAGCTCTTACATGGTTTCCAATTGTGAGCATGTCATTTATGACCTAATAAAATAGACTTTTTTACATTTCTCTTTGAAATACCTCCCATATCCTAAAAATGATAATATTTTTGCTTATATTAAAACAGGAATAAATGGTCACTTTTTCAACATCACTATGCTTTATATATTCTCTTTTATTTTGTTCTGTTGAATCAATGTATTTCCTTTCTTAGATTTCTTGGTAGATTATATATTATTACTACTTTCAGAGTTGTGTGTTAACATAAATAGATAATTTATCTCCTTCTGTCACTAACAAATATTTTGGATATGAATATTTTATTAATATTTTTGTGTTCAGAAGGATTGATTTAGCTAAATGGTTTGATTCCATTGATGTGGCAAACAAAATGTTTAGAACTATTGAACTATATTAGTTCTGTTGCTAGATTAGTGACATACTCTCAATATTCTTAAATGTTTAGTTTCATTTTGGAATCTTTTACATATACAACACACATGCACACCCACACTTGCTCTTAGAAAGATAAAGTGGTTTTCAAGATTTTATTATAATTAAAAGACAAATTACAATTTATATGCTATTTTTAAGGAACTTAAAAACCTATTTGCATATGCTCTTTTGAAAAGACTTCCTGAAAATTTATAATTTATCTGTTGCTCTTAAGTTTTTTTTATGAAGAACAGAAATGATATGTCTTGTTTTCATTGGTCTTATTTGACATATTACCTTGAAATTGCTTTGCAATTTGTTTTTTCTTTGAATATTTATGACAGTTAAGTCATTAAGTAAGTTACAAATAAATATAGAACTTAAACTAATAAGAGTGATTTGAAAAATACTTTTATTTCTCAACATAATCTCCTTGTACATTGAGACACTTGTCTCATCATTTCACAAGCTCCAGAAATCCAGCAGAACAAAATTCTTTGGAATGCTGTTGGGATCAAGCGGCGACTTTTCTTTCTACAGTTTCGTTGTTGGGAAAAAATTCACCCGAAAGATGACGTTTAAGAGGACCGAACAAATGGAAATCGCTTGGAGCAAGGTCGGGGTCATTTGAAGGATGCTCGAGAAATTTCTCTTTGAAATTTCGCAATCTCATTATTCTTATTGGCAGTATGAGAACATGCGTTGTCATGCAAAAGCAACACGCCTTTGGTGTCTGGTCGCTTCTACTGAATGGTCTTCCTGAGAATATTAAAGTAGGAGAGTTGCCCTTGAGGCTGGAATGAGCAGTAGGCTTTTTGAACACTGTGAGCATCATTTTCCCGGCAGATGGTGTTCCTTTCAACTTTTCTTTTTCTTCCCCGCAGGCGAGGCAGCATATTTGCAATGAATTAATGTACACTTTTCTCGGGCTGGTAATGGCGAAAAAAAAACCTTATAACCTGTGACAATTCCGGCTACTATATCGTGCCCTTCATCGTGGTAGCGATTGAGATGCTATAATGGCAGACCCTTTTTTTACATTTTGTTTTTAATGTTCGTTTTCAATTCTGAGGCATCACAGGTGGTGGACACATGATACTATTGGGAAATACTTTTTTTCTTTAAAGGAAGGAAGCGTTCCAGGCCTAAGTTTTAGGGTATCTCCCCGGCATTTTCCATTTATGAGGACTGAAGAAAACCTGGGATAAACCTCAGTGAGGCAGGACGGTCCTAGTGGATATCAAACCCCAGACCTGCCGCTCACGAGCCTGCGCCTTAATGACCTCGGCCACCTGTGGCGGTTTGCATTTTGTGTTGTAGAGTCAGCATGTTGTATGAACAATCAATAGCAGCAGCTATACTGTTTATAGTTACCCATCTAGTTAAGTGTTCTACTCCTTGCACATTCGCCTCTGTGGGCAGCCAACACGATGTTCTGTGTTATGTGCTCGCTCTTCAGAGAGTTCTGCACCCAATTGTAAACAGCTTGATAGGCAGGCCTTTCTTAAGAATATTCTTTTATTTCATGCCTTTTGCTGATAAAAATTGCACAATGGAACCCTGCTCACTCAAAGGAGCTGTCATATTGTAACTGCTGTTTCGCTATTGTAAACATCGATTATTCGCTGCCATCTAGTAATAATAGCTTCAGATGCCTCATAAAACGACGTAGTGCCCCACATCAAATTGCAACTTACTTAATGACCTACCTTCGCACTACAGTTAATTTGCACGAAGTATGTTAGAATTTACTGAAAAACTGGAACGCTATGAAAACTTACCGTGCACTTTAAGCAGAGCGACTGCTGATTCTCTAACGCCCACTGTGTTTTTCGCCACACACTGATAACGCCCGTCGTCACTCTGTCGCACATCCTGAATTGCCAAGTTACCGCCATCTACGAGACGGAACCTGCAACAAAGCAACAGTGTCCACCAATTTTATGGGATCACCATAATAAAAAGGAAAATTTCTTCCCCTTGGACGTTCGAGGAGTGATGAAGGTACAGAGACAAACCAGTCTTCTAAAGAGGAAACTTACTTCCTTTCTCATCTACAACATGGTCCGATTCAGATGAACTGGCATCTCAGTTAATCCCTTGAACAAATAACTGTAATTCTAAATGCATATTTGAATAATAAACAAACAAATAACACGACTATATTTAACCTCCATTTGTGATGCAGCACTTTGGGGCAAGCTAAACCGATCTTGCTTAAATTTGTTGAGGAAAATCCCCTACCGAAAAACTCTCTCTCTCTTTCTCTCTCTCTCTCTCTCTCTTTGCCAACAAAATACGTTTGTTTATAAACTGTTCCCATTTTAAAACTGTAAAGAGGAAGCGAGGTTTGTGAAACTCATAAATATTAGAGCCTAACGGCAAGAATTGTGCAAATGGACGAGCTTATTTCCTATATTGGGCACGCAGTTGTGGGTAAGTAAACTGCCTTTTAGCATTCCCTTAGGCGATAACTCATTTTTAACATTGGTGGTGTTGTTGCAATATTACAATCATTATTCATGTTCCTTCAATCTTTATGAAAACATTTTACTTATATTCTGAAGGAAGCTATTTTGTATATTCTTCTTTTGCAAGATTTGGATCTTTCAATAACATCAAAACGGTATGATCTGCAAATGCACAAAAGCATCTAAATTAAATTCGCGTAATTTTTCAAGCAGCACTTTTATAGAGAAAGCTAAATGTAACCCTTCTGACACTACAAAAGAAACAATTAACTTCATTGTTTTAACCTTTCATTGAAATGTTTGGTACAAATTTCGTAGCAGATATTAAGCAAGCTAATTTCTTGGTAATTATCTAGTTTTGTCTATCTCCTTTTTTGAAAAAAATGTAATGCTGAATTTCTCCATTCATTCCGAATGCAAGCACGATTATGGGTATGTTATATTTATTAAGAATTTAAATAATCTTATTTGAAACTTAGGCATATATAATATTCAAATATTTGAAGATCTTACCTTTTAATAATTATAATAAATGACCCTATGCAGCTTAATCACAACTATATAATCTCAAAATATTCTACTCGGGGCTTTAAAAACATTACATTCATTATATAAATGCTACTAGCTATATACTAGCACATTAAATCATTTGAGTGCACTAAACCAAATTCTTTGTAATTGACATTTTTTAAATTGGGTTATGTATTGTTTAACTATTCAAAACAAAGAGCCGATACTAACCTTTCTACTTGATAGATAATTATTAAATGGTATAATATATCGAACTAAAAGATATCAAAATACGCGACTAAATTATGTACTATAAACACTATTACTTTAATTTCTAGTTCAGCTTGCCCTAATCTTGTGCTAAATAGGTGAACCATCGGAAGTTTAGCAGCGTACACCAATAATGCAAGAAAACGGTGTTCACCGACATTTGCACATGGGAAAAATTAAACAGACAAAGAAACGATAAACAAGAGTCGCTTCGGAAAGCCACTGATGCATGCTACTAATTCCCGCACGAGAACATCTGATTATAGAACAATCGAAAAATAAACAAATGCGTTCACTTGTCTTATCGCAGTTACCAATCGATTTCAGTAACGCATTTCTAGAAATTTACACACAAAAATTATATACTTTGAACTGTGTTATTTATTGTCGCTTTGATCTTTTGCTGAAGTCTACAGATTGGACATGAATACTGTATGTATGAATGGAATGAAATGAATTAATGATGGCCCAAATGAACTCAGAGTCTTTGGCCCCTTAAAGCTATCTTGTATCATCTTCTCATGGTAAGGAAAAACTACAAAAATCTTTACTCAGTCTGATCTGACCGTAAATCGAACCCACAACCTCCGGATTAGTAGTAGCAAACGTTACCACTAGATCACGGAAGCGATCATACAAAATATTATCTCACACGGTGTTTGGTCTTGGGTATAAAATTTAATTGTCTTTTAGCTGGAAATTACAAGGGAAATGCTTTGGTGGGATCAAACCAATTTCAATGTAAATTTAAGTATGATCAATTAGGGTATTCTAAATTTAATGGAAATATTCATTTTACCGTAGAATTAATGACTTTATAACGTTGTTTAAAGGTAGGTAGACTGCTCTAGGTGACATAGGAGTCACCTAGTAATGATCTTTAATGACCTCGTTTATGCCATGTCAGTACGAAGATAGGTGAATGTACTAACGCACGTTATATCTGCACTTAGCCTACGTCACACAACCAGAGGCGGCTTCTAATAACTGCTCTAATACTTCTATTGTGTTTGTAATGAAAATTCTAGGCTTCTTGTGCTTAGGTGGTGTGAGATCCAGATATTCGACATATAAAAGTTATAAATAAAATCTTTTAAAAAAAAAAAGATTGATTTCTTGTTCAGTATTGCTCATTTTGTCGTGCTGTTATGTTCTTATGGGCGATACGACCAGCTTTATAATTCCAGGTGCGCTTTTTAACATTTTTATTTAAGGACGCTCTTTAATGTTCATCAGGTCCCATTCAAACCAGGGCGCGAAATGGCCGATAAATTTTGCTCAGTAACCTCTTCTTTCAGGCTTGAGGTTCATTTACTTGTCGTAAATTTACTACACGGAACCCAAGGCTTTACTTCCCTTCCGAAGGAACGCCCTAAAAATCCGTCGACCGCGAGTTGAACCTTGGATCTACGAGGCAAATATGGTTACCACTGGACAACCAGAACCTACCTCAGTGGGCGAAATTCTATTGGCCGGGCAGTGTCCAGCCGCGCCGCTGGCGACAGACCAAGTTGCATTGAAATCGGTCGCAATCAAATTACGCTTGTGTTATTAGGCTGCAAAATGATAATTACAGTTAAATTCAGGATGACTTAATTGATGATTCCACCAAGTTTAATCGAGATCGACCTGGTTCAACCGAAACAGTTCCCTTGTTAGAGAATAATCCTCAATCTCTTGAAACTCTACTACACAGTATCAAGGCTGACGAGAGCACTTTTATATTAGATGAATGTACCTGTTCTGCGGTTCTTTACCGTATTAAAACATTACAATAACACGCACGTTTTAGCCTCATTAACCAATATGAATTTTAAGAACAAACAGTTAAATAAAACAATAACATAAGCAAATTGAAGAATTGATACTTAAAACTTAATCGTACAGCTTAGAAACAAAAAAAGTTCGTCACGCAGGAACTGCGTAAACTAAGCGAATTCCTCAACAAGTAGAATTACTTTAAAAAATAATATAAGATCCAAATTATGACCTTATTATTTAATGAAATAAGTTAAGGCAATACTGTGTGGTATTCGTATGACAAATTCTAAAGCCAATTAATTACTTAACTAGGTTTATCTGTTTTTTTCTTTCAAAATCACTTGGAAATAAACATCTGTAGTGAAATTATTCTAATACTTAAAAGTAAGAGAAACAAAATTAGAATACTTGCAACCCATAAGTATTACAAAAGTGAAAACGCATATTTGGAATTATTATTATTATTATTATTATTATTATTATTATTGTTGTTGTTGATATTAAGCCACAAAATTAATAATATACTATTAATTAAATGAAACATATGGCTACTGATAGATAAAGCTAACTGTGTGGGTATTTTTAAACATTTTTAAAAGCAACCATGTTTATGGAACTGAGCCCTTGATATCATCTTTACATTTACCAAAACAGAGAAAAAGTTTCGACTGTATTTAATAAAAAATTCATATGTGTCAATAAAACAAAAACAATTGCAATGTACTAAGCTAATATACACAATCGATAACATACAATCGAAGTTTCATCGATTTTCAATCCCTCTTGAAATTAATTTAAATTTTATTGTAGTAAAAACATGTAACGCAAGCGTTTTCTGACGGTTATTACAGAAAGCTCTTTCGAACAAATATACTTCTCACACACATTAATAGATAATATTTTACATTTCCTATCTTTACGACAATGTTCTTGTTAAATATAAAGCACATGCATCGTTATAAATAGAGTTTTTATACTGAGTTAACTTATCTTTTTATTTTGAAACAATTGCGAGAAAACTAAACGCTAGAGCGCTTTTTAAATTTTGGATTTCAGGCAAAAACCCTCCCTCGATTTTCAGAAACTGTTTTTCTTATTTTACTTAAAATGCATATACTAATTTCGTTGCGAAAAAAAAAAAAAAAACATTAGTGCCGCTAGAGCGATTTTTAAATTTTGGGTTTCAGGTAAAAACCCTCCCTCGATTTTCAGAAACTGTTTTTCTTATTTTACTTAAAATGCATATACTAATTTCGTTGCGAAAAAAAAAAAAAACAAACATTAGTGCCGCTAGAGCGATTTTTAAATTTTGGGTTTCAGGTAAACCCCCTTATAACAATCTGATTTCACTGATATTTCAGAAATAATTTTTCTTATTTTATTTCAATGATATTTACTGAGTTTCGTTGAGAAAAATAACAATTGCGACTGCTAGGGTGATTTTTAAAGTTTCACTTTAGGTAATTCCCACTCCGAACTGTCCAATTTTGCAGGTTAACGAACTCAATGAATAGTTTATTAATTGATCGTTATATGCAGAGTTTCGTTGAGAAAAAGAAAGGGGGGGGATATTGCGGCCATTAGAACATTAACAGACACAGACACACACATATTTCTCTCTTTGTCATTTTCGATGCCCAACAGGCAGAATCTATGAGATTTGAAGAAATTGTTCGAAAATGTTTTCATGGGTACAACTGCAATAGGCACATTCCTTCGGAATTTGCTAAAAATATTAAATCTTAATGTTGTTATAAATATACATTGACCAGAAAAAGTTCTGTGGTTTATTCGCGATGCTCAAATTTCAAGTGTTGGCAACAAATAAATGGGCAATAAACAAAGTTAACAATGAAGTACCTCCGAGAGTTACGACTATTCAACTGGTATGTTCAATTTGTCCTAGTTGAGAGAAGCGCAGTCAAACACGCGCACCTTGAAGATGAGTATATGAGCTTATTTGTTCCATGAATTTACTGGGAACAGTGCAACAGCAGCGGTATTGAGGCTGTGAATGAACGGATGTTGCAACAATGGTTGGCAGTGTTCCAGGAAGGCAACGAAACTATCAAGCAGAATGGATAACGAGGTTCTCTTAGCGATTAATGCGGCGAACACCAGGATGTGACCACAATTCTAACTCCGTGCAGAAACCATGCGGCTCCATTTCTATCAGCTAGGAGAAATGTACAAGCTTAGTCAGTGGATTTCACACGAGTTGGAAGGCGCCGTGAGCTGGCACCTGTTTCGCATTGTTGTCACTTAACTGAGAGACTGCTGACATGCGAGGAGAAGTGAAGTCTCTATGACATCCCAAACCGTCGTCTCATTGCTTGGCACCTCATGAATCTTTACCCTAACCGAATTCATCACTGTACCTGTGCTGTTAGCTGTCAATGTACTCTAACCAGCTGATACTTTTTTGTGAAAAGCATAAATATCCTCCATTCCTGAATCTTTTTGCGCGGTAATGCAAAACCATATCCGCCAAGTCGCTCGTGAAACCATTGTTCGTCTTGTTCTAGTGCATCCAACATTATCATTTTTTCCTTTCTTTGGACAATCACCACAAAGTATAACAATTCCGAATCTTTGCCTACCTGGAAACTGCACTGGATATATTTTTTGCTTCTCGCTCTATGGAATTCACAGTCTTCCAACGCTTTGGCAGAAGGCCCTTGATAGCGGTGGTGACTATATTTAGAACTATACATAGATGCTATTTTGTTCAGAATATGATGCTGTGAAATGTCATTCTGAAACAGACACAGGACTTTTTTGGTCACCAAATAGATATAAAAGTGATAAAATCTAATCCGACTGCCCACAATTATTGAAGGTATATAGAAAGAGTAAAATATTCGCAGACCTTTTATTTGTTTCCAGATCTATCTTCTGACCATTCTTGCGCCAGAAGACGACAGGTTCAGGATGCCCTCTGGGTGGTCCACATTCCAGGAGCGCCGTCTCCCCTTGCGCCACCCTGGTGTTCTGGGGCTCTGCTCGAAAATCTTCCCGCAAAACTGCAACAAAGAAAAAATATAGAAAATTAGAATTTCGACTTTTCTTACACGAAGCACGAGCATTTCTATTTCTTTTCTTGCATTGCAGATAAGTAATTTCTTTTGGAAACCATTGCATTTTTACATGAAAATAATGTAAAAATCGCTTCATACAAAGAAAGCAAAACAAATTTCACATTGATTCTCTTCTTAAAATTAAATATAACTTTTCTACTTTCAGGACTAAATTATAACTCACATTATTAACATCACTCTTTTTGCCGCACTTTTTTCATTTTTACTTCTTTCATTTGTTTATTTATTTATATTTCACTTTCAATTCATCATATTAAATGTCTGTCCATATCAGAAGTGTTAAAATTAATAATTCATAACGCTGAAACACGAGAAGGCATAACAATAAAAATAACTGAGTTACTCATCTATGTAAGTGGAGTTAAAATTTAGTCAATGTCTCTGTAAAGTTGAGTCGAGGCTACAATTATGCCAGTTAAAAAATGACTTGAGATGTAATACATCTTTTTGTACAGGAAACTTTCATTTAACTTTCAAACCCCAACAAAATTACTTGAACTAGAATCTCTTTAAAACACTGCAGGATTTTGCATTTAAGAATAGAAATATTGAGGTATAGGAATTATTCGCAGGCATTGACTGTTAAAAATTTCTGCGCTAATTTATCATAAGTTGTTATTTAACGCGACCTGACCAGAGCCTTTAAGTTTTTCCCTTTTTTCAGTGACCTGATTTGGAAATTTAAAGTAAATTATAGGTTCCAATGAATCACATATTTTGCATAAATAACCATTGGAAAGTAACCTTTTTAATCACTGCACCTAATTTCAAGATAAAATATCATCAATGCCATGCGTTTCATGTGTAGCCGGGCCATAGATCGCGTAGTTTACTTGCATTGCAGTGACCTCCGTATTATTCCAATAGTGCACAGAAGTGATTGACCTGCTCAAGGCTACGTTTATCATCTGTGTTAATACTGTGTCAGTTGCTGCCTTCTGTTGGAGCTGTAGAGACTAGAGTTTGTTCATTGTGCATCTCAAAAGTGAAATTTATTGTGTGTGATTATTCTTATTAGTCTACTGAAATGCCCACCGAGAAATTCACGCTTGAACGACAACTGGAATACCAGGAAATTTTAGGAGAAATTTCCTAGTATTCCAATTTTAGTCAGAGAAACTGTTGGATGTCTGGTTAATAAGTTTGGGACAACTGGATAGCCAAACGCTAAACCTAAGAAGCTAAAACGGAGGAAAAAATTGATGAAATTGGTGCATCGCTCGAGCGCTCTCCAAAAAAAGTCTCTAAAAATGTTGCACAGCAAATGAGTGTTTCAAAAACCTCTGCTCATAGAGTTGCTAAACTTTTAAAATTGAAATCCTACATAGTGACTATAATTCACGAATTACAACCTCGTGACGACGAAAAACGAGTAAATTTCTGAAATTGAATTTTACAAAATATCGTTGAGGATATTGTTCACCCACATTTAATAACTTTCTCAGATGAGTCATACTTTCATTTAAATAGGAATAACCCCCACACCACAAATGAATTTAAGGAAAATATATAAACAGAAATTATGAATATTACGCAAGAAGAACTGGTGGGTATGTATGGAAATTTCATCCGAAGATGCCAGGAATGTCTTAATGCAGACAGGCACCACTTTCAACACCACTTATAACAAGCATGTTACTCTCACTCATGAGTAAGTAACGCGGGAGTTTTAGAACGGAAATTCTCCCAGTGCGCGGAGCATGCGATGTACCGCGTCCCGGCAATTTAACAAACGCTCTGTAGAAAGTGCCATTATACTTTCCGTTGGATTGAATTTTAAATACGAATAATTTGAAACGTAAGCGATACTTTTGATAACAAAGACGTTCAAATAATATTATATGAGGAGGCTAGAAATAAATTGATTATAAGGATTTTTAAAAGAAAAGCCTATAGAAGCGAGTGTATGCTCTTTTTATTTGTATATGGATATCTTCCCAACACTTCCTTTGCAGCATTAAATGCGAGGCGCAGATCAACATTTTAAATAACCCATTGGTACTGCAGCAACGCAATCGCACTATTATTCGGAACAAAAATGTTTTTTATACTTGTTTGAAGGCATTTTTATTAGAAGCAAAGATAACAGAACAGTCTGTGTTAGCTTGAGGGAACGAACGTATACAGAATCCCATTAAGCTGAAATCGAAGTTATAGTAAGCAGTTTGAGCTATTGCAGCCAGTAATGGTTTGTTGATAATGGAGCACAGAGCGAGCGAGAGAGATAAAGGGAGACAAGTTGGAATGTTTGATATTTAGATTCCATATCGGATCCAATTAGTAGGCAAGAGATGCTAAACTCCGCAAAGCAAACAACGGCCGAGCGGGTAGAATTAACAGTTTCCGATGTGTACTGCAGCACGCATGCGCCGATACACAGGAAGCGAGAGAAGCGTTTCGAGTGTAACCTTTTCCTCTTAAGTAAACAGCGGATTGTATAAATTCCCAACAAAAACTGTTTCCATTTGCGACCCTCCACAAATGTGTTTATTTATTCAAATATTTATCTGCTTGTTCTGGATGTGAACAAGAAAAGATTGGTTAATTTTTACACAGTAAAACGATGTAATTGAAAATTACGTGTGATCAAACACAACTGGGGTAAAGCGAATTAAAGGGCAGAATGAAAAACAGTATGATATTAGACGCTAGCATTCTATATGACAAAATGTACATGCTTATGTCTATTTTCAACGTCCACTTACTCTTTTAAGTTCCAGACTAAACGCGGGAAATATTCACTTTGAATTTTATATCCAACTTGTATTCAACAACACTCAATTAGTTAATAATTATTATTTTTATCTTACAATGATAGATGAAACACGTTTTCATTTATCATTTGATCATTTTTATGGCTCCTATAATTGTGTGACATAAATACGAACTTTTACCACAATGAAATAAAAATAGCACTGAACATAATGGTGAAACGATCACTCTACCAGAAAGCGAAGAAATATCCCTAAGACCTCTCGAAAATATGAAGGAATAATCGTCTCTACTATTTCGGTAGTCAGCATAAGAAATACGAGGATAGGTCCATAAGTTTCCGGCCTAACCATTTTCTTTATGATAAAGACAAAAACTATATTTCACTTTTCAATACAGTTAACCTTTATTGTAATAGACTTCTTACACCTTTGAATTAACATTTTAACCTCCCCCCCCTCAGAAAATAGTCAAAAGTCTTGTCTGCAAAATTGACATAAACAGCATCCATCACTTCTTCGTCACATTTAAATTTCCTTCCTTGAAAGTCCTTCTTAAGTTTTGAGAAGAGAAAATAGTCACTGGGAGTTAGATATGGGCTGTAGGGTGGATGGTCGATCTCCTTGAAGCCACATTTCTTCACAGCTTCCTTTGCAACAACAGCTATGTGCACAAGCGCGTTGTTGTGAAGAAGGTACACCCCACCACTCAGTTTTCCTCGCCTTTTCTCTTTGATGGAAGCACGTAGTCTGTGGAGTACTTCCCATTTACTGTGATGTTCCTCTCCTTGAAGTCAATGAAAACATTCCTTCACAGTCCCAAAAGATTGGGACAATGATCTTCTTGGGTTGACTGAGTGACCTTGGCCTTTAGAGACGATGCTTCCCCAGGTTGACCCACTCCATTGATCCTCTTTTGGACAAAGGATCATAGTCTAGGACCTTAGTTTCATTTCGTGTAACAATGGTTTGCAGAACTTCTCTCTCGTTGTCACGGCAGAGCTCCAAAACGCCTAACAACAAATGACTCGTTGCTGCTTTTGAACTGAGGAAAGAAGTCTAGGCGTCCATTTGGACTAATCTTATTGATGTTTAAATGTTCATGAATAATTCGAAGGGCTGTTGTTTTAGAAAAGCTATTTCTGTAGTTTTGAGCCGACGGTCTTCCATACTTTCTCTTTCCATAGAGCGATGATTTCAGGAGTGAGAACATCCAAGGGCCGACCTGCACGCTCTTCGTCTTCAATGGTTTCTCGACCCATTTGAAAAAGTTTGGTGCATTCTTTTACGGTAGAATATGAGGGGGATGCTTCCCCATGTACACCGTCCAATCGCTGTTTACTTTCATTTGGAGTAAGCCCTTCTTTTGTGAAGAACTTAATAACAGCTCGAAACTCCATTTTGAACATGTTACATTCTTCTGTACATAGCCTTCTTTATGCAACTATATGTGAACAACTGAACACAGTTACAGTTGCAATTATTTACTTAACAGATAAGGCATGACACCAGATAAGGGTTTTGTGAAGGCGATAATCCTTATCTGTGAGGCCGGAAACTTATGGACCTACCCTCGTACGTTGAAAACCTAATCATAATTACAGCATACGTAATTAATTTTGGCTGATAAAATAAAAGTCAATTTGTTTTGACTTTGTGTTGCAGTTAGTAGAAAGTTGGTAACTTTTTTACCTTGTTCATGAAATGTTTTGTTAATAGTAAGTTATAGATATTTTCGTCCAGCTCTTAAAAGTTTACTTGGATGTGCTTTTGATTCTTGGATCTACGGACGTGTCGCACTAATAGTTTCTTACCATTACCATTGAGGTTTGTAACAGTATATATACAATAGTCTTTTTGTGAACACTGCTCCTGCATTAAATATTAATATTGCAATGTCTGCAGATGCGGCAAACAAAGCCGTTTTAAATAACTATTGGGAGAATAGGGAGCTATGTGACAACACTATCTTTGGCAAAGCCTGATATTAACTTTTAGTGGGGCAATAAGACTTGCTATTGTGAAAACAAATATGCGACTAGAAAAGAGCTTGCACCCTGAAATAAAACAGAAGAAATTGAAAGAAGAATGATGATGTAATAGTCAAGTGGCAAGCAAGCAGGCAAATACAAACGATAGAAGCTTCTCTTGGGTAGAGGATTAGAAAAAGTTGATGTTTTTTTTACTGTAGTTCAGAGACGGACTTGTCAATTTAACTGTCATTTAAGAGATTCCAATGCTTTCCTAAGCAATGTTATAGCTCAGGTGATAACTCGGAAGTTGTTAGTAAGAGCAACCAAAGAATAAACATCGTCACCAACCTCCCAACATTGTCGTTGGCTTTGGGAAGGGAAACTATGCCTGTATTTTATATATCACTGCTAAGCTCTGATGATGTATCTCGTACATGAAGGGGGAAGAGAGAATTTTTTTTTGATTGATTTATTTATGAACGCTCTTTAACAGCTCAGGTCATCAGCGTTCCATTCAACTCAGGGCGTGAAACGGCCGACAAATTTTGCTCAGAGGCCTCTCTTTCAGGCTTGAGGTTCTTTTTCGTGCCGTAAATGTACGACACGGGACTCACGGCTTTACTTCCCTTCTGAAGGAAGCCATACTTAGGATTTTTACGCCCCGAAAAAATCCATCGATCCTGGCCGGGTTTGAACTTGGGTTTAGGAGGCAAGTATGGTAACCACTACACCACCAGGACTGACGGGAAGAGAGAGAGAGAGAGAGAGAGAGAGAGAGAGACGAAAAACTTCAAACGAACTTTGAAAAACGAGTGTTGAGTTATATTTGGTGCAAATAATGCATACGTCAATAACAATTGAACTGGTTTGGACTTTGCATTCAGAGCGTGACTGTCGGTTCTGGTGGTGTAGTGGTAACCATACTTGCCTCCTAAACCCAGGATCGCGGGTTCGATCCCGGCCAGGACCGATGGATTTTTCGGGCGTAAAAATTCTAAATATGACTTCCTTCGGAAGGGAAGTAAATCCGTGGATCCCGTGTCGTACATTTACGGCATGAAAAAGTACCTCAAGCCTGAAAGAAGGGGCCTCTGAGCAAAATTTGTATGCCGTTTCACGACCTGAATTGAATAGCACGCTGATGACCTGAGATGTTAAAGAGCGTCCGTAAATAAATCAATTAAAAAAAAAGAGCATGACTAGCAGCAGCAGCAGTAGAAATGGACTTTTACTGTAGCAGGTTTACAAGTATGCAAATGTAAGTATAGCTGTCTCATGATAACATTAATTGCTATGATTACCTTTGTATTCATACATACCGACATCACACATTTTCTATGAATGTATACAAACATGAATAGAACGCTTACCCCTGAGCCTTTACTAACACCGATCCCCCAACTGCCCTCTCTTCTCTATAACCATTAACCCTCTTTGTCGGGTCTTTGCTATAAGCATTCCCGATGTCTTCTTCATGCACCAACACTTCCAGGGAGACGTACAAACTTGTGTTGGTATTCAGAAATTGCGGTAGTAAATGTTCATTTCTGCCAGAATGTGCCTCCAGATGTCGCTTTCTCCGCACAATGGGCAAATTCTTTTCCCGAAAGCAGGAATTATTTTATTTTCTTTCCAAGTCATGCGAGACCACGTCTTTCTTCTCTGCCACAGACATATAGACAATCCCCACTCCCTCACACTTGATCTATTCAAGTCTGCAAATTAAGAGTACATTTTCTGCGCATTGAGTCTCAGTATTCTGCCCATCTATATCCCACAAACGTCTGTTAACTATCTTCCAGCTAATACCCCTTAAAAAAATATACCCCAGTCCAATTTTGTCTAAAACTTTCCTTATTTTTGATGTCCAACACATATCCCACCCTTCCCTTGTTTGCTCCCTTAGACAAGACTGCTCGAAGAAGTGCTTGATCCCCCGTTTTATTTTTATCCAGTATTTAGTTGTTCTTATTTATACATTTACACTTTAAGACACCAAACTCTCGCCTCCGTGCTTTAGTGGCAACATTTCCGTCTACTAATACGGAGGTCCTGGGTCCGGTTCTCGATCAAATCAAACTGTTTTTTTTTTTTTCTTACTCAGAGAGAGTGAGTGTCAATAGCTTTAAGGCGCCACTCCGAACTTATTTGCGCCTTAATTAATTCATTTACCATTCCTACAGACTTACACCTATAGTTTTCACGTCGCATGAAGACCAATGCAGTCAAAGCAATAATAAATTACACACGTATCGAAATGAGCGATATAAGAACCTGAAATAATAACTTCCATAATGTGGAACTTTCATATGCGGCGATAACAAACGTTCTTACGCTGAACACCGTCTGTTAGTTGCATAAAGATTCATAAGGTTACATTTTCCGGTGGCAGGAAGGAATTGGTTAAGTGCGGCGTGGTGTGTGCGGATGTTGAAGAATGAAGACAGCGTTAAGAAGGAACTGCTGAAATAAATGTGTGAGAAAAATGCCAGAAGGAGCAACTGAAGCGTAGAGAAGAACAGAGAAGAAAAATGCAGGAGTGAGAGTAAGAGCGAGAGAGGGTGAAAGTGATAAGAGAATACAGAGGGCGGAATGACAGAAATAAATTGAAGGTGTCCCAAGTTGAAACGAGTTCATCTGGAAATTGGGAACGAAGTAACAAGTACAGTTCGGGTCCTCTTGTATTCTCCCGTATTTCACCTGCGGCGAAGGAATACGAGCTTCTTTTCGATAAGAAACATTTGAATCAGCAGTTTCTCTCCTTGTGCAAGGAAAAATTAGTTTCGCATCCTTGTGACAATTTACAAATGGACATTCAAATAAAAAAGTTCCCAAAATTTATGCTGTGCCAGAATGAAAGGAAAGCACTTGTTATCAAAACACAAACGCACCTGTAGAGTTATTATTATGTAAAAATAGGTGTTTATTTTAATCCTATTAGGTAAAAGGCACAAATAAGCCGAGTATGCAAGTCGATCGTCAAATACAATCACGGTAAAATTCTGTCCGGTTTTGATCACGAGATGAACACAGATAAAATTTCGAAATGAATAGCGAAATTAAAAATGTTAAAATATTGTAAGTACAAATACACGTTTTACAACAAACACCATCTGAAAAATTATTTTTTACACACAAGCTGTGTGGTAGGCTAAGATTTAGAATCAGAATCAAATAGAAAAAATTCCAAACACGTACTATGTTTTTCGTAACAAATTATATCATGTTGCGGTATAAAATAAAATGAAATGCCACAATTGGGACATTATACCGGTTGAGGCAGAGCAGCATCGTATACATTTCAAAAATAGGGGTGTAGAAAATATTTTTTTTTTTTTTTTTGCTGGCAGTGTAATAGTTTAAACTCCTCGAGAATCATAACAGGTGTACGTTATAATTGCCGTTCTAAAGTTTCAGCGGGCATGTGATGGTTTTATTGTTTCTGTAAATGAATCCACCGAAAATTCATAGTACACCTAATCTTTATTTTATAAGATTTATATTGAGTGCTCTACAATGGGCAATTTCTTCACACTAAGTGTTCAAAAGGCCGACTGTTCACTATACTGACGAGTTCGCTAAAAGTATTTATTGTATCATTAACAACATCAAACACAGTAAATTCCCGCAATTTAAACCTCTTCGTATTGCAAGTATCATATATGCAGAACTTGTCGGCCAGTCTAACAGGTATAATGTTGTAGGAAGCTCTTTATTTCATGATTATAATTAGAAATGAAACAATTCCTTTGTAATGAAGATATCAGCGTATGGTAGACGCGAACATTGCACATGACGGCATAGAGAGAGAGAGAGGGGTAGTTAGAACCGGATTTCGTACAGTTTGGCCATAGCAACAGTACCGGAAGTGAGTGAATGGATTGGTAATCTGTAGTGCAGTGTTATTAAAATGAAAAACGCAAAATTAGACATTTTGACATTGAATGTATGGAAGAAGAACTCTTGGAACTGTATGATTAAGTGATTACAAATTGTGGAGTGGTTTCACCAGGCATATCTTCGCAAGCAAAGTTTTTCTACTGTTGTGTTGTGGAGAGATGTCTTTATCAACAGTTTTCAGTAAAAGAAAAAAAAAAATGTACTTTGTGTAAGATTGAATTTAAGGAACTAAAACCTAACATGGGACTATTCATTTTTACCATAAGAAAATCGTTCGACTTCATTATTTGGACTCTTCTTGAATAATAAGGATATAGTTGCTGTTCATGTAGAACTCTATAGTCACAAACATTGCCTCTTTTGCACTAGTGTTATGGCTGTGGTACTTGCAGATAGGGTTCATAAATTCTTTTAAAAAATAAATGTTTTAATCATCACAAGTTTTGCAACTCATGCGGTTATTTGTTACGAAATCATCTTGGTTTCTCTTGATACCTCCACAATTAATCAGATAAATCAACCCCTACATTTGGTGGACAGAAGAGAAAATTAATTCTATTCCCACACCAACCAGGGAAGGAAAAAAGTCAGAAAAGGGAGTACTTCTAACAGGGCATTTATATTATTTTGTCCAACCCTAGAGAACTTTTTTATCTGAGCATTTGCTATTTGGAAGGAAGTGCAACAGAACATAAACCCGTTAGATATTGAGAAAACAACCCATGCAAGGAGATGTATATTTTTACAGCATTCCTTCAGTATTGTTTCTAGTTCTACAGTAAAGCACATTAAAGATCTGGTATTAGTTGCGGCAGTGTTTTTTGGTAATAATACTTTTTATATGTTTGGTCGTCGGCTATAGGCTCACTTTATTAGCTGAACGTTTTTTCTGATACAGAATCATAGGGAAAGGAGATGATAAACCAGCAATAATAAAATAACCTCGTAGTTCCAGTTTTCATCATTTATTAACACAATGTAATAAATATAGTTCCTATCAGGTCACGATAGAATCTTGAAAACTTTTCCGCTTATCGAACTGATTAATTGAGAGTCCCGTCACACGATTTTATTTTCACCTCAATTATCTTCATATCAACTTTGGCCTGACTTAACTGAATGACTGACTGACTTCTATAACTTGTCTAGTTGATAAATTCCGTACCAGTGCAACTTGTGCCCCTTTCTGTTCGGCTCTTTCGCTTTTTCTTACACTTTTCCCGCTCACTTCAGCCCCACTAACACGTAACAAACAAGTATTCTGTAGTCCATTACAACTGCTTTTGTTAATTCGACCATTCACCGGCCTGGTATGCATAAACGCCTTCAACATAATATGATCTTCCTTCATCTATCTTCCTATTGGTGTCATTTTACGCTAATTTATATCGTTTCCATTTCATTGGCCATTTATCTGAGATTTGAACAGGGTCCTCCCACGATCGATTCTTAGATTTTAGTTCTTAGGTACTGACATAAATAATTAGACTATAAGAGAAAGCCGTATCGGAAATGTTATGAATTTATGATTTTACAGTTTCCTTTAGTTATTGTACAAGTCTTTTCGGCAATGCTGACAAAAGAACACTTGTTTCTTTGAGATCGCGATTAGTTCCATTATCCGGCGTTTCCAAGGTTCCATTTTGACCTGAATCTCACAAAAGGAAACCCTCTTAGTCTAAGTTGCTATTTCTGGGCAACCTTCCCTTTCATTTGTATTTTGCTGTCTTTTCTTATTCCTGTAAACTACATGTAATAAACCATATGTTTATGGCCCTTTTGTGATTATATTATTATATATAAGTATTATTTCTAAGCGGGCCTTGATCGATGTTAGACAATAATTGTTTCAGTGAAGCACATAGTGCAACTAAAAAGAACATTAGTTCTGGGGATTAAAAATTATAAACCTTCATTGTCATTGTACTTTACAATTGTGTCATGCATCAAATGTAAATTAATTGCAGCAATACAGGAAAAAATAACATACGCATTTAAAATTAGCTTTCAAAATAAATATTATAATAGCCTCGGCCAAATTTATGCAATTCCACATGAAATTGAAGGTAAGCGGATTACAAGAGATCAGGTAGACAGTTGAACACATAGAACTGCCTTGTGTACTCCTACTTGCAATATTTTGATTTCAAGTAACACTTTTATGTAACATTACATTACTTTCAATTGTGCTTCACCATGTGTTTTGTTGTATATTATAACTTCTCATGTCAACACAATTGTCTTTCTGAACTCGTCGCTATTTCAAACAAACAAACAAAAAACGTGAAATTAGCTCAAAACATTGAGGAAGACAATCGGCATAAGATGTCCGACCCTTTCTCTCGTCTCTTTCTTTTATTGTTCTGACGGGAGGCGTGTTCGACTGACCAGACACAGAAACAAAAGAGGTCCCTTGTAAGGGACAAGTAATCTCATGTTAGAATGGCGCATCAATCTCATAATGGACAAGCAGCTCGACATGGGTAAATATAGTGCCCAGGAAGCAGTCAGTATAAAACAGAGATACGGATGATGGAGAAGAGCTTGTTTTCTGCTCCAACACACATACAAAACTTCTGTGACAGATATTAATCGTTGTTCTGGCCACTGTGTAACCGATGTCTGGCGTTGAAACTCAGACATTTTTTATTATTTTGAAGCCATGGGGATTCCCGGAAACAATTTTTCAAGAAAGAACACCTTACATGAAACAAGGAAGATCATTGTGAAAGCACTCCACTCCGTTTCCCGTCATTTTTCTAGTTTTATAATAATTTTCAATCTGCAAACTGATTCCAATTCGTTCGCAAAGAAAACAGGACTCTTAAAACCAAGGAATTTAGCTGAAAGGAATTTTTTAATTTAGTAATAAGAAGAAAGATATGTCGAACCAAATCAGATCCACCTTGCAGAGTGAGGGCGGACATTATCGTAGAGGTCGCGCTGAGAGCGGATCTAGGTACTTACGACGAACTCCAACCAGAATTTAATAACTAATAATATTTTTCTTTACTTTATCTGGTGTATATTCATATTAAAGCAACGCCAATGTTTCATACAATATTTTATATTGAAAATTAAATTAGAACAAAAACAGGCACTACCTACAGAATACGAGTATTCAAAGTTCTATTTCCCTACATATCTGGAAACAAAGCTCGATACTTCGCAATTATTATTATTATTATTATTATTATTATTATTATTATTATTATTATATTTCTAATAATTAATTCCTAGACATCTTTTAAGACTGAACCACTTTTCATCTCCTGAACTTATATTGTAAATCCATTTCAACATGCAACCATTTCTCAAACTTTCTGGTGCATATTTTTCCTTTGCTCTCAGGTTATCCTCAACACAGTCTTGATGGCAATTATTGCAGAAACGATGAAAATAAAAACCGCAATATGGCAATTTATGGAGTAACTCGGCTAACATTATCAGCAATTGCTATAACTTTTATAGTTATTAGGTAGGAATTCTACTTATGTTTTGGTTCTTTCTATTAAAATGTTTACAATTGCTTTTAAAGATACTTTTATTTTTAATCTTAACCTAGTCTATGTCAAGTTGCTGAGATTATAATGTGGTACAAATTAATCCCGCAGCTTCGCTACCACTTAGAGTTGTGACGAACATCAGCATTCTCTCACTAGTGTCGCACATTTTTAGCTCTTACAACAAGAAAGCTTATTGACGTTATAAAAACCCCAAGGAAAATATTTGTACCATGTATCATGGGAGAAGAAAAAAAGTGTCTAAGAAATGCTCTCCAATTTATTAAAACATGCATTAAGGTATTAACAAAAGTATTCCTCAAATAAATAGATTATCAGATAAATTATGACACTGAGGCACTGGATATTTCATAATTAATATACTAAATTTAGCAATACCTGTAGCAAAGACACAAATGCATTTATTAAAACACTAATACCAAATAACTATAACAAATACCTGTTTTTTAAGAAAAAGAATCAAGAATTCCACGGATTTATCTAAAGTAAAAATGAATTCCTTATTTACAATTTTTAACACAAATCTTTGAACTTAAGAACGCCTTAATAAAGGAAATCTATAGACTACAAAATTCCCTAATTCCTTAATTTTCAATTGAACATAGACTACCTGAGTCACTGGCACAATAAGCGAGGAAGTTGACCGCTGCTAAACAGAAGGAAATTTGAGGTAAGGACAACCGTAAACTATGGCCAAGCATGGAACGGTAGCTCCTTCGGTCCTCAAAACAGAAGGTTGCCCAAGGAAAACTATATCTCTCAGAAGTGAGCGAAGGCAGCCAGTAACTGACGCTACGTATTCTAAATAATCAATAACATCCCCACGTGCTCTAACCAATGAGCGATAAACAGTACTTTCAAGAATATGGTGTTCATAATAGGGAGGAAAGGAAAAAAGGGGAAACGAGAGGGAATGGATTACAGGTAGCAGCACGTCATTAATTTAAACATTAAAAAGGTAATATTAAAATAACTAAATTCCTTAGAGATTAGCTTAGCAAAACATTTTCCCCTGTTTTAAAACCGACAATGCACAAAAAAGTAAAATAAAGCACCACTATAAGAAAGCTGAAAAAGTTAAAATACTGCAATCGTTACATGTTGACAAAACCCTGTATATGGTATAATCAATAACACATCTGTATTATACAAATGGCAGAAAAATAACGAAAAAATGTGTTATTTATATAATTACAGAGTAAGCTCAAGCACTTGGATAAGGGCTTATTATAAAAACAAGGTAATAAGGACAAATAAATACGATTACAAAGAAAACTGATACCTTTGAAAGAAATAAGAGAGTAGCAAAAATAATCGAGCTTGGTTGCCACAACAAGGCAATTAGAACGAGATAAGGAGATGCGGTTGCAAACTTTTGTACACACTGTATTACAAAGGAAGTAACATCTTTTGTGTCGTTTCTTCTTGTTTGCCATGCCAGATGAGAGGCGGTTTCATTATTTTTTTTTATCCTCTCTTGACATTTGTCTGTTTTTCTGTCCCTTCCTTTTCTCTACGTCTCTCTCCATTTTTTTGTTTGCTTCTCGTTTCGTCATGATTTCCTAAAGAGAAACCTCTTAATTACGTTATTTGTTACAGGGAATTTGCAAGGCGGTACAGGTTTACGTGGTTTTTTTGTTAAGTTCAGCTTAACTACGTATATTTTACTTCATTTCTTTTCTCTGCTAGTAAATCTCTCTCTAGTTGATTTATCTCCTGTGGTTTTCTTTAGATGTCCCTCTCTTTTAAATGTTATTATTTTGCTTGCTTTTTCTTTACTTCACATAACTGTTTTTGTTTGGTACATATTGAGGAAAACCATTGCTAACAGTATCTTTTTTACATTTTAGGTCAATTTGTGACTCTCAAAAGTTTACAAGGGAATAACATATCTTAAAATACGCCCACAATTCAAAATTTGGCAACTTTTTTTTTAAACTGAGATTATGTTTGATAAGAATTAAGCATATTATATCACCAATAATGATTTTATAATAATACAAGTTCGAAAAAGGGGGGAAAAGATTTGGATTTGAATGAGCAACACGAGATCTTTAACTTTCTTTAAAATATTATTTTAGTATAATCTATTAAAGATTTTGAAAAAAAAAAAAAAAATAAATGTTATATTTACAGAAAATTGTGCATTTAGAATAAGAAGTGAATTCCACTATAAAATGTTACGAGTGTGTATGGGAAACATTGTGGGAAATGCAATTTCAACCATCTTGAGATGTGCTGCAAAAGCAAGAAGGTAGGATAAGAAAGGCGGCGCCGCACAAATTTATAAAAACTTTTTCTTTGTATCAATGTATGCTGAGAGAGCCCATGACAATATCAAACCTAAAATATACACAAAATTAGTTTTAAACATTCCCCTTAATATTTAAATTGGCGTATTTTAAAACAAATTTATCTTAAAAGCGCAGTTACTCAGATTAGCAAGTTTATAAATGACAGCCTCCTATACTTTTCAGATAGCTTTGTTAGCAGCAAACACTTTTGATCAACATTTAATTAACTCTAGAAAGGATACCCATATCTTGAGAAATTCTTTCCTAAATGAAGTTATGTAATTATTTATTAAATAAGTGAAAGGTGCTCGGATAAAAATGAACAGAAGCAAATTACTTATATACATATATACATATTTGAAAATTATGATTGAACCATTTGCAGCTAGTGGATTGCTTTTAAGAATGATTTTGTAACTTAAGCATGCTTAAATTATTGAGACATGAATGAAAACTTCAACTATTGCCTTCATCTTAATGCATACGAAAGTAAAATTTGCGTAAGACAGACATTTTTTTGGCCTTTTGGGTAAAACAAACATACATACACACAAATTATTTCGCATAGGTTTATTTTCATATTAGCGTCACTTCAATGCCGCAAGACTGGCCAAGACTGTCAAGACAGGTGGTATTGTGAAATGTCCTTCAATGCCCCTGGATGTATTCTTTACTCTCGTGTACAATTCAAACAATCAAACATGCGATTATAACAACAAATACCTTCTGTTTTAAACATGAAATACTCCAATAGACGACATTCTTAAACCAGTCAACGAGTTAATGTTTAATCATTAAGTGCCTATCCAAATATTGAGCTATTATTTTAATATTATTTTAAACTCTTTGAAAAAATACGCTGGGAATCAATGTATTAAGTACAAATACTTTCATAATCGGATGTACAGTGAACAAGTATAATATTTTAATTAAAATATTTTACATATGACAAAATAACGGACACTAGTTACAAATGAAGTTAAAATAAATAAAATACTAAAAATGGAAGGATAATAGATATAAATATAATTTATACAGTACACCATTGGAATTGTTAGTGAAGGAATAATTTAAGAATGTGCCGAGAGTGCCAAAAATGTATATACACTTTCGCAGTATATATCTGTTTTAATATATTTCAAAGTTAGACCAAAAACAACAGTAATGTGTAGTATGATGTTATGTAAACAGATGTAACTCACATTACGTTATGCTAGCGTTGCTACGTGACAGGTAAATCAACAATGAACAAATGAAGCCAAGACTATCGTAGGTCTGGGGTTCGAATCCCGCCAGGACCGTCCTCCCTGATGAGGTTTTTCCAGGTTTTCCCCAGTCTTCATAACTGGCAAATGCCTGGGAGGTACCCTAAACTTAGGCCTGGAACGCTTCCTACCTTAAAAAAAATCCTTTCCCAATTGATCATTTCATCTCATGTATCATTAGTGTTCACCACCTGTGGTGCCTCAGCAGTAAAAACGGGCGTTAAACACTAATAAAAATACTCTTCATTTTCAAAGTTCTTATTTTTTATGTTTATTTACGGACGCTCTTTTACATCTCAGGTCATCAGCGTCCCATTCAATTCATGACTTGAAACGTCAGGCTTGAGGTTCTTTTACATGCCGTAAATGTATGACACGCGAAGTACGGCTTTACTTCCCTTCCGAAGGAAGTCATACTTAGGATTTTAAGCCCGAAAAAAAGTCTATCTACACTGGCCGGGATTGAGCTCACGATCTTGGATTTACGAACCATAGCCGACATTCCAAGTTCTATTACAGCCTATATCTACAATGTATTATATAGTCTGCACTGTTTAACAATTGTGTTGCTTGAGTGCTTATACTTGTATACTACAATCCACAAACAAGTATAATTGAAACAAAATTAATTAAATGCCTTATCCTGAACACGGTTAATAAATTTGAGGGGCCCCACCTATTAATCTTATCACAGTAATGTTACTAGCAACATGCTTATATTGAAGTTTGCTTATAGTTGTTACAATAAATTAAGCTCTTCTAATAACATTTCCCGATGTTGCTAACAGACTTCTATAAATTAAAATGTATAAAAGGATTATAGAAAGTTGTATAATCTATGCGTATTAAAGACTCTATGACATGAAATGCAGTAGTAGCATTAATTAACCTGCATTTTATGCGTTTATACAACAAGCGTGAAGTTTTACAGGTCCCAGGAGTTTTAGCGTGTTAAAAGGAAATGGGGAGCAACATTTTTATCTAATTTGCAAACAATTAAACACGCTAAAGTTTAATAAAAGAGATTTGAAATACTTAAATTACAAACATACCTGCACTGGAGCATTGAGGAATTTTTCTGTGTCAAATGAAGGAACATTTTGTGCAGTTTTAAACAGTATATATAATTTCTCTATCACAAATGTAAATAAAATATAATTACGCTAATTTTGCACTTTGAATTCTCAACTTTCACAGCCTGTATCGTGCATACTAAAAACGAGAAAGCCAAATGAATTGCGGTGGTAACAATGAGCAGAACAAGAACACCAACTGCTTAAAACATATGAGATGGCGAAGATAAAATTTGTGCCTTAGGTGTGTTGGTTTTTCATGGGATGACTCTTAAAGATTCAAGGAATCAATGAACATATGAAAACGTAGAGCGAATAAAGCCAAGTGTACTGTAGATGGACTATTCAATAAACGCTGAATATGCTGATTTGTTACACAGGTAAATTCTGTCCCCGTAAAATTGTGTTCCAATATATAAATAAAAACATGCAGAATGCTGGGTATACATTCAAAATTTAGGCCTAGTGTGGTTCTTTCCCAAAAATTACTTCTTTAAATCATTTTAGTGCTTATGCATCACTGTGTCTATTGTCTGTGATGACTTAGTAGTAAAACGGATGAGTGTTAAACACTACGAAAGAGAGGAGAAGCCTGAATTATTTTTATTAAGTAGAGAGAATAATTTTTGAACATCCGTTTTTTTAACCATTGCTTTTAGTACACTTAACAGTTTGCAAAGTGTTTTTACTTCTTATTAATTTTTCTTTATCATAAAACTTATTTGGCTGGTTTATAACGTTTTAAGATTGTTCTTACGCCCATTTAACTTTTTTAACGTCCCTCCTACAACATAATATTTTATCACTCATCCCGCTATTTTCAATGATAGTATTTTAACTCTTTTTTCTCTCAATATATTTCTTGGATGCATGGAATGAATGATTAGTGTTTAACTCCCGTTTTTGCTACAGAGGCACCACAGGCGATGAACACTGATGATACACGAGATGAAATGATATATTGGAAAAGGATTTTATGGAAGGAATCGTTCTAGGCCTAAGTTTAGGGTACCTCCCCGGCATTTGCCATTTATGAGGATTGAAGAAAACCTGGAAAAAACCTCAGTCAGGAAGGACGGTCCTGGCGGTATTCGAACCCAGACCTTCCGCTCACGAGTCCGAGACTTAACGACCTCGGTCACCCGTGGCGGTTGGATGCATGGTAATTGCATCTTTTAAGGCAACTAAATCAGGTCACAATGTAAATTGCTGTACATATGTTATATTTGTTTCAGAATTTCAACTTTAGTGTTGATTCTTCTCTAAGCTTTACGGTTCTTTATACATTTTATTGCACTTTTTAAAAATATAATATATATCCTTTTTTCAATGGAACTGTAAATTTTTCGTTTTGAAAGAGTTCGTATGTGGCGTTTTCTATGAAAAATGTTCACAAATACGCAAACAAAAGTGAAAGGGCTCCTAAAAATTATATTTGGCGGAAGAATAAATTAAAAGTTCAGAAAAGAAAGATCAAACTAGAAAGATCTGCGTGCTCCAAGGCCTTGAAAATACCGGGCGTTCCTGAAATAATAATAGCAGAAAACATAACATCAGTTTGTTTTAACCAATCATAGGTCTGAACTTGAGTAATGGACCTTTGAAGGTCAAGAAATTCATTCTTTAAGATGTGACAGATTATTTTAAAAATTTTAATTCTAACCTTTTACAAAATCTTTTCAAAGAGCGGCCTCTTTTCTAGGCTCACGATCTGCAACGACATGACTGTCTTACAAGTTCAGGCATTGTGTGTAAACAGCTAACGATGCATGGGCCCAAAAACGAGCTGCACCTGTAATTAAGTCGGCGACTCATACACGAAGCCTATCAATGCTCCTCACACAAAAATGAGGTCGGTAGTACGAGCAGTTCAATCCATTTCTCAATGAACGTGCTATTTAAATGCTGCAGAAGTGAAGAGGTGCACCATCGTGTTTGCAACCAGGTGCGACTCTGAATGTTCTTGGACAACACAGGCAGTGTGTCTTACAGAAACTACAGGTAGCTGTTGCCGTTGATACGTCATGCTGTATTTAACACATTACTCACATTGATGCTTTTTAACTGTGTTATCGTAATAAATAAACGAAAACTATTCTTTTACTCTCATTTGTCATTTTTATTGAAAGGATGATAACTCAAAATTATTTTCAGACGTACGACTATTTAAGAAAAAAAAGTTTTATTAGTCTTTACTATTTTAATAGAGTATTGGCTCAGGAACACCTTGAGCAGTACTGTTTTCCTCCCTACTTAATATCCTTTGGTTTCTTCCATATTCAAAGACAAGGATCTATAACTTTTTTTTATAAACTTGCTATGAAATATGTGAAATATGTTAAGCACAGAACCGTTTAAAGCATTAATTATTCATAGAAACCTTCTAAAAATCGTATTTTCAGAGATTAAAATAATGACGACCTTAGTTTTTCAAGATTAATGCAGCAGAAATCATCCTAGCTAAATTCATCATCCTTATGATTTCAGAAATCAGCACGAAATTTATGTTCATAGTGTAGGATTTTTACATTTTTAAATTACGTTTAACTGACAATGAAAGGGTCATTAGTAGGATATGGCCATTTTATCTTAAACTTTTCACAGTCTAACAAAGCAGTAGCCTAATTTTGAAAAAAAAAAAAAAAAAAAAAAGTAAACTCATTCTTATACTACTTGCATATTTATAACGAGTAACTTTCTAGAATGTGATAAATAGAACTATTAATAAAATTCACATTGCAACCAGCAAAAGGATATAAAACAACACCAAGATTTTATTTTGTGAACGTCGTAGAAAAAAAAAAAAAAAACACACTTGACACAAAGATGCTGAAGTACATTAATCTGCATTATCTGCGAAGCAGAAACAAGAAACATTCTTCTAGCTTCATTATAAGAGCATTAAGGGCCGATAAAGTGAAAAGCTTCATTTAAAACGCGAGCGCCATGCAAATTAAAACCAAAGCGCTCTGAAGAAAGACACAAATGATGTATTTATTTAATGGAGATGTAACATTTTCTAGTACGGTTATGTTTTTGCTAAGCATTTTGAAAATTGCAGTTCTACATCTAAGATCACATATAATTTGCATTACAGACGTATATGTTTGTGTTTCGTTTATACAGGGTGCATACAAGTTGTTGCAGCAGTTTCGTGATGTTTTTATGGCTATATCATTAGAGATATGGTGATTGTGTTTGATGCTATAAGATGAGTATCTCTCAAAGTTTCGTTTGAATTCCGCGGCATACAATGTTCCTTCCTTCGGCCTCGAGAGCGTAACAGTTGCAAGGTGGCGACGATCAGTGATAAAGCTTACGCTGTCCTCCAATTTCACCCGAGTCAATCTGTGACAACCGTGTAGCGAAACTTTAGTGCGAAGTTCGGTAAAAATCCACCTCGTGCCAACTCCATTCGCCGATGGTATCAACAATTTAAAACCAAAGGATGTCTGTGTACGAGAAAATCAACGAGTTGGCCGAGTGTGCCTGAAGAAACAGTCGAGCGTGTGCGAGCCAGTTTCACAGTAAATCGAACACTTCATTATGATGTTCATGACTTCGTGAACACCAAACTTCAAGACCGATGAATTGGTCGTACCGGGAATGAAGATAATCTACTGATGTCATGGCCTCCTCGCTCTTCCGACTAACCCTTTGCGATGCAGTTTTCACGAATACTTTTCCAGAGCTGCAGGCCCGCATTATCAACGCCTTTTGTCGAATTGATGTGTGTAAAGTCACTTATGGAGCACTTGTAAACCCTGTAAAAAAAACTTTGTGAGTTTTTCTATCCGGCTATACAGTTTTTTTAATGATACGTCAAATGATAAAGCTACAGCAATGTTTTGAAACCGCTACAATCATTTGTGTGCACCCTGTATAGTTCTTAGGTGTGATGTACAACGGTTCGGTTTGTTATTTTATTGGTTTATTTACAGTCGCCCTTAAACAACTCAGGTGATCAGCGCCCGCTTCAATTCAGGGCGTGAAACGACCGATAAATTTTACTCAGAGACCTCTTCTTTCAGGCTTGAGGTTTTTTACGTGCTGTAAATCTACAATGCGGGACCGGCTGTACTTCCTTTCCTTACTTCTACAAACATTCATCGACCCTGCAGTGAGCGAACTCGCGATCTTGGGACTAGGTTCTGTTTATACTATCAGATAATCAACAATTAAATATTAAATAATTACCTTTAAGTGTTTGTATAAAGTGCAACAATTTTCGAGTAAATATTTTTTTATCTCACATACACGAAGCCAAATGCAAGAAAATCGTATCTCATGACCCCTTACTTAATTTTGACATCGTGTTTGAGTCCTATAAATAAAATTATTTTATTATTTAGATACCCAGATGCTAAAAAAATGACTATTTGTAAAACTAATAATAAAGCTACCAATATACTACTTGTTCTTATGAATAATAATTATCTCTATTCTATTTATTTTAATAAGTAATATTATTTTAATGGTGTTTAACGCCCATTTTTACTACTGATTTTTTATTTGTTTATTTATGGACGCTATTTAACATCACAGGTCATCAGCGTCCCATTCAATTCCCGGCGTGAAACGGTCGACTAATTTTGCTCAGAGGCCTCTTCTTTCAGGCTTGAGGCGCTTTTTCGTGCCGTAAATGTACGACATGGGACCCACGGCTTTACCTCCCTTCCGAAGGAAGCCATACTTAGGATTTTTACCCCCGAAAAATCAATCAATACTGGTCGGGTTTGAACCCGCGTTCTTGGGTTTAGAAGGCAAGTATGGTTACCACTACACCACCAGGACCTACTTTTATTTTACTACTGAGGCATCACAAGCGGTGATACTGATGATATGTGAGATTAAATTTTATATATATATATATATATAAATTAAATTAAATTAAGGATTATAAATTATATAATTCCTTTTCCATATATATATATATGGAAAGGATTTTTAAAAGAAGGAAACGTTCCAGGCCTAAGTTTAGGGTACCTCCCCGGCATTTGCCATTTGTGAGAACTGAGGAAAACTAGAAAAACCCTCAGTCACGGAGGATTCGAACCCAGACTTCCCGCTCACGAGTCCGCGCCTTAACGATCTCGTCCACCCATGGCGGTAATTAGTTATATTACAAAGTGAAGGAATAATTAATTTAATCTTCTATTCAAGTGTTTTATTTGAAAGATTATGACGAATACAGCTCTTTATTTTTTCTAAATGAAATGCATTTTGGAATTTAATTTAATGTGCCTAGTACATCTGAGATGGGAGTAATATGAAGATTGCCCCCTTACGTAAAACTAGGGTAGTATTTATTTAAACAATAAGCGACATTTTAAGATTGTGCTTTGGAATTATTTTTGAAAAATAGAGGTCATTATATTTCTGAGACTTTTAAATTGTCATTATGATTTTCGTATGTTTTGTGTAAGAAACTTGCAGGGCCGCGACGATGTACCAGCAGTTACAACCTTAATAATGAGCAGCATCAACAACACATACCATCCTAAAAAGGTCATGGGAATATTGACAAGAAATATTATAAACAGATTTTCTACAATAATACAGTAAAATATTGGAAATGATATATTGGTATACATTTGTTTCATATTTTTGCGGCAAAAATACCATAGTAAGAGATGTTACCAAATGCAGCCGGAGTATAGATGGATCAAGATGAGAAACGGTGGTTAGCAAATTTGCCCTTTTACTTAAGGAAGTAAATCCGCCAGTAATACTTTACTTACATTCTAATACTGCATTCATGAACATTTTTAAATTGAGAAGAGTTGGTGTTTTCAGCGTTTATAATTATTTTTTTTTCCAAATTGTGAAGCGCTTGAACATGCTGCAACATGTTTTTTTTTTTATTTTAATTTCTGGAGAAAGGTGCATTTGTAAGCTACGCTCCATCATTCAACATTCTCGGACACAGGCGAGGCTGAAGGTTTTACATGGCTAACATTTTTGCTGTTATTTTTAAACGCCATTATATTAAAAAGCATGTACATCCTAATGTACCATTATCATTTCCCTGATACTTTTCTGAGGCCTGGTTGGAGACATCCGGTTCATATACACCCTTTTTAAAAAAGGTGGATAAAAGTTTTTCAGCAATGCTATAAACTGTGCATTATAATAAAATTAGGCGTCTATTTCTCTCATATTTTGGCAGAAAAGTTATCACCAAAGACGTAATTTAAGATAATGATATCTTGCGATGGCTTGTTTTAGACTGTTTTCGCAATTCATAGGTTTATCTTTTCTTTGTTTTCCGCATTGTCTCCAGTTTCTTTCATTTGAAATTTTATTGTGTTCAGTTTGTCGTCGAATTCTTTCATCTCTTGTTTTATCCTTATGCACTTCATAATTCATTGTGTCCCGCACATTAAGGGTTATGCATTCAGAGCCATCGTCCTTTCAGCCCTTGATGCTCTTTTTGTTTCCGGGCCACTCTTTGTTTCCACATTCATTCTCTCCTTCACGTCTGAGCAGTTCCCGTCTTTATCTGTCTTCTCCAAACCTCCATTATCCATGGAAAACCTGAGCAGCAGGGGTCTTCATTCACAGACTAATTTCAGTCTTAATTCATATATAGCCTGGAAGCATTTCAGTCATTTTGCAATCCAGAGGCTTTGTAAATAAAGCCATTGTGCTTATCTGAAGAACATTGAATCAGGTGAATTCTATTGTTCTGAACAAAATCTTGAAGCAATAAAACATCAACATAAACTTAAACTGATAATTTGTAAAAAGATTAAAGCATTTGTTTCACTCGAACTATTAAAATAAAGCACGTGTTCAATGTAAAACAAGTTTATTAACACTTCCAAAAAGGGGGATATAGCCGTGTAATGTTTTTTTGAAAACAATTTTCGTTGTATAATATACCTCACATTAGAGGTATTTAACATTCTGATATTTTATGGGCGCTTAAGCAAAACACATCCTTTTAGCACAAACTAGTACGACATAAAAATATCAGTTGTTGAATGAACTATTTTTTGACTGGATTCACAAACTGCAAGGAGTATTTGAGACAGTAACACTTTAATATTAAAACTAACCTAAATCTGGAAAATAAAAAAAAAAAAATGGTTACTTTACAATATACTGCTTCAATGCCTTTCGATTAAAGGAAATAACTAATGGCCTTAATACATGTAGTACATTTTATGAAATTTCACAAGAAAAAAAACTTGATTAACGAGCTAGTTTTAAGCAACATTCTTTAGTTAGTCATTAGCCTTTTGTCAAATTTCATCAATCCTATTTGGGAATTTCTATTTTTAACCTTTATCTTATAAAATATTGTATTGTATTATTATTATTATTATTATTATTATTATTATTATGCTTTAGTAAACTATTTTATAATAAAAATATAGGCGGTTCCAATAAACGCATCAAAAAATAGAAAATTGGGAACCACAGCCCGGAAGTTAGGCAAAGTGCTTTATCTATCTGGGTAGATATATTTAAGAATCAGATAGAAATAAACATGTTTCCTTACATTACGGTAGGTCCAGTTTTTATCTATTTTCTTCTATTACCTATTAAGGTTTAACCTCCCCCTCTTTGCCCGTTTTTATGCGAGTATTTACGTATTTTAAAAAGCACATACAAAATTTCAATATATTAAAGTTAAAAAAGTTATAAAATTAAATGGCATGTTCACATAACAAAATTATCTATTAAGAATCTTGTTATGAATTTATTTCTTTTTAAGCAGTCAAAAATCTTTCTTCTCAAGTCATTCACTTAAGCTCTTTAAATAGCTGAATATTTCAGTAGTGAAAGGAACGCACGGTTACCTCGCGCATACGAAAACCAGGAAATTGAGAGCATGAGGGAAGTACTGTAGTTTCGAATAGTTCTGGCGAACGACCTGCGCAAGTCAATTCTAGGAAATTTGTGGTGGGAGTAGCTTTTCAGCTGCAGAAATGTAACAAATAGTTGCAAGTGAGAAAGAGAGAGGAGCACAGCTGTACAATAAACCATCCCTACAATGTGTTCAGCACGGAAATACTAACCTGATTCCCGCATGAACAGAAAACGAACTCGACCAGAAAACTCTGTACATCTTTTACTCATTCGTCAGGACTATTCAAAACCACTTTACTTAGTCTTGATCAACATTGAAAGGTGAATGTTTTGCTGTAACTGGCATGAGTCCTTCCAAAATAGCTTGTTTTAAATATGCTCCAATCACTTCAGTGGAAGTAGAACGTTCTTTTTCCATAATGAAAAACAAGCGGTTGACTATGACAGTTGATACCTTGAAAAAACCTCTTGTTGTTATTTGCAAATAAGAAAAACATGTACTTTAATTACGTGATAAAGAAATGAAATACTATTTTCATTAACAATGAGTGATATGACTCTCTGTTTTCACTTTTAATAAATGCTTCAACTTCCGGGCTCTGTAGGGAATATTTTTTAATAGGGAATCTAGGGTCTGAAAAGTAAGCTTAAGCAGAAAGTTTAAACATGTCCAACACCATTACTATTACTTACAGTTTTCCTGATTATTTACAGCTAATTTTACATACATTTATTTGCAGTTATTACCATAGCATTGATAAACCTGAGTTAACGTACCATTTTGCTATCTCACAATGATGTTTCACCAGCCTGAATGCAAGCTTTAAATCGGGTACGAGATTCTGCAACCCCTTTTCAAATATCGCCGGTCTAGGGAAAATAACACTCGTGACGGATGATGCCTGTTGGAAAATCGTTCTCTATACTGTCTTCCCCACACACAAGGAGAATGTCCGTCAGTTCTGAGAAACAGTACTTGTACTGCGCAATCATACGGTTCCACTCTTGGTATGAAATGGTGTATAGCATATTTTTTTTTTCACATGACAATATAAATACGATCAGACAAAGCCACTTTGTGGACGATAGGTAAACAAAACAATGCATAATAGATTGCCCAGCATTCAGACTCTCCCCTACATGTTTAAGCTCACGTCTACTTATGCTGGCTGGCTTCATAGAGCACAAGTTCCCTATCCCTGTCCTCTGTTCAATTTTTTACACGCTTTTAGTGAAACTGTATATATTTTTATAAAACGGTAACCTAAATTATATAATAAATAATCTGAAGGATATTAATTATTTAATTGCGAACATCTAGCCAAAATTTACACACAACGGTCTGTAGGCCCATAAGTTTCCGGACTAGCCATTTTCTAGGTATGATAGACAAAAACTATATTTCACTTTTCAACATAGTTACCCTTTATTGTAATATACTTCTCACATCTTTGAATTAACATTCCAACCCCCCCCCCAAGAAAATAGTCAGTAGTCTTGTCTGCAAAATGGGCATAAAAAGCATCCATCCTTTCTTCGTCACATTTAAATTTCCTTCCACGAAGATGCTTCTTGAGTTCTGAGAAGAGGAGCTAGATCTGGACTGTAGGATGGATGGTCGATCTCCTTGAAGCCACATTTCTTTTCACAGCTTCCTTTGCAACAAGAGCTATGTGCACAGGCGCGTTGTCGTGAAGAGGGCTCACACCACCATTCAGCTTTCCTCGCCTTTTCTCTTTGATGGAAGCACGTACACTGTACAGTAGGCCTGCATAGTACTCCCCATTTACTGTGGTGTTCCTGTCCTTGAAGTCAATGAAGAGTATTCCTTCACAGTCCCAAAAGATTGTGACCATGATCTTCTTGGTTCACTGAGTGACCTTGGTCTTTAGAGGCGGTGCTACGCCATTCCATTGATTCTCTTTTGGACAGGAATCACAGTAGAGGATCATAGTTTCATCGACTGTAACAATGGTTTACAGAACTTCTTTCTCGTTACCACGGCAGAGCTCCAAAAATGCCTGACAACAGATGACTCGTTGCTGCTTTTGGACTTAGGAAAGAAGTCTAGGTACCCATCTTGCACTAACCTTATTCATGTTTAAATGTTCATGCATAATTCGAAGGACTGTTGTTTTAGAAAGGCTAACCTTGGTGCTATTTACGCTCTTCGTCTTCAATATTTGCTCGACCCATTCCAAAAAGTTTGGCCCATTCTTTTACGGTATAATATGGGGGGGGGGGGGTGTTTCCCCATATACACCGTTCAATCGCTGTTTAATTTCATTTGGAGTCGGTCCTTCTTTTGTGAAGAACTTAATAACAGCCGGATACTCCATTTTGTACATGTCACTATCTTCTACACATAGCCTTCTTTACGGAACTATGTCTGAACAAATGAACACAGTTAAGCTGCAACTATTTACTTAACAGGTAAGGTATGACACCAGATAAGCCTTTTGTGAAGGCGATAATCCTTATCGGTGAGGCAGCAAACTTATGGACCTACTCTCGTACTCTTATTAAGAGGTACATACGCAAGCTTTTATTCAGGTCTGTTTGGATTGATTTTAATGTTAAATCTTCAGTGTCTCAAATTTAAAAATTTTGTCCTAAATGTTAAATGTTTCCCTTGTCGTAAAACAATATTTCAATTTTTTCCCCTCTCCATCGTACTGCAAGGTCCGTTTTGATCTGTTGGGAAAGAATATCATTGTTGGTAATTTGCGTTTTCCTAAGCGAATGAAGGAGTTGACGTTAATATGTCGTCACATCATTGTTGTTTCGTATATTTCGCAACATATTTTACGTTAGTATGTGTGTCCTGTAATAAACAGTAGTGGGGATAATAAGATTATATTTGTTTACATCATGCCATTCTGTCACCTCTTTCCTTTATTCCTGATGCTATATCTAATTTTACGAACATATGTACACTGACAAACGCTTGTAATGAAATTACGTCAAATTGTTTTGATTTGTTTAAAAAAAAAATGAAGGCCTTACCCTTTGTCTACACGCTGTAGCAATTAGAATAATACATGAATACACAAATTATGTTTTGGTCAACTGATCTATCAAAGGCCATAGTGGTATTCGGCATTTTTGTTAGTTTTTGCGTAGCATTCATTAGTCCTTGAATTTTCGCAATGAAAATCTTTTTCCCGTTTTAGCATAATTTTCATTCTTATTTGTCGACATGTTGACATTGCAAAATAAGATATTATCAGAAAAATTACAATATTTTAAATATTTATTAATTTATTTCAAAATACTGTCGTAGTGGTCTTATAACATTAAAAACAAAATATTTTCCATATTTTAAATTTGGAAACAAAAATTAATAATAACCAATCACCTTTACTTCAGCGGCTTTTAATAATATTATTTATTGGCAATATTTAAATATTTCTCAAAGTTTTTACTTTTATTATCACAGACATACAGATAGACAAGCAGATTTGACTTTCATAATGAATATTCTTGCTTTTTATAGGACAGTTATGTAAAACAATAATTAATATTTGCAGTAATCATTTCCAAATAAAGTAAATTAGATTAAACACTTGAGAAATTCTTGATTGAATATAGACTTTTTATTTACGAGACTAAATATTTAGGCGTTAATAACATTGTAGGGGCATGATGAGTAATTTAAAGTTAAAATTTTCTCTGGACGAAAAAAGTAATTTATTTTTTATGTAACACTTTTAATAGAAGTAAGAATGTTCTAATAACAAAATACTTGTATTCCCTTTGTGTGTATGTACAGTGATGTTATTTGAGCCACTGGCTACCTGAGCGTGGCTCTTACTGGGGAAATGCAGCCGCCGTAACCGGAAAAACTGAACACGTAAAATTATGTTTTAATTTTACTAAAATTATAATACGCCATTGTATTTAAAATTGTTAATAATAAACATTAACCTGTATTTAAAGATATGCCCGAAAATGATGCCCCTCAGCTGCAATACATTGCCGATATTGGCGAATGAAATTTCTGTATGTAATCTAACTTTTCTTCCGTAAGAACAGAACGATTCGAAACACGTTTCTTGTCACCGAAAGATGCTGTTTATCTTAACTTTTTAACATGTTAGCGAAAAGTTTCTCTACCTGGAACATTGTCTGGACATTTTCTTGCGAATCGCTTTACCATCTCCCTATAAAAATTTATATTCACATATGTGTCATATATACAAATCTTATACCTAGTGGCATAATTAAAGAAGAATTAGCACACAATTTACACACAATGAAAGCACCGAAGGCACAACCACTCGCTGACAAAACCTCCCTCAAATTAATTATAAGCTGCTATCTGCACATGCATTTTACGGCCTTAACGAGTGGCTTCTTCCAGAACACAGTCGTGATTTGCTGGCCCATAACGTAAATATCTTCACTATGTATTCGTTATACGGAAAATCAGGATAATATAAACGTTTTTAGAGATATAAATGTCAGAATTCTTAATTATTTTCCATGCTAACAACTCTTAACAATCTCTTTAACCGATTCTTATAGTGAATTAATTTTTTTCAAACGAGAGCTACATTATACCTTAATTAGTGTATTTTTGCTCAAAATATTCCAAATATTTTCTATTTATTTTTCATAATTTTTGCTGTAGAGGCTACATTAATCATTTTTAACCAAATGTTTTGACTTCTTGAACTTGTCGAGTAGCAAATAAAACTTTCTTCTGTAAGAATCTGTCATAAAAGAGAGAATAATAAACAGGAATGTTTAAATATTACTGTTAAAAGAATTAGCAGATAAAAAATTCAGAATTACGGCCTATTTTTGTTAAGTTCAGAAGTTCACGTCTAAGTTACATATCACTACTGTGTTGTACGCTATGGAATTTTCTGCAGAGGCATTGCATTTTTCCTCTATTTAACTTTATCTCGATATTTCGCTTCAAACTTTTACATCCCTCGTTTACTGTTAGGTATTCTTCTGCAGCTATATTTCATCTTCCGTATTACTATTGTTATTTGTTGGAGGGTATATATTACAAAACTTTTCCCCAGAGGTATACGCTTATTGGAATTGCTTTTCCGCAGAGTTAATTAAACGCATTCCTGCCAATCTTTCGTAATTTTCGCAATATCACGCAAAGCTCGTGCGTTTCATAATTCCATTCAATAAACCTGATAACGCGCGACATGACATCGGCATCCTTTTGTCATTTAGCTTCAACAGCTCCCCCGTGTTGAGCTGAGTGCTCACAGCGAGATTCAAAGGCCTCCTGTAGTCATCACTTGAGAATACCGAACTACATGATAGAACATATGAAATAATAATAATAATAATAATAATAATAATAATAATAATAATTATTATTATTTGGAAGCAGCACACAGAAATTTGATTAAGGAGACAAAGCTGCGGCATGTTACAGAAGTTGCCAGAATATCAATTTCAGAAAGATTGTTGATTTGTTTTATTTACGGACGCTCTTTGATATCTCAGGTCATCAGCGTCCCGTTTAATTCAGGGAGTGAAACGGCCGATAAATTTTGCTCAGAGGCCTCTTCTTTCAGGCCTGAAGTTCTTTTATATGCCGTAAATGTACTTTCCTTTCGAAGGCAGCCATACTTTACGCCCGAAAAAATCCATTGATCCTAGCCGGGACTGAACTCGAGATCTTGGGTTTAGGGACAAGTATGGTTACCACTAGACCACCAGGACCGACTGATCAGAAAGAGAGTAATTATAGAAATGCTGTAGCAATAATGAATTGAAAAAGCTTCGTTATGGTTTTTCCTGCCTGGGGTGTAGTCTAAAAACGCAAACTTTAATTCTTAAAAGTCGAACTACATGAAACAGCAACACTTCTTGGAATGTTAACTATACAAAGACACTTTTATGGCCTAAATTTTTAAACAAATTGATACCTATGTTTTTGACAGGAATTTTAATCTGCCCGTGCCATCTGCTCAGATACGAATTTGAAAGTTCGTATATGAGCTTTGTGTTCCTTTGCTCATTTATGAAAATAACTTGTTCAATTCATAAAGGTTTTGCAGATAAATAATATAAAACTCATCTGTTTAAAGAAGACGTTGATAGTGTTTACAAAATTTTTGAAGACTCAAATTCGCTCGTTTTAATTTAATTTCAAAAACTGTAATTAAGGTTTATCTGAAAATTTTGCCAGTTGTTCGTCTGTTTACACACTCGCAGCTTCTTGTACTTAACCTGTCTCCCGAAATTTATCAATAAAATCACTCACGGTGTCTAGGTGTATAGTTTTGAATTTGGAAATTTAGCAATGAAATGTTGTTTGATTTTCACGTTCAGCAGAAATGTTTTCACGTTCCTCTAGAATACATTTTAATTGTTCTTTCACTTTAAACACACCACCTTTACTTATAAGTCACAACTAACAGTAGCAACCCTTACTTAGCAGCCGGCACTTTACCTGCTGGAAACATTTGGTCGGTGTGGAAGGCGGAAAATGTAGAGAAGATGTAGAAATACCAACAATTTCTCAAGCTGTATCAGCAAGGCGCGGAAGAAGTTTTCGATGACCCGTTATTAACCTCGTAATCATAACTAATGGAAAACCCCAGTAAAGATGAGTCAATATCTACATGTAGCGGCATTGCCAAACTAAGTGGGTGTGTGCGGATGGGAACTCTGCACATCAGAGCAAGCATCAAAGACCAAATCTTATGATATCTAAACTCAATATCAAGATCAAGACATCTTTTTATGAACACTTTTCCTTATTATGTATAGAGAAACTACTTGTAATAGTTTGTTGTGAAATTTTAAGCATAAGCAAACATGGAAACACGTCAACACACATAATGCAGAACTGCTTTGTTTATATTTGCATCTTGAATGCGTTTTATATCAACCTCTTCGCTTAGTTTGTACTTAGTCCGGTAAAATCAACGCCGTCATTGATTGGAAAAAGCCTGTAGTTCGCTCCCCATTTTGTTTTGCACCTTCTTTGGTGACCTTACCTCTTGTAGAAAGCAAATATCAACTAAACAACTCTAAATCTGAAGTTTATTATGGCTTTTCACACTACACTATAAAGCATACAGGTGATAAACATTTTTGCCGGAAACAGTGTTAACCAACATGGGTAATTAGAACAAGGTATTGCTCCAGAGTGCCTAAAAGCAACAGTGGTAATTAAAAAACTGAGCTAGACAACTATAATCCATTTTTACATTTCTATTTTTTTCTAAAATAATTGATAATAACTGAATATATCAACAATTATCTCTTTGCTTTGAAAATAATTCCCTGGTGAATAATTCTCAGTTTGGATTTAGAACCAAACTCTCCATTTTGAAGTATATTGAAGAGATAGTACTCGTATATGTTTATGAATGTTTGAATTGAATAAAGTTTTTGACATTGCATATATTCAACAGTTATTAAAAATTACATTATGGCTTGAAAGGTGGTGCTGTGAAATTACTTGAATCATGCCTAAATAACAAATTACAAATGGTGAAAGCTAATAATGAAATATCTGACTTCATCCTAAGAGCAAAGGGAGTTGCGCAAGAATCTTTATCAGGATGTTTTCCGTTTATTATTTACTTAAATAATTTACCTAACCATCTTCCATACAAAAAGTATATATTCATATGACATAACGGCAATAACTTCAGAAGCTAAGATAAAACTGGTCAAAAGAATTAAGAAGAGATGGTAGAATGGCATATGGTAGAATTGATGGTTTAAATCAAACATACTACTGGTAAACACACCAAGGACTGCAAGCTATATTTGATTTAAACATAAAAATGATGAACTCTTTTCTGTTAAGCTTTTAGGTATCCATAAAAAATTAACCGGCTTAAAATAATGTAAGTAAAAATCTTTCTATATTGTTACTTTGCATTTTTATTGGGTAACTTTAAGGCTCTAAACATTTTGACATGGCGAAACATGTAATCAAAAGCATTGCTGGCATTTCTTACTAGGAATCATGCACGGCCTATTTTAAAAAAAAAATGTAATACTATGACAGTACCAGGACTTTTTATCAACAGATTCTTAGTTTTACAAATTCCCTTTCAAGTGCACTATTCATCGTTAGATATCATCAAAACATAGTTGGCTGAAATCTACTTCAGCTGAAGAAATTCTAGTCTTGCATTTCCGCTAGGATGGATATATCAAAACAAGAGTCGTTTTCTGTGAACAGTGGAGCCACGTACTTCAGCATTTTGCAAGTTTCTATGAATTGATATTCACAATTACAAATTAAAACAATTTGGCTGGAAAGTCCGTTTATTAGCATTATATAGTTTAGTTTAGTTTAGTTCTCGGAGCATTCAGTGAGTTCGTGAAGCAGCCACAGAGACCTACGAACATTTAACTTGTCATATACGAATACCACAGTAGTTTTCAATCTGTATTTACAAAAATTTATTTACATCTACACAAATAATTACAATAAAAATAAAAAAGAACAGAACAACTCAACCAACACCAAAAACAGACAAATCAATCATACAACTTTTATTAATACATATTTACATATACATTGATATGTTGTGCAGTATACTATTGTCACTCATATATTCCTTTACAGAATAATAGGCCTTTTTACATAGGTATTTTCTAAGAGCAGATTTAAAGGAATTATTGTTTATTAAGGCTTTTAGGTTAGAGGGAAGAGTGTTGTATACTAAAATGCACTCATAATAAACGCCTTTTTGATGGCATGAAAGTGCTGAAATTGAGCGATGTAGATTTGCTTTTAGTCTAGTACTCTTGTCATGTATATTTTGATTTTGAACAAATTTTTGTTTATTTCTTATATAAAAGTTCATGAGGGATAAAATATATTCGCAAGGAAGAGTTAAAATTTCAAATTTCCTAAAGAGGTTTCTGCATGAATGTCTACTGTGTGTACCAGCAATTATTCGTATGACTTTTTTCTGTAACACGAAGACACGTTCACTTTTAACTGAATTTCCCCAAAATATTAGACCGTACTTCATTATTGAGTTGAAATAAGCATAATAAACTAGTTTTAAAGTCTTAATTGACTCCAACATTACTAATGCACGTATTGCATAGCATGACATGCACTGCTTAGTTTAGGTGTAATAAGATCAATGTGATCTTTCCAATTCAGATGGTTATCAATTATTAAACCAAGGAATTTAATATATTTGGTTTGCGAAAGTACACTGTTATAATATCCTATCTGTAATTGTGGATCTGGAGATCTGTGTGTAATGAATTTCACAACATTTGTTTTATCTAGATTTAGAGACAATTTGTTTGCTTTGAACCATACACACAATGTTAAACGTTTAAATAAAATAATCCATAAGTTGCACTACTCTTATCTGTTACGTGACCGAATAAAAACTAAATATAACAACATTTTTTATCCATGAATTGAAGATATTTGATAAAAAATGGGGAAATATTTTTGAAAGCTCTATTCATATAAAGCTTTTTGTATGTATACACAGAAAGTTTAAACTGCTAATGTAAGAAAATATAATTCTGTTACTCACAGCAGAAACTCTTCCTGTAGATTTGTTATGTTAGCTATTTCTAGAGCCTCAGAGATGCTCTTGGGCAATGAAGATAGTGGAACTTGATACATACTGCGTCGAATCAAAGCGATGTGTATGGTAGTCGCTTCATATTAACCTACTTTCTTTCACTATTCTAGGTATACTTTTTAGGTTCAATGTTTCTGTCTGAAATACCGTACATATAAACAGGTTCGTGCGCTTCATATCGAAAACGAAACTTAAACCCCGTTATGTACAAATAAAGTGGTGCAAACATTTCCGAAAAGACTGTACTTTCTTACTTCATAGCTGTCAAAGTCGTTAATAACTGGGCTACTGTTGAGTGAACGTAAATGTAACACCAAATACTGTCAACAAAAACATGAGTTACGCGTGCAGAGTTGCCACACGCTTCAACTAAATCTTCCGCACGAACATAAAATTTACCGCACACTTCTTTCTTTTACCGCACGATTAATTATTTAGATTTTTGTTGTTATTCTACCACACTAGTTTATTTATATATTTTTTTGATTACAATTTAATTTTAGTTAGTGCAATGGCACTTTGTACGTGCGATAATTTCTCTAATCGCGTGAATGTTTACCCACGCACACTTGAGGTTTAAATCCACAACAAAGACGCATATAAGCTAATGTACACTTACAAGAAAATCTTTATCTCTCATTAACTGTACCGATTTTCTCCTGCTTAATTTGCACAAAGCACATGTAATAGTTTGACCATCAATACAATATGAGTTTTCAATATTATTCGCAATGTACGAACTCCACAACGGTGTGTACCGCCCCAGGCATCATCTGTAATCTCTGAAGTATTAACATATTCCACATAAGAGTTCGGGACCTCGGGCGGCAAATTATAAACTTTTTTAAATCTACCAGTTCAATCTATTAGCACCTTACTTCTGCTTATGTCGGGTCTGGGTGTTCTAGCGGTACGAAGTAAAGCCTTGGGGCCCGTGCCATAAATTTGCGGCACGTAAAAGAACCTCAAGCTTGAAAAACGAGGCCTCTGAGCATAATTTATCGGATCTGAATTGAATGGGACGCTGATGACCTGAGAAGTTAAAGAGCGTCCGTAAATAAACCAAAGGAACAAAAAATACTTCTGCACCCATCCATATGTACAAAAAGGATTCAATATTTTTTCATATAGGGCACTTTCCGTAGTATATTTTTGTTTGCAATTAATAAATACCTGTGGCATTATAGCGTTATCACCTGCTTCTAGGTATCTTCAAAGTCATATATATATATCCATTATATGAGTTTCAAATAACACATATCTTTTTACAGAAGCTGTCAATTACCATGCTTCTATTAAGGAAAAATTTACGTAATAAAATATATTAGTTATGCATAATTTAGCTGCGTTTTTCTTCTTGCTTAGGAGCAACCACAAGGTAGTCTAGCAGATAAAGAAAAAGCGACAGTTACTGCTTGCGTCTGTACACTACACAGGTCACATGTAACAAGCACTATTTTGCATTGGAATAGACCGCCACCTCAAGTTGAATGTATGGCTTGGAATCGGGAACACCGAGGTTCATGATTCTTTCATTTCTGTCAGCTATAGATGGGCGATATTGTTGATACTATGGGCTGTCTTTCAAACTAGATGGATCATCCTCTTATTTTGCAATTGTTACATCGTATCGCACTCAAAGATGTCCGTACGGCCGAAGGGGAGACTCTAATAAGATTATTATTTGACACCCTTAGATTTCTTTGCTTGGAATATTATCAAATTAAGAGAGCACAAAACCAAAATAGGAGACATCCATGACCGATGAAATTGTATTTTACAGAAGCAACTGCAGCTATTCTGGGGACATGTGGATTTTTGGGTTTTTAATTAAGGCAAAAGTCTATTGCAGCTATAAATAGAACTTTTAGCATTTCGTTCTTATTATAGAATGCAGTTTATCGTCTGCATATATTTTCTATTAATTTATTTAACATTGTTAACATTTTTATGTCTGAAGAAACTTTACAATAGGTTTGCTATAATTTGAACAAATACAGGATGGCCCACGAAAAATCGGCCTCCCGTGGCCTTGCCTGTATGAACGCCCGAGACTGGTACGTCGTGCCAGACCACCCTGTATAGTGAATTTAAGTTAAATGTATTGTATACCATTCAGCAAATGAAATTACGCTGGCTGATGTAGCTGTTGTCCCGGGAAGATAGGAGTAGGGATAATGGAGTAAGTGGTGGCACATGTGGAAAGGGTAATCACTATACTTGAGATTTACTCTTCTTTTATGGCGCTACGACCTCGTGGCCTGCCGCTGGAACCTCTGCTTCCTCTACCTCCGTCTTATGACTTTATCAACAGAAGGCAGGCACGAGGGATGTGATCCTGCCGCTCGCCTATCACGCGACTCTCTGTATCGAAGAACGTCATCTCTCAATTACACAGCTCTCACATGGCTGGGTTGACCCTGTTCCAAACCTCCCTAACTTAGAAAAATTCCTAAGCAAGTCGGGTCCTGCCGGCCAGCTAACGCTAGATCAAAGAGGCGGTTTGAGAATTATTCAGATACCGCAAGTTGCATGATCGAGACACAGATGCTTAATTTAAGTGAGTACTTAATGGTTCATCTCTGTTAAATTAAGTCATTCTGTATTAAATTTATTTATATATAATTAATACTCCTTTCCTTCACAGTTATACACGTTATACTCTATTCGTTATCCATTTAAGCCTTTAAAGCAGGGCATCAGGGTCACGAGGCGAATAACACGCTTTTGTCTGCTGAACTCAACGGAGTACAGATTGTTGTCTACACCTTTCATTCGAGAGCATTGTGCTTAATGATATTTTTCCAGCGTCGGGAAATCCTTGCTTGCTAGTGATGAACCGGTTTTATTTTGAACTATAAGCAGTGAGCGATGTATACCAGCAACAAGCATGCTCCAAGAGTTAATACCTGTACAGAGGGCCACGCAATAAGAGCCTAATAATCTCCGACCGCCTGTCGGAAACTCACTGCAATGCATCATTAACCGTGCATAGCCACTTCTGAGGATTTGCTCCGAAAGCGAACTTTGTTTTGCACCCTGTTCGCAATTTATTCCCAGCTTCCGGCCGGATTACATCCGGCGAATTCTGACAGGTGAAAACTCTGCATGGCAACGAAAGTTTTGGCTGTAAATAATTGCTTCTGAAGCAAGGCACACAAAGTTGTCACACTTTTGGGCGAATGTGATGGATAAAGAGACTAAGAAATCAATCCTCTGCAATGATACGGGTTTTTAAACATTTATCACACTTGCGGCAATACATTTAACATGTTAATACTGTTACAGAATGCTAGATTATCATAATTATTATCATTAATGCTGAAAAGAGACTGGCTTCTTGATATATCTCAATATCTTTAGCTGACACTGAAGAAAACCTTTGAACCTTTGAAACAATTACCATAACCACCGTTAAACAGTCAAATAATTTTCGCAGAAATAATTTATACTCACAATTAATGTTTTTTTTTTTATTAAATGTTCTGTTGTATAGCTAAAAGGTTCTGAAATTTTGTACATTTGTATCATGTTTATGCATATTGAATTGTGTTATGGTTCTGCATCTAATGTAACCATTTTTTTCTGAAGATGTTGTTAGTGAAATCATAGGTGGACTGGTATTTACACTATTCGTTTCATTAATACTTTATGTGTAGTAATATGCCTTATGAATTGGCCCAAAATATTCATTGTTATTCACAATTGAACACAAATTTTCTGGTTTGTGCAGAAACCAGAAAAATTAATACAAATTAGAAAAAAAAAAAAACTGTAGAAAAATATTGTTGCACAAGTTGCTACTTATTTAAATGATAATATCTTTATAGGAAATATATAAACACAAAAATATATAAATCATTTCAGTCAATACATTTACAATTTTCAATACTTAAGGGGACACAGAAGTGAAATTTGTAAATTTTTAAGGTTAAACCTAGAAATTTTAGATTTTGCACATACATTGTCCAGGTATTAGTATTATCTGCAAAAACTTTTTGCATCATTGGTAAATTTTTTATCAATGAATTCAAAAACAGTATTGTTTTAAACGTTTATTAAATTAACAACGGAGGTGACCATTAAGTAAGTTAAGTAAGAACTAAGTTCCGGGGCCTCGAGATTGCGTCTTTTATATGACTACCAAGGTCTGTTCTTGATTTTTTCTAAATCTCGCTATAGAATATTCTAGAACATTTCTTTTGTTCTCGTCTTCCTATTGGCTATTGGCCGCTTTCCTACGGTCGTTTCGATTGGCTATTATATTAAATATTACTTACAAGCATGTTTATTCATTGCTCTTTGTACAATGTACAGTTAGCTTCTCCCTTCTATAGCCTACGGCTTTTATCCGCAAGTTCTCTCTAGGCTAACACAACAAAGATAGATCTTCTGGATCGTATACAACAGAAAGGCCTTGACTCTGACCTTTTTAAAAACATCCTCAGGAAGCTAACGACACATAACTCGTCTTGCACAAAGTTAACTATAAAAGAATACAAATCACAAAAGAGTACCTGCTTTTATATCGCTTTTGACAAGCCAAACATACCATCTTTGATGACTGCTATATTATGAATTATTGGAGGTATGAAGTCAATTAATGCTGCTTCATGTTGCTTGAAAAGTGACAACATTCACCTGGAGTATGGCGTATCATGTTAAGCATTTATGTGTTATGATATGTGATTCACTGGAGTAATACTCTCTATTTGAAAGAATAAATTATTTGTTTAAAATAAACTGTTGTGTTTCCAGTTCTCTTGACCATCCGTAAACACATTTGTAGCTTTGGTTACAGTACCACAACGTACCTGTTCTTATTCTTGAGGTGTATATTTATAATTCCCTTTATATTTGTAAATTTTGGGACATATATTTTTTCACACCTATATACTTATGTGTGGTGGTGCTTTACGCATGCGATTTAGAAAGGGTCTACGTGCAGTCCTGCATTAATATGTTCACAGCTATCTGCAAGGTTAGATGTACATTCAAATAATGCCCTCAAATGTGCTCTCTCTCATTCTGAAGGAACAATTTTAAAGTTGCATTGCAACGCCCAGAACACGCGAAAGTTGAAACGTTTGTCATATCATCTTTGCTAGAGATAAAGGGCTGAAACCATCTATATACACTTCACATGTTATGATTACAGTTGGAACAATTCCTTCGGAAACAAGATATCAGCATAAGCCTGATGTGTAGGATACATGACGCTAGAGGGAGTGGATCAGAGCTATGCATAAGCTTGATGTTGTTTATATCGGATCGTTAGGCAGAGTTTAGGGTCAGGTGCACTGTATGGCTGATGCTAAACTAACTTCGCGTCCATGGTAGTAGATGTTGTATCACCAGTTATGATATAAGAAAACAAATAATAAAACAGGATAAATAAACAGATATATCCGACAGAAGTCGTCACTGTATGTACATAATTATTATGTGTTATTTTTGATTAGTTCTTATAATTCAGATAAAGGTAGATTTGATATTATCATTATTATTTGATATTAAGTTTTCCCCTTGTGTCATAGACTTTCTCTCGTACGAAAAAAGAGATAACAGAGTCTACAGCGTTTTCTATTGTTATCGTCTAGCAGCCAAAAAGGAATTCGAGCAAATAAAGAATGAAATGGGTAGGTGATCTCTCTGTTTTAGAGCAAAAGTTCCTGACCACTGGTTTAATTAAACTGAGAGATAAAAGCAAACAGAAGAAACGTTAATATATAACACTTTTTCAATAGAGTCTGTTTTTATGACAAAATTTAAACGTTTGTAATGTTCTCTCTTTCTAATAGCTAAGGGCAAACCAGGCAGAGGGCGAAATGGGGGAGATAAACCCTTCTTTCTGTCCCGAAGAGGGTGTGAAAGATAGAGAAAAAAAAAAGAATTATTTATGTGGAGTGCGCGAGGTAAGTCTGGAGATAGCGGCCGGTGGGGATAATTGATAATCCTTTGATTAATCTTGCGCGCTTATTGGATCAGAAGGGGACGCTGGGGGCGGGGCTACGGGGATTTTCACGTATAAAAGTGCGCTAAATTACGGAGGGAGAGTGTCCAGCCTCTGCGACTCCATAGCATGATGGTAACTGTAGTTATACAAAGTGGATAATGCGAAGAATTATGAGGGCGCGATGTGTGAAAATGGCGCGGGAAGTCGTTAGCGACGGATAGGTTAGATAATTTATGGCGTGTCGGGCCGCTAATGCTCTGAAGTAGGAAGCGGCTTGCCCTTCCGTCGACACGAGATCGATTCTGGCAGCGGCAAATGCAGCGGTACGACCTTCTTCGTGCTTAGCTGGTGCAACTGGAGAGGACTTCGCTGTTTCTGAGCGGAAATTTCAAAGGAATTTTTCCCTTTCTTCTTGTTCTATTACATTAACTGTTTGATTACTTGCATTTACCCCATCCATTAATGTTTCCTTTCGTTCTTCCTCAATTTGTTTCTCCATTTTCTTATTTGTTTTTGTCACTCTAATTTTTCCTCCCTTTTTTTATATCTAATATATTCTTTTTCATTTGTCGCTGATACCTCTTCTACTTTATTTATTCTGTTTTTTCCATTTTCCACTCGTTTCACGTATACAATATTTTTCTTTCTCGCTTTCTTGCAGCTTTCCCTGAGGTTTTTTCTTATACTTTTCTGCTGGTGCAGTATTATTTATCCTGCATTCTTATTTGGCTTACTATGTGAAAATATATATACAGAAGCAAGTGCCAGCAACTATAACCGATTCGGAAAATATTGTAAGCATTCGCTAAAGCTGGGTTCACAATACACGGCGGCCTTCAGTTCATGTTCAAGTTATGCCATAAACAGGATATACGTTCGTTCATAAAGTGTGCTCTGATGGCTGATCGGAAAAAAAATAACAAATGTCAAGTTATAAAAATCTATCTAGGTGTGTTGTACACCGTTCTGTTTTATTGTTGTGGTTCTTGTTTTTTTAAACTCTTTCTACCTCTGAAAAGGAGAATATAACACAACTTCAGACTTTAATATTAAATAAAACAATGAAATAAAAATATTTAATATAGAAATAAAAATAGGTAAACAATTACAAATTATTTCATATGCTTTTCATTTGTAACGACTATTTTCAAAACTTAGCACTAAAAATTAATTAGAAAAAAAACGCAAAATAAGTAATTTATAAAATCATAACTTAAAAATAAGTTTACATAACAACAAAAGAAAAAGTTATACAGCACACTATTTACCTCTCTGTAAACTTTCAATTCACAATGTAGCATGCATGCTCTTTTTTTTTTTTTTTTTAGCACTCTCAAATAATAAGGAATCAATAAACTCATGTGTCCGCCATTTAACTTTATTTTCTAAACATGAGTCTATTAAAAAGTTCATGCTAACAACAGAACGTTAATATCTACCATATAGATAGCCATCTTTGATAGATATTGTTTATACACGATGAAGAATGAGCGAGTACATTTTCGCCAGCTGCAACTCTCCGGTTTTAATATTTATTGATCAAGTTTTCAGCCGACAGTAGCAGGGGATAGTAAGGCTAGGATTTGGAGGGCGGATCGGCAGTCCATTACAATGCAACTGATGTGTTTGAAGGTAGATGATATACACAATGAAGAGAGAGAGAGGGGGGGGACGGTATTATTAAACTCACTTGAAAGGCAAATAAAGTTCTGAATTTACCGTGCTGAAACAAGTGGTCCAGAGATGAACCTATAGGCTAGCGAGAGTTTCATATCATCTGATAAGAGTAATGCAAGTATTAAAGTGCAGTGAAAGCATCATGTTCGCTGTTTGTTCGGCTTTATCTTTGTGGTTTGCTCAGCCAATTTGAAGGACAGTATATATAAGGCAGATCTGTTAATGCTTTTCTATTTTTATATTTATTCCAAATTGAAAAGTTATTAAATATATTAATATTTATTGCACTACTATACGTACAATAAATATTAATATATTTAATAACTTTTCTAGTTTGGAATACAGAGAAAACTGCACAAATAAAAACCAACGAAATAAGTTTATATAATAATAATAATAATAATAATAATAATAATAGTGGTGGTAGTAGTGGTAATAGTAGTAGTAGCAGTACCAGTAGTAGTAGAAGTAGTAGTAGTAGTAGTAGTAGTAGTAGTAGTAATAGTAGTAGTAGTAGCAGTAGTAGTAGTAGTAGCAGTAGTAGTAGTAGTAGTAGTAGTGGTGGTGGTAGTAGTAATAGTAGTAGTAGCAGTGGTGGTGGTAATAGAAGTAGTAGTAGTAGTAGTAGTAGTAGTAGTAGTAGTAGTAGTAGTAGTAGTAGTAGTAGTAGTGGTGGTGGTGGTGATGGTGGTAGTAGTAGTAGTAGTAGCAGTGGTGGTGGTAGTAGTAGAAGTAGTAGTAGTAATTAGCAGTAGTAGTGGTAGTAGCAGTAGTAGTAATAGTAGCAGTAGTAATAATAGTAATAGTAGTAGTCCAGCTGAGTAAATCTAGTTCACACGACACAACGAGTAATTGCTTATGGATGATTCCAAGTGAAATCGAAAGGAAAATTGGGAACATTCTAATTTTATTTAAAAATATACTTCTATATTATTATGAAACATGACATCTCTAGAGCTAATATTTGTCATAGCATTTTTTGTGCCAAAGTTATCATATTTTGTTATAATCATTTTTTTTTTTTGTACAAACACACCTCTAGAAATCTCAATAAAAATTTTAACAGAAGCTCATTTTAAAGCTCACATCTTGTCGAACATAATGATTTGTGAAATATAATTATTAATTTTTAAATTTAGAAGTTTTATGTACTTTTGAACGATTTCCCCAAAAAGGCAAATGAAAAATAAAACTATGGCAAATTTGCAAAATGTTAAAACAAATAAGTATAGTTTTCACAAGGTAAAGAAATGTAGGAACAAAAAGACATATCTAAAAGCAGGATTTTTACATCTGTCCAGCACTGTAGTAGAGTCATCAAGCCAAAGTAACACATTTGACTTCTTGCTTGAATTCGCACGACCATGTAACTAGCAAAAACCACATCTTCCAAATATAATGTAATGGAATTGTTTTTAATTACAGTTCTTCTAGATAGATAAACATTGCTACGTTTTTTGTCGAAAGAGGGGGGGGAGCAAACGGCCTATACTTTTGTTTTTACCGTTTTCCATGCGGAAATGATCAAATATACCCCGTGTTGAAACATTCTAATAAACCTGACACGTCTACTATCAGCTATACTACTAAGTATTTTGAAATGTCTAATATTAGTCTTTTGGGTCTATGTCTTTAAAAACTGTTGATGAAATTTATCGCAATGAAACAAGAAAATTGATTCTCTTTCCAGCTCAACAATTTTCTAGCGTATATCCAGGAAGTGCCTTCTGTCACAGTTTCTTCAGGATCATAAGGTTTGAATTTTGAACATTCTTAAGCCTGAAAGAAAAACGGGTATGTTCCATAAAGAGAGGAGTGCTTTTACTTCTCCAAATTTGCACACTGTGCCAACCTCGTCAATGAAGACAGTGGATTGCGAACGAGAGGATGAAATTACGTGCAAAATGTAACTGACGCAGTGAACATCCAGTCAGCTTCTAAGTCTGCAGCAGCTGTTCAAGCGTGTGCGTGAAACTTTCCTAATGGTTTTTGTAGAATGCTCAGTCGCGGGCTGCGAGCGAAACTCCTTCGTAGGGCGGGGGATGTCGCGTTGATTTCTCTTTACAAAGACATTCCGTAAATCTAAATTGCTTATACCACCGTCGAATGGCGCGCAGTGTCGCGTGGACCTTGGTGAGATTTGCTTAACTGAAACTCAGTTTGCCGTCTTATAGTCTAACAAACTTCCAGAAATGTCACCAATTCCTGTTTCTACACAGCGACAAAATAATTCACAAATCCGTTGCTAATCTTTATACTAATTCTGTAGTAAAGGCCATAAATAGGGCGTATGTTACATTTTTTATCCTTGTATTTTAATATTATTGTTTGAACTGATATTTCGTTATAGAGCTAAGCTACAGCAGACATTGTACAAGTTTTAAAAATCTACGCATGCTCAAGACATTTCTCCTTCTGCTCTGTGATGCAACAAAATTAAGAATTTAGCCAATTGAACTTTTTATTTCCCTTTGTGCTATCCTTCCGCTTTTCACATCTAAGAAGAAAAACACATACAAGGGTAGATCCATAAGTTTCCGGCTTCGCAGATAAGGATTATCGTCTTCACAAAACCCTTATTTGGTGTCACACCTTATCTGTTAAGTAAATAAGTGCAGCTGTAACTTCCGCTCCGCGGCGTTTAGTTGTTCACACATAGTTGCATAAAGAAAGCTATTTGTAGAAGATTGTAACATGTTCAAAATGGAGTATCGAGCTGTTATTAAGTTCTTCGCAAAAGAAGGACTCACTCCAAATGAAAGGAGGTACTCCTGAAAACATTGCTCTTGTGGAAAGATAAACTATGGAAGACCGGCGGCTCAAAGTTACAGAAATAGCAGCAAGGTTGGGTCTTTCTAAAACAACAGTCCTTCGAATTATTCATGAACATTTAAACATGAATAAGGTTAGTGCAAGATGGGTGGGCCTAGACTTCTTTCCTCAGTCCAAAAGCAGCAACGAGTCATTTGTTGTCAGGTGTTTTTGGAGCTCTGCGAGGCAACAAGAGAAAGTTCTGCAAACCATTGTTACGGGAGATGAAACTATTGTCCTCTGCCCAAAAGAGAGTCAATGGAGTGGCGTAAACCTGGCGAAGCACCGCCTCTAATGGCCAAGGTTATCAGTCAACCAAGATGATCATAGGCACAATCTTTTGGCACTGTGAAGGAATGATCTTTTGAGTTCAAGGAGAGGAACACCACAGTAAATGGGACGTAGAATGCTGGCCTACTGCACAGACTACGTGCTTCCATCAAAGAGAAAAGGCGAGGAAAGCTGAATGGTGGTGAGCGCCTTTTTCACACAACGCGCCTGTGCACACAACTCTTGTTGCAATGGAAGCTGTGAAGAAATGTGGCTTCAAGGAGATCGATCATCCACCCTACTCCGAGAATTAACTCCCAGTGACTATTTTCTCTTCTCAAAACTCAAGAAGGACTTCGAGGAAGGAAATTTAAGTGTGACGAAGATGTAATGGATGCTGTTTATGCCCCTTTTGCAGACAAGACTTCTGACTATTTGAGCAGGGTGGGGGTTGAAATGTTAATTCAAAGATGTGAGAAGTTATTGCAATAAAGTGTAACTATATTGAAAAGTGAAATATAGTTTTGTCTTTATCATAAGTAGAAAAGGGTTAGACTGGAAACTTATGGACCTATCCTCGTAGATTTAGAAATTTGTATTTTATTTATGTGCATAATGAAGACACAGCAGCCAACAAACAGCAGAGTAGGGAAGGTGTGATTGCTTCCTGGAGGAGGCAGCGGCTCACAGTAGCAGGAACAGGTGGGCTAAGGAGTGGCAGAAGAAACCTGTGTAATGGATTGTTACGTCTTCTTGAAGATGGTTGTAAAATTCCATATTTATTCTTCACTGTCACCGGCTATAAGCCCAAGAGCATTAAATCCATGCATACATTTTTTTTTGTCTCAAGTGGTTTTTGAGTTAAGCGAGCTATAGAAAATAAAACAGAAGCATATTTCGGTCGTTTTCTTCCTTCTAAGAACTAAGTGTAGTAGCTTTAAATGTTCTGTATGTGAAAATGTGTTTAGTCACACCTGAAAAATGACCACGGTCAAAGTTAGTTGTAATTCACTCAATAAATCATAAATAAAATACTTCAATATTGACGTGTATTCACTTTGATTTCTTCTCTTTAGTCTGACTGATCGACTCTTCGGTTTATTGCGTTGCTTGAGAGCCGCGTGTTGTTCTACACTTCTTTGGCTGGATGCAAATCTAATGCTGAGGGAGCGTCAACGGTTCCTGCTCTGGCAAGTGTTACATTCTGTAACCACTACAATAAATCGCAACAATTAGCAGGAGCACATGTTGGTAGTTGACGCCAGTTGGCAATGAGATGTCGCATTTATCTTGTCCCTCAACAGAACTGGCCGAGGGTGCTGCGGTTCCGCAACTCCGGCACATACCGGAAGAGACAAATTGAGCGGTAGCAAAGGGTAGCGCAAACAATCGGATCGGTCTGAGCTTCTTATAGAAACTTCTGTGCTTGTTGTGGAATACTTTACGTGCCTTCATTCTATTCATTGCTTGTTTAGCTACTAAAAACTACCACAAGAAACTGCATAGTTTTAAACTTCTTTAAAGCTACTGACGCTGCTGTAGACATAAACAAATGAAAACAAGTCGGTTAGTTATAGGTGCTAGTTCGTGATTTGTTAATAGCGAAAGAAATTATTGAAACAGAAAAACTAACATTAAACTTAATCCTAGGAGGGTATCTAAGTTCAGTACTAAGTAAAATATTAAAAAAATATTGTGATACAAACATTAAGACTTAGTAAAATTGTCGATGCATTCAATGATACGAGTTTCACAGATTTCAAAACTATGATAATTAAATGGTGGCGAATTTGAGAATAATACAATTAACTGAAAAAGACAAACACAATATACCTATAAGTATGTTATTAATTGACTTTGAAATGCACTCGATAAATTTTGAAAAAAGTACATTAAGGCCTACAATATAAGTGAATGAAGGTATCCCAAGTCTGCATTTTATCATTCAGCATGTCCTAAAATAAACCAATAGATGATCACGTAATAATGAAAAATTGTTTCGACCACTATTCTTGACGCAATAATCGCCCCTTTATTATAAAAAAATCATAAATACTCTTTTAATTGCAGATAATAAAGAAATTCTTTGGGCATCATAGTGGTAATGCTGTTGAATGTTCTGCTGTGTTCCTGCCGAGGGACATAGCATTTCCTGTAATCGCAATTAGTTGAGACGCGGCGATGAAAGTTCGACGATAAGGCAGTCTTCTTGTTTGGCGTTCTTGATTACTTCGCCGTAAATGTGATTAGCATGTCTTTACTTTAACTTATACATTTTGAATGAACTATACACTCAGTACTTATTTAGGTTTGTTTGTAAATTTTGCTGTGTAAACAAGTTCATAACTAATGTTTTTCAATCTTAGTTAACATTAACAATATAACAACATTATCAAACTAAGTGATGCCAAACATAATTTTGTGAATCCGAGTGTTTACATAAAACTTGTTGAATGAATTTACGACAGAACGCTTCCAATTATGAAAACATACAAAGGACATTATTAATTGTTCTATTTCTGTTGTCTATCCATTATTATAATAATCACAATGGATGAATTTACACACATTAGTATATTGGGGAACATTAAGATTATACAGATATTTTTTTTACGCCAAACGTAACGTCAACGATCAAAATGGTATTTGAAAAATTTATTCCATTTATGGCACTGAGTTCCCCTCTACAGAAATAATAAACAGAACTGACCATTAACTCTACTTAGGGACCACATTGGGAAATAATCAATTAATCAGGAGTTTGATTCTAGTGCAATCTGTTGGTTAAGACTATTAGCAATGTTATCAGTCACATAGAAGGCTATGAGAGATATACCGAGGGTGCCATAAAATGTATACACACTTTCACAGTAGATATCAATTTAATATATATCAAAATTGGACCGAAAAAAACAACAGTAATGTGTAGTATGATGTTCTGTAAACAGATGTGACTCACATACATTATGATAGCGTTGCTGCGTGACAGGTAAATCAGCAATGAGCAAATAAAGTCAAGATTATGTTTTTTTTTTTTATTGATTTACTTATGGACGCTCTTTAACATCTCGAGTCATCAGCGTCAGCGTCCCATTCAACTCAGGGCGTGAAACGGCCGACAACTTATGCTCAGAGGCCTCTCTTTCAGGCTTGAAGTTCTTTTTCGTGCCGTAAATGTACGACACGGGACCCACAGCTTTACTTCGCTTCCGAAGGAAGCCATACCTAGGATTTTTACGCCCGAAAAAATGATGTTCTGTAAACAGATGTGACATATTACATAATGCTAGCGTTGCTACAACAAAATGAAGCTAAGATTATCATTTGAAAGCAAATTTGAAATGGTATTGGAAATTCAAGAATGTTGAAGTTCAAAGACAATGGAGACGTGTGTACAGAACAAAACCGCCAACCTGAGTAACAATTGCACGCATTCCAGACAAATTTGAGACTCATGGTATCGTATGCGATGTTCACAAGGGCAGATCTGGGAGACCTCGCACAGCAACAAGCCCCGCGCACTGGATTCAAGGCACTATCCTAGGCACTATCCAAGACACTGGATTGGACGAAGAGGTCCGATTGAGTTTCCACCGCGTTCTCCGGATCTAGCTCCGTTGGACTTCTACCTATGGGCAACTCTTAAGGATGTTGTATACCGTAGAAAACCAGCTACACTGACAGCACTTCGGGAAGAAATTGAAATGGCATATGCTGCAATCCCTGAGAACACTTTCGCAAATGTTGCTCAAGCAGTAGTTCAACGTACTCAGAAGTGTATCGACGTCGATGATGGGCATTTTGAGCAACTGTTGTAACTGTAAAAGTCTAAGATGATTAAGTCTTATCATTTTCTGTTTGTGTGAATTCAGTTTTGTTACGCTAACACAAATTTTTATTGGCTTGAAGTGTGTATGTATATATTTGGCACTGTTTGTATTTGATTTGTTACATAATAAAACTGTAATAAACTAACTAAACAACATGTTAACAAGGTAATATAATTCATTTATACGTAGCAATACGAATTTATGTCACATAATACTTTAAACACAATCATTAGGTCCAGAAAATTAAATATAATTTGATTCAAGTAGTGAAGTAATAAAATATATGATGATTTACGTCCACTGTTAACTATAAAATGCAATATTTGTATCTATTATGCGAATTAGAACAATGGAACTGTATACGAGGATTGGAAAGAAAGTAGTGGCAATACTGTCGCCATACTGTTAATGAATATTTTTTTTTTTTTTTTTTGAGTAGTGTTTAACGCCCGTTTTTACTACTGAGGCACCACAGGCGGTGGACACTGATGATACATGAGATGAAATGATAAATTTGGAAAGGATATTTTTTTTTTTTTTTAAGGAAGGAAGCGTTCCAGGCCTAAGTTAGGTACCTCCCCGGCATTTGCCAGTTATGAAGACTGAGGAAAACCTGGAAAAAACCCCAGTCAGGGAGGACGGTCCTGGCGGGATTCGAACCGCAGACCTCCCGCTCAAGAGTCCGTGCCTTAACGACCTCGGCCACCCGTGGCGGTGTTAATGAATATGTGAGGGCGTTGTTGTTCTCGGCATGTCTAAAGGAATGGCAAAGCTGTTCAACACACTCGACGTCGCTAGATGAACGAATCGAGAATGTCCAGTAATGGTGTACACTTGGACTGCTCTAAAGTGATGTTTTTTAAAAGTGCATGAATTAAAATTGAGGTGGTACATATTAGGAGCGTGAGGGAATGTCAGCGAGTAGCCTATGGTAATGAAGTTTCGCCATATCGAACGATAGTCCGCGGGGTGTTACACTTTCGATAAGGGCTTAACGAGTGGAACATGCACCGGTTTTCTTATCCTTGAAGCGCTTTACGTTGATTTGATTATCAATGTTGATGGACAGTCAGCGGCAGAAGTCAGAACAAGCCACACTACTTCTCAAACATCAACAGAAGCAGTTTAGCTGTGCACGCCCAGTGTCTTCCAGAATTGTTGCAGCGGATGAGGGGATTACATTGAAGGAATGTAACATTCTCAAGGTTCTATAGTAAATGATATACCACTTATGTATATCTTGGCATTATTTTCTTTTCTATAACAATTCTTTGCAACTCTTATTGTACTCTATTTTAGAGGTGTGGATACATCGTTACCGAAGATATATTAGGTACACAATCAAAATTAAATGCTAGTTAGGATCAAAGATACAGGACAGTGAGAATGCAGACTATGCTGCCCTTTCAGCGATCCATCTTTGTTCCACGTCTCGAATAATGTGAAGAACAATCGCTGTAATTGATCGTCTCTTCAGGAAAACAAGTTAGGGGAGAGGATTCATCGACAGAATAAACACGTGCAGCCCTCTAACGGCTTTTAATAAGGAGCCTGTTGCGCGCTAATATCCATAACTGCTTTGCCTAAAATCCAATCACGAGGAAGTTGCTGCAGCTCGATGATCGAGAGAGGGCAACATATGGCAACTCCTTCAGTTTAAACAACCAGCTAGAATGACGAGGTTCTTGCACTCTTTTTATTTCCCTTTCCGCCTTTTTTCTTGCAGCGCCCAGTTTTCTGATTTTTTTTTTTATTTCGCTCTATCTTCTTTTCCATTTAATATTTCCAATTTCTTTCCCATAGAAGCGCTCCTGAATTAGAATATTGCTAAACATGTTACACAAATATTAAACTTTTTAATTACTTTTTAGAAATAAGAAAAGAAATATATTGTTACAGATTTCTTCTGTATGAAAGACGGCATTCAGTAAAAGTTCGCTTCACAAAGGAAGAAAGGTAAGTGGAGAGTGGTTGAATCTGCTTAAACGCACACTATAAATTGAATTAACTCTTAATGTTTTAAACCACATCCTGAATTCCGAAAAAAAGACAAAAGGTTCTACGCAACTATGAGTAATTATTTTTATAGTCATAAATAAACCTACAATGATATAACGTTTACGGTAAGAACAGTTATTTCAATAAATATCTCGAGATAACTCTGAAATTCGTTATATAACTGTATTTGCAAACATTTACTCACACAATCATAAGAATACAAGCTAGATGCAAATGCAGGCCTTTTCATTTACAGCTTGCTAGGCTAAGCAAGAGCGACTTCTCATCCAGCTCCCTCCCCTCTCAAATAGATCGTTGCAATGAAATTCGAAATGGATCTTGTTTAGATGTAGTTGTTTATTGCCACATCTTATACGAGAGTAGGTTCATAAGTTTCCGGCCTAACCATTTTCTAGGTATGATAAAGACAAAAACTATGTTTCACTTTTCAATAGTTACCCTTTATTGCAATACACTTCTCACATCCATGAATTAACATTTCAATCCCTCAACCCCCCTTAAATAGTCAGTAATCTTGTCTGAAAAATGGGTATAAACAGCATCCATAATTTCTTCGCCACACTTAAATTTCCTTCCTCGAAGGTCCTTCTTGAGTTTTGAGAAGAGGAGATAGTCACTGGTAGCCCCAAAATATTGTGGCCAAGATTTTTTTCGGTTAACTGAGTGACCTTGGCCTTTAGAGGAGGTGCTTCACCAGGTTAACGTCATAGTAGAGGACGATGGTTTCACCTCCTGTAACAATGGTATTCAAAACTTCTTTCTCGTTCCCAAGGTAGGGCTCCAAAAATGCCTGACAATAGATGACTCGTTGCTGCTTTTGGACTGAGGAAAGAAGCCTAGGCCCCATCTTGCACTAACCTTATTCATGTTTAGATGTTCATGAACAATTCGAAGGACTGTTGTTGTAGAAAGGCTCAACTTTGCTGCTATTTCTGTAACTTTGAGTCGCCGGTCTTCCATAATTTCTCCTTCCACAAGAACGATGTTTTCAGCAATGAGCACCTCCAAGGGCAAACCTGCGCGCTCTTCGTCTTCAATACTTTCTCGACCTATTCGAAAAAGTTTGGCTCATTCTTTTACGGTAGAATATGAGGGGGATGGTTCCCCATATACACCGTCCAATCGCTGTTTAATTGCATTTGTGGTAAGTCCTACTTTGGTGAAGAACTTAATAACAACTGAACACAGCGGAGCGGAAGTTACATATGCAATTATTTACTTAACAGATAAGACATGACACCAGATAAGGATTTTGTAAAGGATCTTTATCGGCGAGGCCGGAAACTTATGGACCTACCCCAGTAAGTCTATGGATATATTTTTTGCCTTTTATAAAGTTGAATGTTTTAAACACCCTATAGGTAATTCTCATAACAGAAAGGAGCAACATGATGCATACATACAACGATGGATGAAATGCGATCTGACAAGTATTCTGGAAAAGCTATAGCATTGTTGTTTGTATTATTATGATAGACTCATGCGTTACCTTAAAACCTGAACGTCAGAGAATTCATGAGATGACTTCATCGCTAGTAATAACTTCATCAAGGCTCGCCGTTCCCTCTCGTGCAGAGCGCTGGATCCCTTGGCCACCTGTCCCGTAAAATTATACGTTGATTGAATTAAAGGCAATGGAATGCAGACTGTATCTCTCCCCTATAGCAGGAACGTAGGCATATTGACAACGTCGCATCCTCCAGGAACTGCGTCCTACTAATGAGTTTAGACTTCAATCCAATTTTCAAAATTGTTTTTTCATTCCCTAGGCAAACAATATAGGTACCAAAAGGAAGGGTCGAAATACAGCACAAAAAAAAAAAAAAAAAAAAACCGGACTTGGCACTCTTAACGGTGTTCCAGGGGTTATATTCGAGTTACAGAAGCACGCTTAGGATATTAAAAGTACACATAGTTTCGTTTTAATATCGGAAGCCAAAAGCACGGAAATTTCAAAATGAAAATTTGGCAGCAAAAAATGAGGCACCAATTCCTGGAGTTGCACTCCCGTCCTGTTCCTTCCCCTTATTGTAAGAAGCAATCTGATTGTAATGATTTATTTACTATTGTGTTATAGCATATAAAGATTCATAAGCCCTGAGTAGTTGATACTACCCCACCACAGTGTGTACTAGAGCAGACATATAATGATGGAGAATGCGTCTAGTTACTTGTAACCTTCTCCCCGCTATGTTGTCAGTTACTTACCTGTAGTGTATATTAATAGACAACTGACTCTTTTGGAGTGTGCAGAAAAAGTTTCGGAACTGAAAATGGGACGGGCGTGGAGCATTACGTCAAATTCGGCAATCAAGGGTTCGCTTGATTTAGGTTAGGCGCCTGGCGAATGACTAAAATAACAGACAGACAGGATACCAGAATATGCCCTCTATGTACGGAGAAAGAATCTTGCGAACATATTCTGGCGTATTGTAAGGGGACAGACAGTCCTGTTGGGAATCGAACTCTAGACCTCCCGCTCACGAGTTCGCTGGACCACCTGTGGCGGTACTACTAGCGAGGAAGCCATCTCGTAAATTCTCTGGCATTCAGATTTTAAGGTAACATGCCGATAAAGAGCCTTAGAAACATATGCTGGAGAGCTCATGCATTGAAACCAAAATGGAAAAATATCAGGTTTCTTCTCTGAGCAAATGACTAGAAACAATACTTAACGTAATTCATAGCTCTTAAAAATGAAGTCTATTTATTTAAAAGAAAGGCAAGGTTAATTAATGTCGGCAAAAGTAAATTAAACTAATACATGAATAAGTAAAACACATACAAAATACAAAAATATGTAAAATAAGGTTTCGTTGCAGTTCAAAGCAACTGGCAAGTGTTTTCCGGTGGACAGCATCGCTTTATCAGAATAGATAAGGCGCTCAATTACCAACGATATCGGAGAGCCGTTTGCAGAGTCCAAGCAGATGCAGGCACCGTTCAATAAATCTGGCTCCGGTGCTACAGTGCCGAGGGAAAAGGAAATTTGCAATTACTCGGTCCATCAGATTAGAAGGACGTGCGGGTTGTTAACACGCAGTTCTAAAAAGTCATCTGCTGCATAGTGAGGGACCTGTAGCGGAAATGAAACTCACGTGGGCGATGAGAGCATCTCCATTTATTTTGGTGACTAATGTTACACAGGCGAAAAAGGTGAATTTCTGTTACAACTGTTAACATAAAACGATGAGCAATGCTGGTTAGCTAAAATGATTTAACAGCGTCAAGAGAATTTGCCAACATTGAAGACATCTGCAAACAGTTTGAGGGCTTGAATGGATGGAAATTGTTTAATATTCCAACGAAAACAGTATAATGTCCTATGACCTATATAAATATTATATGCTACAGTTCCTCTTCATTCCTGAACACGCATTATCAAACCTGCCGTTGGCATTTAGGAATCTATTATATGTGAGATTTACCACGATCGAGGGAGCTGTGTCAGCTGAAATGTTTAGTTCATTCATATGACAGTCCATAACCACAGTAGTATATATCCCTCCTCGCGTGATTTTTATATCAAATTGATATCAAAAGGGGTGGGGGGTGATATCAAAAGTGGTGGGAGGTGGGGGTGGGAGGTGGGGGTGGTGGTGGTGGGAGGTGGTGGTGGTGGGAGGTGGTGGTGGTGGTGGTGTTGGTGGGGGTGGTGGTGGTGGGGGTGGTGGTGGTGGTGTGGGTGTTGTGGGGGTGGGGTGTTGATATCAAAATCTCAATTTGAATTGATATCAAAATTTCTGTTTGATTAAGCGATAGGAAAATCTCTGTTTGATCGAGTGTTGGATTTAAATCTCCCGAAAAAAGTGTGTGTGATCAATTAATTACGTTGTAAAAAAATGGAGAGCCCTTCCGCCACTGCGTTGGCAGTTCGCCACTGCTCGCTCCCCCCACCGCTCGCTTTCGCCGCCCGCCTCGCTTTGTTCGCCGCCCGCCTTGTGTCCCTCGCTTTGTTCGCCGCCCGCACAATGCTTTTGCGTGAATTCGGTCTTCAATGGGTGGTTTCTTATTCGTTTGTATATATTCTTTTTAACAAAAACTCTGTATTTTCTCACACAGGGTTAGAAAAGTCAAAAACAATATGTGTGGGTTTTTCTTTACAGAGCCAAACTAAAAATAACACGTTGGCTCTCTCTGTATTTCTAAAAAGCTATTATTTTCACAAGGAAACAAAAAAACATTCTTCTAAAAATCCTATCTTCAGAGACATTTAAAAAGTTCTTTCTTTCGGGGGGGAAAAAGACATTGTTAATAAAAGTTCTTTCACATTGGCTCTCTCTATATTTCTAAAAAATCTATCATTTTCACAAGGAAACAAAAAAACATTCTTCTAAAATCCTATCTTCAGAGACATTTAAAAGTTCTTTCTTAGTATGTTCGGGGGAAAGGTGGTGGGGATGGTGAGGTGTAATTTTTGATATCAATTTTTTTAAAATCACGCAAGGAGGGATATATACAGAAAAAAATTAACATATACAGTTAGATATTTTTTATTGTACACAAAATTAACTTGGAATGGCTGTCTACAAAATTTTAAACACAATTAGATTTTTTATTGTACACAAAATTATACAAAATGACGGTGCTCACTGATCACAAAAATTAACTTGGAATGGTGGTCTACAAAAAACAAGAATTTGTTTTAAATACAATTAAAAATGCAATATTTTTAAAAAGTCTGTCTCACTGGTGAGGGTTTTCAAAAAATGTTTTTATCCCTTCACAAAAATTATTTTAAAATGTGTGGTATATGTTTTTTTGACAAACAACACTTCACAGTCTTCGTCGTTGCTGCTTTCCTCCTCCTCCTCCTCGTATGGTGTGGTGACGCAGGTGAGCGACATGTGGGAAAAGTTGATGTTGAGAGGTTCCTGGGTCGACGGGGTGGCGATGGGGACGACGAAATCGTTGATCGATGGTGTTGTGAAGCATCCTGCCGATGTGACCTTGTACTCTAGGGCTGGTGTCTTGTCGATGGTGCCGAGGTAGATGGTGCAGCGTGCGTCTATGCCGTAGTGAAGTATTTTAGACGGGGTGCACTTGACTTCCACGACGTCGGAGTTGTTGGTTGCTAATTTGACGGTGACAGTTTTGTCATCGCCAAAGAAGGAGATTTCAGTTGAGATGAGTTTGATGTTTGCAGGGTGCTTGCCGCTTCTTGTGACGTGATTTTGGTTGTCAAAAACTAGTTTGACAAACACATTGTTGCCGACCCCCACCGGATCTGTTTGACAGGCCATGTTGATTTATTTCGGTGTAAACTTCAATACGTGTCTCCGGTAGCCGTTTCTGAGGACCTCTTCACCCTGGTACACGATGTAAAAATCGAACGAGTTGAGCTGGTTGATGAGTTCTGCGGAAAGATTGTTAAATCTAGTAGGTAGAAACACTTCTTTCCCGTTTTCGAGGCGAACAAGCGCCCTGGGTCCGTGCTTTGTTGATATGTTCCGGACCCCTACCACAACGTATGGTACGTTCGGTTGTAACGTTGACACTGACACGTACTCCGAGCTGCTCGCTACTGTAGATAGCTGGCGTAACGCGTCGTTGATCATGTTGACTTCTCTGTAGAACGTTTGCTACTGACACACATTGGGCAGTTTTTGGAGAGAGGGGGTGGACCATCGATGTGTGTGGTAGTGGAGGGGAGGTTGTAGTGCTGGTTGCAGCGGCGGTAAGGGGCGTAAATTATTTTAGCTTCAGGTGTAAGCACCGCCCATACAGCGTCCACTTCTTCTGGTGAATGATGTATAAAGATGGCGTTTCCCTCCACGGCAAGTAGATGACATTCATTTGGGTCCATCATTGTGAGGCGTCGACCATTTTTCAGAAACTTTATCACTAGGTCCATGTCCGTCGTCGCAGGCGTGATTGAACTTGTCCATCGTGATCGCACCCTCCATAACTTGTGTTCGTGACGTCATCACGGCCCCTGAACTTGTCCATCGTGATTGAACTTGTCTTCGTGACGTCATCACCCTCCGTGACGTCATCACGGCCCCTGAACTTGTCCATCGTGATCGAACTTGTCTTCGTGACGTCATCACCCTCCGTGACGTCATCACGGCCTCCTGAACTTGTCCATCGTGATTGAACTTGTCTTCGTGACGTCATCATGGTTGAACTTCGCCTTGTTTGGACTCCAGCTCTCTGATGAATATCGGTTTTAGAAAATGCTCCATCTCTAGGAACACTCTAAAGGTTGCGCAACGGATGTATCTTGTGTATTCGGTGTAGTTCATTTTCTCCCCGGAATCGTGGGCGTGAAGTAAATACATGCGATAGGCTGCTATTTGATTTTGTACTTCGAACTCTTCTTTCTTCTTGTGATAGATGATGTCGGTCACCATACGCTGTAGGCTTTCTAGCGTCCTCCATTCCTGCATACTCAACGATGTACAACGACCGTCCATTTTGATGATAATATTTTGTGTGCCAAATAAACGTTTAAAAATTATGGATAGTCGGTTGGTTATCTGCCACTCTCTTAGATGAAAGGTCAAGCTCTGTATAGTCGGCATCGTCTCTGAAAGCTTCTGCCACTCGGTCGAACCCAGGACCACAGTGTTGCGTCGCCCGCCAATGGTCACCACGATCTTGTGAGGAGATTTAGGTGAAAACCCAACGGCTGCAAACTTGGACTGCTTGCTGTTCAGGAAGTAAACATCCGTTAGCGGCCCCATGTCACTGTAAAAACAAGAACACCCCTTATGTAGCACACTCTTTTTTTCATTCGTCAATTAACCACACATACTGAATGCGACTTACCTGTTCAGCTCTCTCGGAACAACTGGTAGAGCGGATCATGTCAATGCGCCTTCTAAAAAAAAAATACAAGAATTAGCAACATAAAATGTGTCAGAGTTATTCATGCATGATCATCCACAATTTGTATTAATACTAACCTTTAACGATATACATCTCTGATGTGTAGTTTGTGAGCACCCGCCAAGACTGTAGGTTCTTTTAATGATGTCATCGTTGTGATTAAAATCACTTATGCTGAATTTTGAAAAGAATTTCTCCTTGCGCAGACCTTGGAAGCGGTGGGATAGGTAAGCAACGACGTAATGGCCACAGGTAGTGCTGAAATCGCCTTGCAACCTTCTAGTGTTGTGAGACCATCTTGTACCACAACATCGATTTAAAAAATTTAGAATTTCCCCCGAAAGAGGTTCTATACCATAGCTATCGAAATATTCCCCCCGGTCGTTCTTTGCAACAAAGATGCAGATCCAATGTTTCCCTGGTTTCGTGCTTGGGTCAGTGTTAATGACAACTGCTATGGGAAGCTGTCTATTATACAAATTTATCGACGACAATTGGTCGCAAGCGTACACGCCTAAAAAGTGTGGTGTACATTTAGACAGAAGTCGGTGTATTTGCAGCGTATTCATGATACCAAAATGGTCCTGTTAGCATCAATTTCTATAGTGCGATGTACTTCTGCCATCACCAACAGGTTGATAGGTTCTGGAGTTTGATCTTTAAATCCTACACTTATAGACACAGTACCGTGTCGTTGCCCTGAAATGTAAGACTCGTTAGCGCTCATATCGGCTGTAAGATCAAACACCATAATGGTGTAACCGTGTGAATATTGATGTCTGGAAATTGAATGCCCCTCGTCCTTAAAGTGTATTCCGAGACCATCTTGAAGAGTTTGAAAACATTGGAGAAAGTGACCTGCATCAAAATCGGGCTGTAGGGGTTGTGAGGGAAAAGGCTGGCCGTTCACATACAGTTGAAACGAATTCATTTTAAAGTGTTGTAAATTGTATGGGTTTTTGTTAATGTTGCCGTTGTATGCCTGGTCTGCAACCATCGCCACTACCACTCTTCGAGGTATTTGCCCGATGAAAACATCGTTGAAAGTCATATTACTAACCCCCTTTGGAATGTTGAGAGCGTGAAATCCTACATCTTTGAGATGGTACTTTGCATTGTTCTTTGTTAACACAGCCTGATGGGCAAGTTTGATGGTCGGGGACGGCCTCACAGCTTTCAAAATCAGTCTAGCAGACTGAATCTCTGTGTAGGCTTTAAAGTCCTTTATATCCGAAAAGAGATGAAAGTTGGGTGAAGAGGGGGAGAGTTTGATGGTGACGCTAACATTGTTCAAGAGCAGATTTTCCTGATTAAAGAGTGCATTGGAAAGATTGCCCATTAGCTGTACAACTTTGCTTCCTTTGGTATAGTCGTTACGCCACTTAATTCCATCATTTGTTACATACGTGTCCATCATTCCTCCCTTGTCCTTTTTCCAGAGTGTGGACTCTAGTCTGCTGTTCATGACATCTTCCGAATAATTGAGTAACGTTTCAATGTAAGTTCTATAGGGGTAGCCTGGTTGAGGCATGGAAACTGTGACATTGTTGAGTGATACTTCCAATTGTTGAAACAAGGAATTTAGGGAATTGTTTACAAAGGTAACCTGTTTGTCCTCTTTCAAGTCGTTTCCACCGTCATCCACTATTCGCACGAACAGCTCAAGTACTACATAAGTCATATCGAGGTAATCGTCAGCATTGCCAGAGTAATGAAATGTGATGGGGGCATTTTTCATAAGTGTATTTTGTGGATTTAGAGAAATGTAACGGTACTCCTCCACGTTCATTTGAACGGGCAAGTCTTTAAAGATGTCTAGTTCCGAACTCATGTGCACCAACGATTCGTCAGCCATTATGAAAATACGTCTAGCACCTTACGTCTTCGGCGTTTAGTCTTAAACTGATTATATATTTCACCCTTCCTGCGCTTTAATAGACCCGTGCCTATCATAGAGTCTATCTTTACATCAGCTTTCCTTTTCAAGTTAGTTCCCGCCTCCTTCAATCTAGTCTTTAAAGATTCTTTTGGCGGTACCCCCGAACTTGCAACATCTGCAAGCACGTTGGCACCCATTTTCAATGCTTCTTTACCTATAGCTTTCACTCCGCTCTTGAAAAACGGTAGCACAGTTCTGAAAAGACCGCCGAGAGCAGAGAACAAGCCGCTACCCTTTTGATAACGCTTGCCTCTATACAGGTGAAAATCTTGATTGTATAATCCTCCTCCTGCCTGGTTTAAGTAATATCTGGTGACAGTATCCAGCTCCATTATGTCTGTTTCGGACGAAACGTTAGAACTATAGTAGAGGAAAGTCCGTCTACAAACGGCAAGAAATCTCCATAACCGTTCCTTAAATCTATATTCACGATTTTAAAGTCCTGTTGCATCAAAGGTACCCAGTTAAGTGGAATGAACGACTTTTCAATAGTCATGCAGGTGTTGTCACGTTTTTCATACTCTACAGAGACGCTTTCAATGACTTGCACAAACGTGTTGCCCACCACTTGTGGTACTATCAGATTACAGTAAATGAACATTTCGTAAGGGAAACCCATGTACGGATCTACAGGGTGTTTACCAATTTCCTGTTCAACCACGTTTGTGTAAGGTTCGAACCCCATCATCTTGGCCAAAGATGGCGACAAAACCAGCACATGTATTAGGTTCTTTGACGTGGTTTTAGGAGGAATGTCAGGTTTTTCCTGCGTTTCTACCGTAGGAGAAGTGCCCGGTTTACGAGGGATTGGTGGTTTAGGATTGATAGGTTTTGGAGTTCTAGTAGGAGCAATATTTCTAGCTTTGTTTTTTAACGTTTGGTTCGCGCCTTCAGGGGGTTTAGTTTCTGTTTTCGATCTCCTAGAGGACTCAGCATTTTCTATATATCCTACATATTTGCTGCTGGGGATATGACTGTTCTGTGCGACTTTGATGTTGATGCTGGCAGTATTTTTGTTCTCGTTATAAATGAAAAAGTCTTCGACTTGCAAATTTTCACGTATAACTGAGTTGACAGCATGTACCAAATCCTTAGAATTGTGCACGATGCCATGTGGTAATTGTAAGTTAAATTTTGAATGTGTCACTGGTGCTACCATATTATACATTGTACCAATGATTTGATTTTCGTGATTTGTTACGTTATAGAATTTCACAGGGTACCTAACCTTTTGCAGTGCGACTTCCCATTCTCCTTGCAATACTATTCTCTCGGGTAAGATGTTTGAAAATCTGGAAGTTGTATTGTCAGTGAAATGGTCCATAGAGGCGTTACTCACGAGCGTGAGGGAAAATGGTTTTGTTCTAATCATATCGAGCTGATACTCGAACCCGGTACCCACGAGTTAAACTTGGTCGGATAACCTCTCCACTTAACCAAAAACTGTTTATTTCGACCGCGGCCTTTAGTGTCGAGTATTTTGTCTATTTTGAATGATGCCGGGGGAGCTACCTTTTGTATCTCCTCGGAGTAAAAGATACCGTCTATGGCCTCCCCACCCAAGTCCTTTAATTTATACACAACGGGGGAGCCGTATACCACCTCGTCAATCTGTAAAATTTCGTCCGTCCAATTTTGCTCGTACCCCTTGGCAAACTTCATTTTCTCCTTAGATATACGCACATGGTCTCCCACGTTAAATTTAACTTTACGTGGTTTGTCTGCATTCCGACCATAAAGATTTTCGTAAACATGCAAAATGTTGTCTTCATTGACATCCTTTGGAGCCATCTTTATGGACCTATGAAAGGAACTATTGTAAGACTTTAAAAGTGCAGGAAGCACGTCCACGTATCTATATGTATTTTTATGTGTGAAATATTTCCACATTTTCGTCTTTAAGGTTCTATTGAAACGTTCTACAACACTGGCTTTGACATTATTTTTTGTAGTGTAATACTTTACACCATGTTTGGTTAAAAATGTTTGAAAGGTTTTGTTGGTGAACTCCGTTCCTTTATCTGTTTGCAATATCTTGGGGGTACGATGAGCGAATATAGTTTTAAACGCTTCTGTAATTTCACCCCCTACTTTTGATTTTAATGGTATAGCCCAAGCATATTTCGAGAAAACATCAATAACCGTCAAGATGTAAACGTATGGTTTATTGTGCTCCTTTACGCCACTCATAATATTTAAATCGGCCTCCCAAAGGTCGTCCATGTTAGTCACGTGATAATTTCTGGTGGGGAACCGTTTTCTTATCGGTCTATGAAATGTATAACTATCCTGTGTTTGAAGAAACGACTCGATCTTAGATTTCGGTATACCTGTGGCCTTGCGAAGTTTGTCTGCAGTGCCAAAACCAGCATAGTGTTCAGGATTGAAATAGATTTTCTTCAGTGCGTTCATAGTTGTTCCCACACTTGTCTGCGAAGGTTATAAGACTTTTTTACTGGTAATCGGCTTTTATTTACTTTCGTCTTTGTCGATTTCTCTTCCTCCTTTACCTCGACACCATTGGTTTCAAGGTATGGTTCCCTCACTTGTGACTCGATACCATTGGTTTCAAGGTATGGTTCCCTCACTTGTGACATAAGATCGAGATAGTTGGCCAACTTATATTTTATCAACTGCCATTTTTCAGGGTGTGGTAAATGTGTACGCTGTAATTTATTCATTTCTCTGATGAGTTGGTTAAGTGATTTGTCCACGAGGTGAAGCTTTTCGACAGCTTTTGGCTGTGAAGCTAGTATAATTTGCTTACCGTGCTTCATTTAACTCAAATTTGACACGAGTGCACTACCGAGTGAAGCCAATATCGGGAGTAGAAAAGCAGGTAAAAAACCTCCTCTCTGTACAAGAATCTTTTTCTTTTCCTTTAAGGAAAGTCGTTTGTTAATTAATTTTCTCCAGCTAGCTTTATGCTTCTTTAAGCGTTTTAAACAATTTATAGGTAAACTAACATGACCTCTGCACACGTTGAGTACACACTCGGAAATGGCTTTAATTAGCTGAGGGTTAGCACTTTTCAACAGTTTTTGTCGCAAAATAGGTTTAGCCTTGGCTAGCACTGACAAATTTGCATGTTGCCTTGCAATCAGTGGGCTACTCAGTCTGGCAATGCTCATCCTGTCTATGTCTGTGATTAAATGACTGAAGTGTGATCGTTGCTCGTTTATTTAAACTCTCTGGGAAGCACACAAATAAAACCTTCAGAAAAGTGGTCAACAATTGGGTATAAAATAAGAAGGCGTTTCCCCTGGTAGGACGCCGGTTCGATACCTGTATTGATTTGGCGTGTACTGAGTGCAATCCAACACTAGATACCCGTGTGGGTTTTCAGTAGCTTTTTCAAATGCCTCTAAAAGAAACCTAGAGTTCTTTGGTTCGATCTGTTGACAAAGCCTATGAATTTGCATTTTATCTCTATTGTTTTTAAACACGACAATGTAGTTTGCATTTAGAGATATAGTTCGAAATTTCTTTCCTTGTGGAAACACGTTTTGTAATATGTAAATAATCCCGAAGCGTTTGTGATGTGAATCTCTAGTGAAAAAATTTGACACGTTTTCCCCGGAGGCTTGATACATTAAATCATCCAAAATAACTAAATCCCCCTCGTTAACAGTGTCCAAATCTGGTATACCTGCATGGGTTGCGAAGAACGGGCTTGGTTTAGGAGAATATTCTAATGGATGACACCACAACACTTTTCTCGCGGGTCTGTCAAACATTCTGTCTGCATTACTAATTAAATTTTTCACAAATGTAGACTTACCACACCGCGACGGACCTGCAATTAGCATAGTGCACGGGAAATTAAATTTAAAGTGTTGGTTAGTAGACATTGTGGGCGACTGATGTGATCTCATTTAGACACGCCTTCTTTTATACCCATACGGGTAGGAATCAAAGTTTTCACACTGCACACGTTTGTTGACCACCATCCTATAGGTTTTCACTGAAGACTCAGTTACCACAGTTCCTAGAAATTTCCTAGAAATCTGTGTGCCTTCAAGTACTACCGACATTGAATTATCCCTCAGCACGGTGTTCCTGATAACGTCGGAGTTTACATTTTCCAAATTCCCCGAGTTGAGGGTGATGCCTTTAATTTTACAGACAGAGTGCGTCTTATCTCCACACTTAACCTCTATGGTGTAACTTTTTGGACCTGTAGATGCAAATCTGCAAATATACGCTCCATCGCCGTACTTTTCTATTTCATCTGTCATACAGCCTAAAAATGGTCCCGTGGTTGGCATCCATTCCCCCGGTCTGTACGTGGCTATAACAGAATCTGTGTCGAAATAACACACGCGTTCGCCCAATCTCCTAAGGTAGGAATAGAGTTCGATTCTTGCATGGGCAGTTGTATATGCAGCTATGACTGTGTTACTAGTAAAATTCAATTTAGGATTCTGTTCGCAATGTTTCCACACCACATACATTACCTCCTCTGTAGCGGGCAGGTAAGACTGTACCTCTACACCTGGGTCATTAAGTAGGTCTATGAGCCTCGAATAATCTTTCACAAGCTCGCATGTGGACAAGTTATCTCTTTGGCCGTATTTTCCCCAAAAGGAGTTTAACATCAGTTTGGCCAACTCACGTCTGCCAGGATTGATTTCAATAGCGTCTTTATCCAGTGCCACGCCTTCTTTTTCCAAAAATCGTGCGATATACTCGTTTCTCATGGCAGGAGTGTCGCAGTCTTTGGGCCAACCGGAGGCTTCGGTTTTAATTTTCAGAAACTGATTCACATAGTCCTGAAAAAGCCCCTTTTCTCCAGTGATGGGGTTATAGCGTACCATGTCATATTCCCATATTTCATACACGTGAATCACGCTATAACCTTCCTCTAATGCGACTTTAATCTCGTCCACTACCCAGGTTCCTGTCATACATCTTTCGTCCTCTGTATGCGTGCACTCTGTCTGATTCTCCATCTCTGCACATGTTCGGCATAGCGGAAACATAAGTTTACCGTTAATGCGCGACGGCAGGACGGGGTGGTACAGTCTTTCTGGGGGAAGAATTTTACACTTTACAATACCGCCCTCAACATCTTGCAAATTTGGTAAATTATTCACATGAATTTTTGGGTGTCCAACAGGGTAAGCCTTGGTCTTATTTACGAACGGGTACAAACTGCACACATCATAGTAAAACATTTTCATATCTCCAGAGGCTTCGCAGTAGGTTTTCGTACAATTTGTACGTCCACCAAAGAAGGCATCTCGTGGATTGAGAGGTTCGGGGTAGGGAAAACTTTTGACAAATTCAGCCAAAACCCTATTGGTCTTAATCAAACCATTGAACTCACACTCCCACATCTCGGTCACGTTATACCCAGCATGCCTCATCATCTTCGTGACCTTCACGGTGTCCTCGTATCTGGAACTCATGGTCTGGTTGCCAGTGTTGTATAACCTTGAATTCCTATTCGGGTAACAACGTGTGCAACCGTGGTAGAAGCATCCATGAAAGAAATAGACACATTTCCCTTCTTCTTTGTACCCGTCCACTTTATGCCCTAAAACTTTAATTTCCCGACACCGATAAGCATGCTGTATGATGGTTGATTGCTGCTGTTCCAACCAAGACAGCCAGATACACGCTACCCGCGATTGCTTATCAGCTAAACGGTATCCTCCTGCGGGAATAAGTGGTATTTTATTTCTTGGCATGAACCGTTTCCTATATACATTCATGCATGCCTGAGCTATGGTGACGCATTCTCTAAACGGGTCAATACCGTTCTCGTCAATAAATTGTTTCCTAAATTTGGAAACACCTTGACTCAAGAGATAAACGTCAGTTTTACAGTAAGTAACCATTTCTTTTTTCATGTCAAAGACATAATTTGAGGACAACTTTTCATTATGCCACTGCTCGAAAGTCTTGCGGTCATCAACACTCATGCCATCTGGGCAGTAATATTTTTGCTCTGGTACAGGACCAACATACTTTTCGTTTTCCTTGGTGTTGAACAGGTAAGGAAAATAACCTTTACATTCAGGCAGTTGAAAGGTTTTTGAAAAGTGAGACAGTGGCATAGGAATGAAATTCAAAGAGTCTAGAAAAGTTACACTCTTATACTTCATTCTGTAAATTTTGCTTCCATTCATAATCAGTTCGGGGTCCCAATTTAGGGTGCCCACCATGTGTTTTAACAAAAACTGGCCATCATACGACCTCAAGTTGTGTGCTATGACAATAATGTCACGGGATTCGAACCCTGGTTGTGTGATGTGGTCAAACAATTCTTTTACAGGCTCCTTGTCGAATACCCATTCTTTAACACCACACTGTGTACAATAGGGCATCTTATGAGACTTGTCCACACACAGACCACAACTTTTATGCATTATACATAGATTAGGAATGTGTTCAAACACGTCTGTGGAATAAAGCGTGTTCTGAGTACACTCGAAATCTATGAACATGAACACGAAATTCTTTCGCAAATTTGGTGAATTGTACGGCCGAATGTAGCACTCGTGGTTGGCATTCACATGGACCTTACAAGTAACACAATAAATTTCTCCGCACTGGTGAGGAGTTTTCCTAAGCCTCATATTCACAAGTTTGTTACACAACGGGCATACTTTTTCCACGTCGCATACTGACATGGATTTAGGGTAATATTTCCCCTTAATCAAATGATTATTAAAACAGGTCTCCCCGTTGAAATCGCGATGACATGAATCGCATTTCACATACCTATCAAATGATGTTGGACACCTCTGTCGACACTTGACACAGTTTAGATCACACCTGTGAGTTTCTTTTTTATTAAGTGAGGGAAAATTACAATGTCGGCAATACCACTTACATTTGAATGCCCCGTGTAGGTTTACAATTGCATTAAAATGGCTGTCGTGGAATATTACGTCGATGTGTTTATCGGTGTTAATTTCCGACTTGTAGAGGACATTTTTACCATTATGACCACCAAAAACAGTGATAGGATACTCCTTTAGCGCTATTTCAAAGAGTTTCACGTCGTCAAGTGTAAACGGGCCATCGGTTTTGCCTATTTTCTCACACAACTCTACAGCTTTTTGTTTTTGCAGACGGTCATATCGCGTAATAGAACCATAATGAACATCCCCGTCAATTTTGGATTTGCACACTGCGATGGCTCTAGGTAGACAAAGATTGTCTTTGTTTTTAATTTCTATAATACCTTTGTTTTTACTACAGTCGTCGCAGCGTTTGTAACATGAACCTGATATTTCATTTGTCCAAATACACGAAATTTTGATTGCCCCTCCCAACAAAAATTCTTTGTTACTTTGCATTATTTTCTCCATTGATTTCAATACGGCCTCGGGGTTTACCTGATCAAACCTACGTACACTCATGTTAAAAGGTCTAGCAGGATTTTTGGTATCATGAACGGTTATTCCTACGAACCCTGGTTGGTTTTTTAGCAGATTGTCATCAACAAATGATAAATAATCATGAAACACTTTGGAAACCCATTGGTCAGGATCTGCATCTTTAGGCATCGAACTCACCATAATTTCAGTTTCAGAGTACCCAGAATAAAATTTTTTAGTTGCCCTCTGGCTATGGTTAATAATTTCGAAAGATGGTTGCAAGGTTGCACTTACCTGTGGCACAATGCTGTCAACAAGAGAAGGTGGTACACCATTTCCGGTAGAAGGCGAGCCAGCTCCGGTAGAAGACGAAGCAGTTCCGGTAGAAGACGAAGCAGCTCCGGTAGAAGGCGAGCCAGCTCCGGTAGAAGACGAAGCAGCTCCGGTAGAAGGCGAAGCAGCTCCGGTAGAAGGCGAGGCAGCTCCGGTAGAAGACGAAGCAGCAGGACGGTATGGTTCACCGTTTCCGGTCTGATCACTTTTGCTGGCCACACCGCCCGAGAAGCCACGTGTTCTCTTAAGAGTGAGCTTGCCCCCATAACGTGTTCTCTTGCGATGATCACAACTTTTCTTTTTGTTGACGAACTGTTCTAAAACCGACGTGAACCCTTCAACTAGACTCCCAGTACCGGAGTTTCCGTTATTCCTCGAAGACTCGGGCCCCTGGTCACTGATGGAAGTGTTTGTAGAAGATTGATCGGCAGAAGATTCGTCTCCGTAGTTGACAACCTTGGCAGACATGATTACCACGTGATATAAGCATCTTTCGTCGCGATTGAACTTTTATAGACAACAAAAGATAACGCCCACACCCAATAGACAACAAAGACCACGCCCACAACCAATGAGAAGGTGAGGTTTCTACTGCGCATGCATAACCCTACAGCCAATCGTCGTACAAATGGTGGGGGAAGGTTTTTTTAATCTTCCATCGGGTACGCGGTGTGAGTTTGCTAGAAGAAGAAAAAAGAATCCCCTTGTTTTTGACTTTTTTCTGTCACTGTGTGTTAGTAAGAAAACTTTTAGTTGGCTCTGTAAAGAAAAACCCACACATATTGTTTTTGACTTTTCTAACCCTGTGTGAGAAAATACAGAGTTTTAGTTAAAAAGAATATATACAAGTTAAAAAGAATATATACAAACGAATAAGAAACAATCCATTGACTCGGTTTTTTAGAAGAAGAAAAGATGGCCTCCGAATTCTTTTATAAACACGCGTGAACAAAGCATGGAAATACAGAAAAAGAAACTTTTAGTTGGCTCTGTAAAGAAAAACCCTCACATATTGTTTTTGACTTTTCTAACCCTGTGTGAGAAAACACAGAGTTTTTTGTTAAAAAGAATATATACAAACGAATAAGAAACCACCCATGTCGATGTGAAAGAACTTTTATTAACAATGTCTTTTCCCCCGAAAGAAAGAACTTTTAAATGTCTCTGAAGATAGGATTTTAGAAGAATGTTTTTTGTTTCCTTGTGAAAATAATAGCTTTTTAGAAATACAGAGAAAAAGCAACGTGAAAAAGAAACTTTTAAAATACCCACATATTGTTTTCGACTTTTGAAAACACCGTGACAACTCCCATGTGAGGGAACAAAAAGCATTGTGTGGTGTACAGAGCGAGCCAACGTGTTAAAGAACTTTTTAGTTTGGCTCTGTAAAGAAAAACCCACACATATTGTTTTTGACTTTTCTAACCCTGTGTGAGAAAATACAGAGTTTTTGTTAAAAAGAATATATACAAACGAATAAGAAACCACCCATTGAAGACCGAATTCACGCAAAAGCATTGTGCGGGCGGCGAACAAAGCGAGGGACACAAGGCGGGCGGCGAACAAAGCGAGGCGGGCGGCGAAAGCGAGCGGTGGGGGGAGCGAGCAGTGGCGAACTGCCAACGCAGTGGCGGAAGGGCTCTCCATTTTTTTACAACGTAATTAATTGATCACACACACTTTTTTCGGGAGATTTAAATCCAACACTCGATCAAACAGAGATTTTCCTATCGCTTAATCAAACAGAAATTTTGATATCAATTCAAATTGAGATTTTGATATCAACACCCCACCCCCACAACACCCACACCACCACCACCACCCCCACCACCACCACCCCCACCAACACCACCACCACCACCACCTCCCACCACCACCACCTCCCACCACCACCACCCCCACCTCCCACCCCCACCTCCCACCACTTTTGATATCACCCCCCACCCCTTTTGATATCAATTTGATATAAAAATCACGCGAGGAGGGATATATACTACTAACCACTATTGACCCTTGTGTGGGACGCCCTGCATGAGAGTTTTGGCTTCTGCTCTTCCTTTGCAAAGATTTAATGAAGGAAGTTGGAGAGATGGCTAGTCAGAGGAATGTGTTGATAACGTTCACTATTCTGCTTTCGTTAATGACAACAAACATGATGCACATGTTTTACTTGGCAGATAAAACCCTCATCTCCCTGTCCACGTCTAGCTATGAGCCATTCTTTATCTCTTACATGGCACGCTCTCGGATTCGAGCGAGCAAAACGGAATCAAACTTTGTTACACTAATATACTCACCTATGGATTAAATTGTGATATTCCTTGTTCTGTGTAACGCCACAATAGATCAGTAGAGATCTCCGAAGACAACCACCAGCTTATTTAGAAGGTTAAAGAGCGGATTTGCATAAAAATAATTATGCTGATTTCATGGGCGGGCAAGTGCATACATATTACTAAACGTGAAGATTTTTTTCTAAAATAGTCAATTTCATCTTCCAGACCAATATATTCGTGGGCCATCTACGTCTTACTTTCAAATCAAGACATCAGTCTGTTATTATGTACACAGACAAATAATATATGTGATACATCCTCCAAGATGAGCAACAGGGTGACTAAACGGAATCCTCTAGTGAGAAACTGCGGTGGTTTACATAAAAACGAACGTTCACAAGTAAGTAAATGGTCTATAACTGAGTGGCGCCACTCTTTTTATTTCCTTGTTAGTGCTTGCTACCCACTCACTTACTCTTAAACTGCGTGCATGTCAAGGGAAGTTCAATTTCGTAATACATAGATGCAATATTTGGGTAGAACGTCATTAAACATCACTAATAGCTTCAGTTTGCTTTAATTACTAGTTTTTAAAATCCTAACATTAGTGTTTTCATTATGCCTCATTATGATAATCGCTTCTTTATTCATAATTATGTATTACGACGATACAAATAAAAAAGGACAACCTCAGATTTTGCATGAACTGTTTCAATGTACGACTTGATCTTAGCAGAAACGTATGAGAAAATGCAAGAAGTTTGCAATGTAGGTAATAACGAATCCATAGGAGAGAAATTTTTAAATTTTCATATATAAAAATTATTTAACAGGAAATCTTTTGCCATTTGTAGAGAATGTCTGCAATTAATTGATAATTGCAGATATAAAATTCATTGAACTTTGGGAAAGCCATTATCAGCAGAGCTATAGGCACATATACCTATTAAATAAATACATTAAAAATATCACTTCTTTAACTCTTGAAGTGCATGCAGCCTGGGGGAACCTGAAGGCAACATGTTCAGCAATGAACTTTTGTAATATTTGCGCACGGTGGGCTCCAAGACTGCAATTTTTCAGTTACCAATGTGTGGAAGGCACATTGAAGTTATTAGACCACACTCTCTCACAATGACAGCAGCGATGTTAATGCTTTCTTCCGCTAAAGCAAAAAAACTGGAGCGTACAGTCCATCTTCCTTTGAAACTCTCTTTAAACATTTGTACTATAGGGAAGAACAAACTCTCAATAGACCTCCTGTAACAATGCATAGGCCTGAGCTACAGTTTTGTGAGACGAAAGTAGAATTTCATAGCAGCATATTGTTCGTCGCGTGTCACTTGTGGGGGGGGGGACCAAAAATGTCTGAACTTGCATACTTTTCTCTTAGGCGGGAACTGGAAGTGACAACAATGAAACGGATGTCACGTGTACATTACGCAGTAAGCTAACAAAATACTGTTAGCTGAAATTGTGCATTAAAGAAATTATGATGACTATTTCATTCACGTGACTCCTTAAAATCGACCAATGAAACGAAACAAAAATTTGAATTTTTACCAATCGCAGCCGATTACAGAGTGAACTTAACGAAAAAAACTTATCAAATCTCCTTTATCATGTGACGTGCATTTGTCTTGTGGTTAGTGTAGCCAACTCTATATCTCCACTATAATTCCTAAATACGCACCACTGACACTTTTACTAGAGGCGGTGGAGTATTATTGATATCAACAAAAACATGGACAATCGACAATCATAGCGCAAAATGGAAGGTTCTTTAAAGCGTTTTGGAGATGCGTCAAATGTGCAAATTGATCTTATCATTAGGAATTCAAAACCACAGAATACAATAAAAATAGACACACTGTATATTATCTTATTTCATCTCTCTCAGTTGGTATTAAAAATCTAACGGTAGCGATTGTAATAGTCGACTTTTGTCCTTTTCAGTCTCACGGTATCTGAATGGAATAGATATTCATAAGTATAACCTTTTATTATACAAGTGTTAAAATTCTGTGCGCGAAATTGAAAAAAATATATTACTTTTATTGTTATTCTATTCATGCAACAGTTCTAAACCCGTATTTTACTCTTCTCTATTGGCATTACTGACTATATTGCATTCTTCTGTCGTAAGATTGCTTGAAAAGGTTAAATACTACAATTATTACAAAGTTGTAAGCCAAGTTTAGAGCAATTGTATTTAAATTCTTATTTTATTCGTGAAATAGTCCTAATAAATATCACTGGAAGGTCTCTATTCGTGAATTTATCGTTAATCTCAGATCCTCTCGTGGTATTAACTGTAACTGCTTATTGAACTGCCTCGTAGAGTCGCTTATAACTCAACTACTGTTACTAAGAAAGGAGTAATGCATTAGAGACCGAAAGAAAATGTAACTTTAGTGAGAAAGTTTTGTGAATGTATACAGAAACTACAGCACCTCTGTAGCTCACATTGATTGAATAGATGTATGAAAAGAAACTGGTTTCACGTTTTGATTTCGGTAATATGGTACATTTTAGATGCATTTATATTCGCAGCATCTTCAAAAGTTCGCTATTGTTCTCAGGAACAAGCCGGAGAAATCTCTAGAGACTTTTGAGAGAAAAGATTCCGACAGTAAACAGGAGGATGAGCGAGCGTTACGCTATGCAATCTTCCGAGGAGGAGGCTGTCATTCAAGTGTTGTCACGAGCTTGAATATTTCACAACGTCCCTCTCGTGAGCGAGGTTAGAATGGATATTGACGTCTCGAAACCTCCTACTCTTTCGAGAAAATGTATTCTCTGTAGGCGGATAGATTGGCAGTTTTATCTGACGTTGCTTACAGTGGTATCTCAGCACAATCACAGCTTTGGGAAATTTAATACGCTCAAAATTTATACGGATTTAAATAAAGAAGATAAAAAATAACAGTGGAAAAAGGCTTTACAACATACGACACATTAGGGAAATCTTCAGATTATTTGCGCTTTCCACGTGGGCGACATGAATTTACAGATATAGCAACCAGAAGGAAACATTTCCATTGCGAAGTAGAATAAGAAACTCCTTTTTTAGATGTATATTTTAAAATTAAGAATTAACGTATTTTTGTTATCCGAATGAAGCTGTAGCCGAAAAGCCACATTAACTGAAGAATCGATTGTTCAAAAGCTCATCTTCCTAAAGTATTAACGTCAATCATGATGAACAGCTCAACTTTTTCGCTAACGCTTAACCTTATTGGCTAATGATAGGATTCGGATTTTCATCATTTGGCATCTTTTTAGTAAGATATAGGCTTTACTCAGTTGGATATAAACACGTTTAGCGAAAAACTGAGAAATTATGCATACCCGTTGTTACTACTGAGGCACCACAGTTGGTGGACACTGATGGTACATGAGATGAAATGGTAAATTGCAAAGGATTTATTTTTAAGGAAGGAATTTAGGGTACCTCCCCCGGTTTTGCCATTTATGAGGATTGAGAAAAACCTGGAAAAAACCTTAGTCAGAGAGGACGGTCCTGACGGGATTCGTACCTCAGACATCCCTCTCACGAGACGCGCCTTAATGACCTCGGCCATCAGTGGCAGTTGATTGCTACAGTGTAAATGTTGCATGTATTCATTTTTTTGTTAAACATAATGTAATCTATGCGCTGTCCTCCGTAACTTTTTGGCTGCAATATGTTGTTCCCTATTACAAAAATGAGTTTTTCACTTTTTACCACGCGTTGTCTTATTAGAGTTCCCAATTAATTCATATATACACACGCACTGTCCTTAACGCTAACCTCGGGTAAATTCTAGAAACCGGTGGACCCAGTGATTTGCTGCGGCAAGCTGATGGCCTACCCTCACTCCCTTTTCGTAAATATAAATTTAGGGAATTATGCGTTATTAAGTATCCGGGTAAAATATTGTAACTGTATCGAATCTCCTTTGACTGCAGCAGAAAAAAAAATAGTAAATATAAAATTATAGCGCATTGTGTGCGTGGTACCATGTTAGCAAGTTCCAGGTTTTCCTCAGTCTTCATAAATGGCAAATGCCGGGGAAGTACCCTAAACTTAGGCTTGCAATGCTTCCTTCCTTTAAAAAAACCCACTGCTTTCCCAATATTTCAAATCCCGTATCATCAGTATCACTGCCCGTGGTGCCTCAGTAGTAAAAACGGGCATTAAACACTGTTAAAAATTGTACTGACGGCAAATCTCCCTTAACTCCGGCAGAAAAAAAAAAAAGCATAGGCCATGAAGGATCGAAACCACTACCAGCAGCATGACGCTCTAACCGTCTGAGCTATCATACAGTTGTGCTTCTAATCCTTATTATTTACCTATATTTATGGAAGTCACACTACCTTTGCTTTCTTCGCTACCGCTTGGGAGTGACTGAGAACTGCAGCTCCTGCCGCTCTGAGAATTTTTCTTGCTGTATGGATAAGTGGTTTTTGGAACAATCAAGTAGCGGAGTCAGTCACTCTTGTAGTTCAACATTTACAACATCGCTCTGAAGCCAGCTGCAAAAGCAAAGGCCAAAATTCAAATTGTTCTTAGATGAAGTCTTGATTCCTAAATTTTCCGTCTTCTAGCCATTCCAAACTAAAGAAAACTTGAAAAAATATTAAAATCGCCGTAAAAAGCTAGATAGAACATAGAAATATAAGTTAAATTTTAAACAAACCCAAAGATAAAAAAAAAAACACGTCATTATGTCTGCCATTTTGTTCTTTTAATGCATCACTCACGCATGCGCGGTATGGCCATTTTTTGTCAACTTCCAATAACGTTAACTGCATTCAATATGATGCTGCCATTGGCCTCATGTTTAAGCCCCAGTTCATTTGTTGCATTCCATTTCGAAGGCATACAAAAGCACGTTCCTATTAAACGGGTTAAATGTAGCATGTTGACGTAAGCTGTCATTTGCTTCTTTTTGGTTCTGGTGGCGAACTGCTGCTATGCCGGGATTAGCGTGTTCATTGCCCATAAATATAAAGAAAGGGTTTATTTTTTCTTTTCCCCTTTCTGATATACAACATGCAGAACGACAGTATATCTGGACTACTATTACAATCGGAGTTACATTAGCAGCTCGTTCCAAATCATTTTAACACGTGAATACGTTTCACGTTTTATTTTATCCCTAGGCCATTTGCGGAAAATTTTCTTTTCTTTATATGCCGATATACCCTTGCAAATGCCACAACTAATATTCTGGTCACATGAATGAAAGATTATAAGGTGATAAGATTGCAAGAGTACAGTACATTAACGTTATATTGTATTAACTGTAAAATATCCTTCTATAAATCTCTATATGAAATATAAAGATAATCGCATATCTATTTTATAAAGGGAAATATCCTAATGAACATACCCTTCATATGTATATTTCAATATCATTTAAGTAATATTCCGTTTCCAGCACTAAGGGAAGGGCCAAAAACTGTGTCTACACATGATATACCGCACTTTAGTTATAAACATTGTCCGCCGGCGTGTTTTTGGCGTCGCCTGTGCTTCAACCCCGCTTCCTAAAATGTGTATATAATCTTACCTAACAGAAAATGCTGGAAATGTTGCCCTGCCTCGGGTACATAGGCGTTATATAAAAACGCACATTCTGAGTGACAAGAATAATATATATATATATAATATATATTTATATTAAGATGATATAACCGAGGTCGTTAAGGCGCGGACTCGTGACCGGGAGGTCTGGGGTTCCAATCCCGCCAGGACCGCCCTCTATGACTGAGGTTTTCACCAGGTTTTCCTCAGTCCTCCTAAATGGCAAATACCAGGGAGATACCCTAAACTTAGGCCTGGAACGTTTCCTTCCTTATAAATCCTTCCCAATAAATCACTTTATTTCATGTGTCATCAGTGTCCACCAACTGTGGTGCATCAGTAGTTAAAACGGGCGTTAAACAACATTAAAAAACATTCATTTTAATATTTTTGGTTTCAAAGGTAACAATTTCCTTTACGTTTCAAAACAATTCTAATTTTAGGAATGATTTTATTGGCGAAAGTTAAATATTAAGCTCCAGATTCATCAAGTTTAATCTGTATTACATCTTTTTGTTTTGGACTGAGCCGTTAGATTCTGATTTGTGCACATTATGGCGAATTATTTTGAAATATAGCGACTGATCAGGAAACTGCTGAATGAATTTCGCACCCACATGAAGAGCTCATTCGTATTTAAAATAACATTTACACACACAAATGTGTGAGTCAATCTTTGCTGCTGTGAGAAAAGGTTCAGAAAGCTACGTTCACGGACATGACGGTGAAAAGGAAGAGGATTTGAAGTATGGGCACCGCCGGCTGCAGTGCGCTCAAATAGCCGAGAGGTAAATCACCGCAAAAGCGGACAGGGATTATAACTAAAGTCCTGAATTAAGCAAGCAACTGCTTTTTATAAGATCTCTTGACGGCCTTTTTATTATTGAAAAAGTATAAATAAACTCAATATCAATCGAACTTCAGCAGATTTTGAAAACAGCTTTACACAAACTTGCGGCACGCACATAATTCTTTGGAAAAAGAATTTTATTACTAGTTCGAAAGTGTAGAAATGTCTGTTTATGCAAACATTTTAAGTTCATACTTGGATAAAAAATAATCAACCCAAAACAAAGACAAAATTCATTGTAGTTTTCAAAGAATACTATATTATATTGGTTTATGATGTAATACTTCATTGCATAAGTAAATCCCCAAGAAACCAGCATAGTGAGTTTCGTAATTTTTACGAATGCAACAATTGTATAACATTATAAACGAATTTCATTGCTATTTTTGTATATAATTTTATAAAATGATATAAATAAAATAACAACATTAAACTGAGAATTACTATGAAGTAAATGCCTTTTTTATTATGTTATTTAGACGTCATTGTGTATCGGATATTCATTTGTCCATTATTATTAGCGAAAATTGATTTAACGCAAAAATTTCTAGCAAAAGCTGAAAAGGACTAATTATCATTTCTAAAAAAAGCTCATGGTAAATTAAGTAAGTAAATGAATTTTACCTATAATTGTGTATTCTGCAATGAAGATGAATGCTTGGTTTTGTTTTCAGTAATACATAAATTGCTCCCTGACATTATCGTGATAAAGTATTTAGTTGATGACAGCATTTTAGCACTGAAAGCAACCTAACTCGTACGTGATACTATGATAATTTTATACACGTAATTTCATTATATAGCATTTTATTAACAATTTTTACAAAAAGTAAACACTTGTAATTATAAATAAATTTGTGCAGGTAGTTGCAAAAGTTTTACACTGCCAATTCTTCTCTTTATATCACTGAGTTAGGTTTTTAACAACAGCCGTATTTAGAATAAATTAAAAAGAGATTCTTTTATCAAATAGTGTTAAATAACATAGCTAATGCCTGATTTTGTGGGCCACTAGAAACTTACCACTGAATAATAATTCAACATGGCAACGTTGCCTAATATAAGCAAAGATATATGCAAGGGTGAACATTTTGAAAACTACAAGAATTACAGTTAACTTTTTTCTTCGTGATCGGTGTCAACATGTGCAGTAGTTTGGACGAGACCGCCACGGGTGGCCGAGGTCGTTAAGGCGCAAACTCTTGAGCGGAAAGTCTGGGTTTCGAATCCCGCCAGGACCTTCCTCCCTTTCTGAGGTTTATTTTTCCAGGTTTTCCTCAGTCTTCATAAAATGGCAAATGCGGGAGGTACCCTAAACTGGAGCGTTTCCTTCCTTAAAAAAATTCTTTCCCAATATATCATTTCATCTCATGTATTATCAGTGTTCACAGCCTGTAGTGTCTCTGTAGTAAAAAACGGGCGTTAAACGCTATACAAAAAAAAAAAAAAAGTCTCGACGAGTATGCCTCATTTAGATAACGAAACGAAAGTTGTTATTCGTAGGCTCTGCGTTGTAACTGTTACAGAATCGCAATATTTTTTCTCCGCTTCTCTCTGCCAAGCAACGATGACCCCCACTACTTTTCAACTCGCGCAGGTCAGGAAGAAAAACTCTTACAATAATAAGTTGATGAATTTGTTTGCTAAACCAAGATCAGGGCTGTAGTCGATGTTAGTATTATTTTAATTATTTAATAATAAAAGAGTGGCCATCAATTAAACTGCTAACGAATTTGGAACCATCTGTGAAACACAGTTACCTTGAAAAGCTAATACTCGGTTATAAGTTTAATTACTTCTAATATTAATGCAATTTTCTCAAAGTAATCCGTAATCATTAGAATGCACATGTCTAAATATTTCTGCCAGCCTTCATAGATACGCTAGAAGTCATTTTGACAAAATTCTTTAAAACATTCTTCTTCAATAATTATTCTGAAGACTAAAAAATGCCTCCCACCAAGGCATTTCTTAAAGTTCAGGAAACATGTAAATTGATACGGGACTAATTGGGCTGTACGGAAGCTGAACAATATATTTTACGTTTACTTTGGTAAGATATTCATATAGCCCAGCGTATAACTGTAACTTGTAGAATAATTCTAGTATTTCCCCCCTGACAATCATTTAAGGATGTCATTTCACTTTTGGAGTACTGACATTTTATAATTATGTGCGTGCGCGTGTAATGGTACAAAATATTGACAAACCATTTTTTTATTTGTTTTATTTACGGACGCTCTTTAACATCTACGGTCATCAGCGTCCCATTCAATTTGGGACTTGAAACGGCAGAGAAATTTTGTTCAGAGGCCTCTTCTTTCAAGCTTGAGGTTCTTTACATGACGTAGAGGTACGACACGGGACCCACAGGTTTACTTCCCTTCCGAAGGAAGCCATACTTAGGATTTTTACGCCCGAAAATATCCATCGATCCTGGCCGGGTTTAAACTCGCGATCTTCGGTTTAGAAGGCAAGTGTGGTTAGCACTACACCACCAGGACCGACACACAAACCGTTCCTTTAACGCCTAAAAACCAGAAGACTATACCTTCTTTACTTTCTTTTATACTGCTATATTTGAAAGAAAACGCTTATCTCCATCTAGTTAACCTTTTTTGTGCTGTACGTACATTTGCGTATGCCGCTCAGCTGTTTGGGAATGGACAGCCTGAATCTTGAAGCGTCATGGACAATGTCTTTTTTCCACCTATGGGCAACACCTTCCCTAATAATTGCACTAGCAATGTTAATGCCCATCTCTGTAACAACCCTCAGGACTAGTGGCAGTAAAACATCACAATAAGCCAATAGGCATTTAACAACTCTATAAGCGTTATACCCATTACTGCAGCCTATTGGAAATGTGAAGACTCCCAAAGAGATGGCCATCCACGTCATCCAAGTTTATGAAGTGAAGTGTACAACTAATGAATGCAGCTGAATGGTTTTTCAAATTTTAACATAAACGTTGATACTTCTTCACTTTATATTTGAAAACTTAATTAAAAATAGAGGTGTTGTGAGGTTTTGCAAATGACAACAGCAACAGTTCACTCGGCTTTGCTCGGTCATTAAATGGAAAACGTGCATCATGGTACACGTGGGAATATCGCCGTGCTTTGGTGCAGATAACGGCGGCGAAAATAATAACAGAGGCATTGAGGCTCGTAAATGCCCCATGCCGCTCTCCCACAATCCTTTGCCTACCCCCAAACCACACCCGCAGGGATGAAAAAAACCTGTCATAAATTTTAGCAATACTCCAACAGGAAAAGCAGAAATAAAAAGTAATACCATCCGGGAATAAAACGCAGGGACAAATGTGTGGAAATCATTGCCACAGTTGCTGCGCTCGGCCCACCAGCGTTAAGATTTAAATACTTTTTCCTTTTCTAAAGTTTCTTTCATTGTTTAAGAGCGAACACTCCAAGTATATTAACATGCGAGCTTCGTAGTGCAAAATCTTGTTCCTATATTCACTTTATATATTTGTGCATTTGGCGTGCTCCAGCTTTACAGAAAGTTCACTTCAATTTGCATTTATTTTGCTTCAATTCTCCTTGAATAACGTCGCTTCAATGGGATCCCAACAATTTCAACGGTCCTTCTGTAAGATTCCGCATTTCTGAACAAATACCAGTCACTAAGCTTAAAACATTTCAAAATTACCTGTTATACCTTTAATTGATCAGGCTTATAAGTGCTTCTGTTATCCATATCAATAGCTTTTACAGATGATCGGATGCAGATCGTATAAACTAAACAGTTTCGAAGATCCATGAAATACAAAAGTTGGCTAAGTAATGCGAAGGATGTAAAATATTACGAGGGTAGGTCCATAAGTTTCCGGCCTAACCATTTCCTAGGTATGATGAAAGCAAAAACTATATTTCACTTTTCAATACAGTTACCCATTATTGCAATACACTGCTCACATCTTTGAATTAACATTTCAACCCCTCCCCCCAAATAGTCAGAAGTCTTGTCTGAAAAATGGACAAAAACAAAACACATCACTTCCTCGTCATACTTAAATTTCCTTCGTCGAAATTTCTTCTTGAGTTTTGCGAAGATGGAATAGTCACTGGGAGCCAGATCTGGGCTGTAGGATGGATGTTCCATCTCCTTAAAGTCACATTTCTTCACAGCTTTTTTTGCAACTAGAGCTTGTGTTCAGGCGCATTGTCGTGAAGAAGACGCACACTACCACTCAGATTTCATGGCCTTTTCTCTTTGATGGAAGCACGTAGTCTGTGTAATAGGCCAGCATAGTACTCCCCATTTACTGTGGTGTTCCTCTCCTTGAAGTCAATGAAGAGTATTCCTTCACAGTCCCAAAAGATTGTGACCATGATCTTCTTTGTTGACTGAGTGACCTCGGTCTAGAAGCGGTGCTTCGCCAGGTTTAGGCCACTCCATTCATTCTCTTTTGGACTTGGAATCATAATAGAGGACCACAGTTTCATCTCCTGTAATAATGATTTGTAGAACTTCTCTCGTTGCCACGGCAGAGCTCCAAAAATGTCCGACAACAGATGACTCTTTGCTGTTTTTAAACTGAGGAAAGAAGTCTAGGCACCCATCTTGCACTATCCTTAATCATGTTTAAATGTTCAAGTATAATTCGAAGGACTGTTGTCTCGCTGCTATTTCTGTACTTTAAGCTGCTACATCTGTTACTTTCAGCCGCCGGCTCTCCATAATTTCTCCTTCTACAAGAGCGATGTTTTCAGGAGTGAGCACTTCCAACGGCCGACCTGCACGCTCTTCGTCTTCAATGTTTGCTTGACCCAATCGAAAAAGTTTGACTCATTCTTTTACGGTAGAATATGAGGGGAATTCTTCTCCATATACACCGCCCAACTGCTGTTTAATTTCATTTGGTTGGAGTATGTCCTTCTTTTGTGAAGTACTTAATAATAGCTCGAAACTCCATTTTGAACATATCACAAACGTCTACATTTAGTCTTCTTTATGGAACCATATGTCAACTGAACACAACGGAGCGGAAATTACAGCTGTAAGTATTTATTGAACAGATAAGGTATGAGAGAAGATAAAGTTTTGGTGAAGGCAATAATCCTTATCGACGAGGCCGGAAACTTGTGAGCATAGTACATTTCGAGAGCAAATCTTTTGCTTAGGAAACGCGACATTTATGAGATTATCTGCAGATCTATGAGAATTATTATTAATGTAGCAATATTAGCTCAAATATAGCCATACTCTGCCATTTTTAGCTATTTATTGCCACTTTTGTTGAAAGTGCGTTAAATGATTAATTCTTGTACCATCTTCGATAAGAGTTTTTAGCAGTTCAATGTTTCAAGAAAGTAAATTAATGTTTTAGGGTTGCATCCTTTTAACGCACTTCTGTAAGGGTAAGAAATTTAATGAATCTAACGACGAGAACGGTATGAAAATGCCCCTAATTTAAGTATCTGTTTTCTAATAGGTTCTTTTCATGCCAAGTTTCTTTGCGATTAGCCTTTGACTTTACTGGGGCGAGTTTAAATTCTTTTGATACACAACTTTCCATATTAACGTTTCAGTAACATATTGTTTTTGGCTTCTCTTATGGAAACATTGAATTGTTCCCATATGTCCGAATTTGCTTTAAATTGTCCGCTTCTATGAAATTGTGCCAGGAAACGTTCAATTATTGCTTTCAGATTCGCTTCTTCATTTCGAACAATTCCGTATGAGTGTAAATAGCGCACCGCAATAAATATCCTTTCTTTATCACTGGGTGGCAAACATGACAATTAAATCTATGTTAATTTCGGAAACAAACAACGAAAGTTACAAATTTTATAAAGTAAAAAGGTCAATTCAGTTGAACATGTTAATAAGTATGTACTCATAGTTCGGTACATTTTATATAATGCTTTATTGTAGTAATAGTACTATCTTTATACTAACATATGTGTATTTTAACTAAAATATACTTTCGGTGTCAAATAAACAAAAGTACCCTTTAACGCGAGTTCTAGTCAGCAGGTATACCGATCGGAAACTGTGCATTTGCATAGGCTATTTATGTACTGTGGCAGTGTCTTGACTACTCTATGATTTCTCATTCTCTTTCTAACTTTCTATATTAACATATTCACTTTGCAGCATAACTCTTTGTTTCCTAAGCTGATATATTACACATGTATCCATTCTAGAAAATTATAGACAGCTTTTTGTAAATAATCTACGGAATTATATATAAGAAGTAACTCATTCGTAATTATAGCGTCAAACTACGTTTTTCTTGCGGACGTTTATTTAATTACATTTATTATGTAATGAGCAAAATATACTTTTAAATTTTCATTTGATTAGTGCGATTTACATAAATTCGTTTTAATTTAATGATGTTTCTAAACAAAACAACCTTTTATTAGCTTATCATGAAAACTATTTTTATTTACTGCAGTTATTAAACATTTTGTATTCTGTGACCTTCAGAATACCTAGCGTCATAAGTATTATGAGGTTTATTTCAGTTCAAAAAACTTTAGCAAACTTTATGTTCTTATTACTTATATTATCTCGTGGTCAAGTATTTCTTTCTAAGTGAACTGTGTTCATGTTTCTCTGCTCTACACGGTTCACCTTTTCCGTTTCATGTGAACTTCATCATTATTGTTTTAGGGATCACACTTTCTAAGTGTAGTTTTCAGTTTTCTGGGCCTCACAGGCCGTTTTTTTATCTTTTTTTTTTCGAGTAGTGCTTAACGCCCGTTTTTACTACAGAGGCATTACAGCCGGTGGACACTGATGATACATGAAATGAAATGATATATTGGGAAAGGAAGGAAACGTTCCAGACCTAAGTTTAGGGTACCTCCTCTGCATTTGGCATTTATGAGGAGGATTCAGGAAAATCTGGAAATCTCCTCAGTCAGGGAGAAGGATACTGGTAGGATTCGAACCCCAGAACTCCCACTCATGAGTTCACGCTTTAATGACCACCCGTGGCGGTTTTCGTTCGTTTATCTTGTCATGCCTTGTGTATCTATCTAAAAATTCAGAAATTTCAAATGTTCTGAAGGCATTCCTGTACTATGATGTGCATTAATTCCTGAATGACATTTACTGCTAGAATTTTTTTAAGTGTTCCTCAGATTTTATGAACAAAATACATTTTGTTTATAAGTTACAAAATACATAGCTATGGTGCTTAGAAGTAGCCGTGATTATGCAGCGGTATTAAAGCTAAGCCTTCGCTTTCCCCAACTTCGAACAGAATGCTAACCTAGATTCAGTGAGGACATGTTTTTTGAAATGAAATTTGGGGAAGGAAACAGAGAAACGCGGAATCAAGCGAGAATTTGAGGCCCACAGCGAGATCATAGAGTGTAAAATCAGTGTACTGAAGTACTGACTGCAAATTATTCATGGAAATCAAACATTAATTAGGACACTGCAATTATAAGCAGCTTGGAACGGGAGGGAACAAGACAAGAAAGGAACTGGAAACAATAGGACTGGGCTCCAGAGAAATACAAAGAGGAGGATGGAGGAGAGTTAGGAATCGCTTGAGGGATATGGATAGGTAGCAGGGAATTGTGCAATGCAGAGAGATGATTTGCTGGAAGTACAATCGGGGTTAAAATGGGTGATGAAGTAGTATATGAAAACAGGGACTAACCTCACTAGAGTGGCTTGCGCGGCTCAGACTAGGAGCATGCTGGATGATTAAGATCGCTGACGAATATGAGTGGAGAATTAGTCCCATATTTGAGGAGGGGTAAACACAAGTACATATTCTAGCTGAAACTTACTTACTGATCGCAGCTACATAAAACACACATATAAAAAGATGCTAAACAATTGCAGGTTCATCATACTACACTTAAAATCCTCCCAGACTTAAAATCCAAAGGGGAAGTCTGAAAAAACGACCTATCATTCGTTCAGGATACACGCAGTTTACATGTTTACGAACCTCTCTGATTAATGAGGAGGTGCCCCATTATGCGAGGCTCACGTGTTTTGCTTGTATGAAAAAGCTCGTCTTCCAGAAGAATGGACAATGTGTTGTCTATAAAATGCTTATGAAACCTGAGGGTAATAGGAAGTAATCTATTAAGTTTGTTTCAATTATCCCACCCCGGATATTAAATGAAAATTGCCGTTGGAAGTGATCCTATCATATTGTGTAGAATTTGCAAACGCTCAAATATAATTATTATAAAAATAAAAGTACCGTTAGTTGTAAAATACAAAAATTACGATGGAAAACACGTTTTTCACTTAAACACTAACAAAACACCAGTATTAGCGGGTAACCAAGCATTGTACACTTTGGATATGGTATGGACGAAGTAAGCATTTCCTTAAGGTTCTACGAACTGTCCAATTTGACACTTTTACAGCACATACCACACTTGTGTACCTTTTCCACTAACTGCAAAGTTGCTTTCTCAGCCTGCAGCACTTCATTCAATAGTAATGGTTCACGTTTTCCTAACTACTGAAGTAAACGGCATGAGTAATCCATCCCTATTCAGACAGACCTTAAGCTTCAATCAGCTTTGCCATACATCAATAATATATCAAGATATATTTGATTTGAAAACAATGCCATGATTCTAAATGTTTTCTATCAAGTATATTTGCAAGACTTTCAGGGCTTGATAATTTGAGCGTCGATACAGTAAACTAGTGAGAGGAATGGCTGGCTATACTAAACAAAGCACTCGTTGAGATATTGTGGAATTCTGTTATGAAATCTTGTGATCTGATCTCCTACACTCAATCACACCTCAGATACCTCCCTGGGCTTACCGTTAGAGAATCTGCCTGCAAATCCGTAAGTGTCGGATTTGAATTCGATAAAATCAGTTGCCTGTGTAAGGTTATCCGGAAATTTATCTGAAAAGGTAAATGCCAGATAGCTTTAAGCGTTATAAGCTGTGGGTTCATTTACGCACATTCACCCAGTCTCAAAAATCATCACACTTAACAGCTGAATAAACTGTAAGAGCAGTTCAAAAGATCCGACACAAGTTTTGTCGATTGAAGTTAGACCGCGTGTTGCCGCCGGTATTTCAAGCTGCGAGACATTTAAACTGCTTTCATTGTATAACTGCTAGGTTACCAAGTGTATTTAATCGGAAAACCTAAAATTACAAATTTACGGTTAGGAAAAATGAAAAAGAAATTATATTTTCAAGATGTACTTAGCACTCATTTCACACAGAAAATGATAAGGAATTGGATTGGATTGGGATATTGGGAGCGGAAGAGGACACTTCCATACCTTAACCTTGCACCTTCAGGAGGAAGGAATAAGGCGAGGGAGCTGTGCGGGTCCCTAACATTGTTTCTAGATAGAACACTCCCAAGCTCCACTCCAATTCAACGCTAGAGCAAAGCTCTTTCCAAAGCACCAGCCACTTCACTCTGACACTTTCGAGCCTATGACAGAACCAACGGAATGAAATTGTATGAAACGGGAGAGCGGAAATTCTTGGAAACTAAATAACTGGCCCTAAGGGATCTGAACCTTTGCGGGATCTCGCAAATACAAATCTTAAACGTTACTGCCTAAACACGCCAAGGGTAGCGAGGTCGCTAAGGCGCGGATTCGTGAGAGGAAGGTCTGGGGTTCGAATCTTGCCAGAACCGTGATCCTTGACTGAGTTTTTTTCCCAGGTTTTCCTCAATCGTCATAAGTGGCAAATGTCGGGAAGGTACTCTAAATATAGGCCTGGAATGTTTCCTTCCTTAAAAGAAAAGCCTTTCCCAATATATAATTTCATTTCATGTATTATCAGTGGTGGTGCCGTGGTGCCGTGGTGCCTCAGTAGTAAAAACGAGCGTTAAACACCATTGATAAAAAAATAACAGAACCATACGTAAGAGCGGGAAGCACATTTTTAGAGAAGGCACTCTACAACCAGTAACTTCTTGTATATAGATGCTTTTATTTTAATATTTTCTAATTTCAAATTATAATTACACTTTAAAATTTTCAGTAAACTGGGATATATGATGCTAAAACTTGTTCATTTAAATATTTTTTTAAATTTGTTTTATTTACGAACACTATTTAACATCTCAGGTCATCAGCGTCCCATTCAATTCAGGGCGTGAAACGGCCGACAAACTTTGCTCAGAGGCCTCTCTTTCAGGCTTGAGGTTCTTTATCGTGACGTAAATGTACGACACGGGACCCACAGCTTTACTTCCCTTCCGAAGCCATACTTAAGATTTTTACGCCCGAAAAAATCCATCGATCCTGGCCGGGTTCGAACCCGCGTCCTTGGGTTTAGGAAGCAAGTATGGTTACCACTACACCACCAGGACCGAAATTCATTTAAATAAGATTTCTGAACAGAATCGGAAATCGAAACATCAGTTTATGATCAGTTCAAAAACTTGTTTTCGGGAACATTTTATTTAAACAAAAATTACATTTAAAGAAAAAATAAGTATTTTAAAGCATGATAGTATAAAAATATATATTCTTGCTCATGCTTTTTAAATAGATAAAAGATTTACTTCCATTTCAGGGTTAATGAATAAATCCTCGCAAATTGAGAGTTCTGTGATAAACTGTTATATTCTAAGAGAATAACATAATTCAGCATTTTATTTTGTACAATGTTTTTACGTTCTACATCCAATGTAATGGCCATGCGTTACAAAATTAGCCCTGTTTCTAATCCGAAACAAAAACACTTTTTCCTATTGTTTTCAGAGATCGTTTTTATGGAAATGCTAATACCAGGACTATACAATAGCGATTTCCACTAAAGGCGCATATTCGAGTTTTAAATGGGGCGTTTCCTTTTATATCGGCAGTTATGGAACTGGGATCACGCAATAGGATGCAATTTGATGGGAGAGGGGCTTGAACTCGTAAAAACCTGCCATGACAGTTAAGTGTTTGAGGCATCACTACAACGCTAATGGATTGTAGCACCAACTTACATTTCCGTTTTTCGAAAATCGAGTATTTTATACATATTATGTTGGCAGAATGGAAATGGTATAGACCATTGTTATCGATACAATCTACTGCCTACGTACATATCCCCGTGGCAGTTAAAATATTGGACATGAATGTGAGGACAGTGAAAATAACCCACTGCTGTGGTAAATTAGCACCATCAGCACAATGCAAAAGTGGCACTAGTGCCTCTCTCTACGCGACACAATCCAGTCAGATAAAACACATGACTTTCATCAAGAACAAGGATATGCAAGTTGTTCAGTTTTTACTAATTACAACAAGGTAAACACATTAGCAGCTGCAGAATGTCTAAGAAATGGTTAACGAGGAATAAAGGAATTGCATTGAGAAAGATCTTTGAAGACCACGAGAAAATACCCAAATTAGGGGGGGAGGTCTTATGGAAGGTAAAAATGAAATGGAAATGTTCAGTTGAAAGATATGTAATTTAGATAAATTTTAGATGATAAATAATATCTGTATGATTATGAAAAATGTCATTGGCCTGGGAATGGTTGGGAGTGAAATTACATTACATTTATTGAATCATTGAGCTTGGGATATTGGAAATTGCCCTAGAACGTGAACACGTGTAGAATTACAGTTGGCATTTGAGAAATAAAGGAATTAGTAGACTGTAGAGACTGTAGCTAGCTGATAAAATAATGGTATAGGCAGAGCAATTGAAATATTTCAATTTAGTCCTCTGTGTTGGGTCGGAGCCTAGTCCCCTGGAATTGCAGTAGGCTACTGCTGATGCAATCTAGGCAGAAATGTTGTATTTTATTTAGAGTTTAGATAAAGGATTAGTATAAAATCATCAGTGTATTAACTTTTTTGTAATCGCAAGGAAGCACACCTGGGCCAGATAGATAGATGAGACCCCTTGTAGTTTGTATTTTTCTTAGCAGTTTCAATAAATTTAAAATGAATTTCAAATTTCGTTTCAACTGAATCGTAGGGACCACGTCATCTCGACTTCAGATTGGACGCACTAAACTAACACAATCGCGTCTACTGCATGCAACACCGCCATCTATGTACTTTCTGAGTATCCACAATATCAACTTCAGAGAGCACAATACAATCTACCAGACCTTCACAAGAAGTCCTTCCTCAACAACAGTAAAACTCTGTTTAAATTCTTACAATAAACAAATTTATATCATTATAATGAAATTATATTGATGTTAAGTATCTACCATATAAAGTTGTAGATCATAATTAACACATTGTCGCGCTTTGACTACCATTGTAAGTTCAAGCGACATTGAGTAAAAAAATAAATAAATAAAAAATAAAAAAAAATAAATAAAATACTTGAATCATTTTTCGTGGAGCTTATGTGAAATACGTTTAAAATTGTTTCTGATCATATGTTATAAAATCTTCCATTATTAAAACTATAATATAATACAGTACAGGAGTATTTTGCTTCTTTCTAAACATATAATCTTCAGCTCTCACTAAGTCTTTCAATGCCTATTCTCTAAAAGTCTATACAAAGACATTTTTACCTCTTCCTTTGATTTGTTGATTTGGTTTATTTAGGACGCTCTTTAATATCTCAGGTCCCATTCAATTCAGGTGTGAAACGGCCGACAAATTTTGCTCAGAGGCCTCTTCTTTCAGGCTTGAGGTTCTTTATCTTGCCGTGAATGTACGACACGGGGCCCACGGTTTTACTTCCCTTCGGAAGGAAGCCATACTTAGAATTTTTATGCCCCAAAAAATCCATCGATCCTGGCCAGTTTTGAACCCGCGATCTTGGGTTTAGGAGGCAAGTATAGTTACCACTACACCACCAGGACCGACTCTCTGCCTTTGAGGCTGCTACATACATATAAAAGTATGAAGTGAAGTATATCCCAGTCTGTTATCAACGTATTATTGTTACATGTACTACTCTAAACAATATAATCACTGTTAGTAAACCAACATTTTGGCCCTTGGATTTAATGTTTCAAATTAAGCATTAAACTTTTAATAAAACCTACAAAGAATTAATGTCAGGATATATAGTTGAACAATTTGGAAGAATAATAACACTTTTAATGAGTCAAAATATCTCATGACATGCATTCTATCTATGCTGGAGTAATAGCTTTATTCTCCATCATGCAGTTGCTCATTTTTCCAACTTTATAATCCGTTTTATAACAACGAACAATTCACGCACTGATGATGCATGAGATGAAACGATAAATTGGGAAAGGATTTTTTTTTTTTAAGGAAAGAAAGGTTCCAGGCCTAAGTTTAGGGCACCTCCCCGGCATTTGCCATTTATGAGGGCTGAGGAAAACCTGGAAAAAACCTCAGTTAGGGAGGACGGCCCTTGCGAGATTCGAAACTCCCGCTCACAAGTCCCCGCCTTAACTACCTCGGCCACCCGTGGCAGGGAAATGTGTTAAGATTTGCTAGGGAGATGATACTGCAGTTTGCCAGTAGAATGATAAACCTTAGATGCTACAGAGCGTCCGTAAATAAACCAAATCAACAACAATCCCTTCCCTTCATCAGTGTTCACCGCCTGTAAAGCCTTAGTAGTAAAATGGGCGTTAAACAATATTTTAAATAAAACGTTGATATATTTATATTTCTCTCTGCAGAATTTTATTAGTCACATATTTCATCCCAAGAAAATAAGTTTTTCAAGATTCGATGAAAATTTGGGATACTTCTTTTAAAATTCCTTTGATTTTGTATTTCAATTATTTAATTCAATCCTTCGTTTGGCTTTTTGATTTAATTTTTTAAATTCCAGAAGTTGTGAATTTATTATCATTTTGAATTAGCTGCTCTTTGCATATCATACTTCTGTTTTGCACAGAGGCATCCCTTTGTCATATACAGAAATAAAAGTGAAGTCCCAGGCAATTTTGTCCTGGGTTTATAGACAGAAGTAAAGCGTTAACGACGCCATCGACCATTGTCACGACCAGCGATAAATAAATACATTAAATGAAAAAAAAAAAAAAAATCTATACAGCGAGTATTTAAATATTTCCGAACAAAGCAATTAAGTTTAGGCACTTCTCTCAATTATGATTTGCCCTTTTGACTAAGTGCGCACCAAAGACTTTGAATAAAGTTCATGAAAGGTTCTTGTCTTATGGAACAGTTCTTCGAATAATTCGCAAACAAATGAACGTTGAAGAATGAAGAAAACAACTGCACTGCATTTAACATCCTTCTGTTTGCGCGAGGTCCTTACAGAAAAGTAATAAACTTTTGGATGCCTCACTTTTTGTCTTTATTCCCTTCCTTAAGTGTTAAAATCTTATCAGTTAAAATTTATATAAAACTTAAGGTATTTGCATTTTTGTATTAATATTAAAGAGAGAAGGTTAACAAAATTGACAGTCTGTCCTTAATAGTGCTCAAAGTTTTAAAATTGAAACACATTTTGTAATATGGGTTTAAGTAAATTTACCAAAGACAGGTTCGGATCTTTTCTTCAAAATTCTAAATACTTTAGAAACACGGTCCTACGTAAATAATAAAGAATGCTATATTTAGCATATGCACTGTTTAGCTTGTTGTAGTGTGTTTGTTAATTATTTAGAAAAGGATATCCTTTAACAAGAATGGCCGTTTTCGATAGTGATCCCACATATGCTGAATAAAAAGCATTATATCAAATTGAAAGGAGTTTCAAAGAGGTAAACAAGACAAAAATAACAGAGAAAACCGATGATAAGAATTCACTGCAGTAGAGTCAAATATAAAAACTAAACCACAACGGAGATAAACATGCAAAGAGAAGGAAGAAATTACTTCTTTGCAGTATGCTTTCATAAATTTATCTCAGTCCGGTTTCTTTTCAATACGTGCTTTAGCAGAAAAACGAAAGATAAGAAGTAAACCTCCACGGTGGCATGTATTAATGCATTTTATTTACCTCGGAAATCTCCAGTCTTGCGAGACAAAGCACGTCGATAGATCTTTGTAAATCCTCTTTGTAATCTTCGCCGTACAAAGATAGTGCGATAGTAGCATAGAATCTCTGGTTCTCATGTAGACATAGCATGGATAGAAGGAGATTACAAAACGCTACAGAGCACAGCGGAAGGAAAACTATTGTGCAGGACTTACTGAGCTGGGATTTGAAGTACGAGGATAGATCCATAAGTTTCCGGCCTCGCCGATAAGGATTGTCGCCTTCGCAAAAACCTTATCTGCTGTCATACCTTATCTGTTAAGTAAATACATGCAGCTGTAGCTTCCACTCATGTGTTCAGTTGTTCAGATACAGTTACATAAAGAAGGTTATGTGTAGAAGATTGTGACATGTTTAAAATGGAGTTTCGAGCTGTTATTAAGTTCTTCACAAAAAAGGACCTACTCCAAAAGAAATTAAACAGCGATTGAACGGTGTATATGGGGAAGCATCCCCTTCATATTCTACCATAAAGGAATGGACCAAACTTTTTCGAATGGGTGGAGAAAATATTGAAGACGAAGAGCGTGCAGGTCGGCCCTTGGAGGTGCTCATTGCTGAAAACATGACTCTTGTGGAAAGGGAAATTATGGAAGACCGGCGGCTCATAGTTACAGAAATAGCAGCAAGGTTGGGCCGTTCTAAAACAACAGTTCTTCGAATTATTCTTGAACATTTAAACACGAATAAGGTTAGTGCAAGATGGGGGCCTAGACTTCTTTCCTCAGTCCAAAAGTAGCAACGAGTCATCTGTTGTCAGGCATTTTTGGAGCTCTGCCGTGGTAACGAGATAGAAGTTCTGCAAACCATTGTTACACGAGATGACACTATGGTCTTGCGTAAGTTCATAATTTGAAGGATGAATTATCCACCAGGTGCATATATTTCAAATAGAACGCATACACACTTGTTGCATACTTTAGTAAAACAGGTTTGATATCAATTTATCACACTTTTGTGAATAATGAGGTATTTACAAGATAAAAATAATATTAACAGAGATTGAATGTTAATTACAAAATGATTGCTTTTTGAAAAATAGAATACTTAAATTTCATACAAACAAATTCATTTCACAGCTTGACGTGTAATTAAATCTTATTAATCCATCATTCGAGAAGGATGTAAAGGAAATAAAAAGGTAATGCTGTATTCGCGACACGAGGAATTTTCCCAGCTCTCCTTTTCCGGCAGCCTTTTTAATAAATTAAAATCCTTTAAGACGGTTCCCGGTGTCATATTGACAAATTAGGGAAACGATCCCCTTTCGTTTTCTTGGCACAAGGTGATCGAGCCGGGGCGGGAAACTGTGTTCAAACTCTTTCTGAATAGAGGCAACAGCTCACTCTCCCTTACCTCCCCCTCCTGCTGCTCTGCGAATTAGATTTGGTTAGGAAAACCTTCTTCCTCCCCATACCACCCCATTTCTTTTTCCTTCGTCTTTTTCTGTTCGTACCTTCTCACCCCGTAAGACGGAGTGGCTGAGGGTGAACAAGAAAGAAACAAGGATACCCGGAAAGATCTTGTGACACCTACTTTTCTTAAGAGCGGTAGTGAAAGACACATGAAAGGTGTACCTTATTTCATCTGGCATCATTTGCACACGCGATTGGTTTTAAGGAGAAATAGCTTATTGTCTGCAGACAGACAAAAACTTTTATGACAAGCCAGTACTCAGTTTTTAAAATTCTGAAAGGAAATATTGAGTAAATATTAAAGATCCTTCCTTTCCTAATTCTTTATATTATTCAGTTCGGCACCTTCTCGCTGATGTCTGGAAAAGGGTTGGTTTAGAAAAATCCCCAGGATATGGCCGGGGAAAGATAGTTTTCAATTGCAGATGAAGAGAATTGTCAACTATTGTCATTTATTACACAACGAATAAATTAAGTTAACAGGTAAATGGTCAAAGTTTAAATATCTCACAAACCGTGTCATCAGTAACATTTAAATAATTTAATTTTTCAAATATTTACCAAATTCAACATATTATTGTAAACTTTAAAACTTTTTAAAACAGAAAATTGATTACCTATATAAGCACTTCACAACCTCTTCATTAAAACTTAATAAATAAATAAATAAATAAATATAAAAACATGAAATAGAAAAACTGCTATTACCACAAAATTAACCAGATAAATGACATCAATTCCATTAAAAGCTTACAAGGCTCTGCACTGTTCTTTCCCTGGATCAGGCTGACGGAGAGATCAGAGGTCCTAACATGTTGCAAAAATCTGCCAAACAAGATCAAATCCGATGAAACTGGAGCCCTCTCTGCGAGCCAGAAATAAGAGAACGCTCCACGTTATAAACACTGACGTCACATTAGTTCTTGAAGTTATCTTGCGTGTTGCAACCAATAGGAACACAATAGGACAAGAGGGAAAGGAAAAGAGGGGCATTAAGTAACAGGATAGACAGAATACATGCCAGAGCAGTACAACAGGTTACAATTAATTAAATCGTCGCTATTTGCTTTTGGAATATTAATGTCTTCTAAGACTACTCGGACGATTTAAGACGATATATATTTTGTAATGAACACCTTAAAGAAATATTATTTAATTAATACCTTTATTGGAATACTTTTAATATTTTTACTCTCGACCGTATCGTACATATTTTAAATAATAAAATATTTTAATATTTCTAACACTGCATTCTTTGAATAAAGTAAGTGTAGTTTAGATATGAAATTTTTTTCACACATTCACTGATCTTGACGAAAAACTGCATCATGTAAAAGCGTTTCTATTGTTTAAAAACACATAAAAATACTTTTTACTATAATTTCGCAATTATTGGCTGAAGAAGTATTATGAAATAAATTTTTTGGAAAATTGAGGTCATTTCCTTAATTATTTTAAGGACAAGCCGAAGAGAACTACAGTGAATTAAATGAGAGAAAAATTCTGTTTGGTCATAGGGAAGAACATGTTAAAAAAACAATAAAACACCTTCATATCCTCATAAATAATATTTTATCTTTCAGCTCTCTCTATTTTTTATAATGTTTCAAACTTGCACGTCGTTACACTTTTAGATTTACACTCAATAAGAATTGCAAGAAGTTAAGGCGTCCATAAAGTTTGCTGTATGAACGATATATAGAAAAAATAATTTCAAGAGTCTGAAATCAACAAGACATTTAATCTTGTACATTGCTAATGGTAAGCTACAATGTTAAATTGTCCCGACGAGACTGAAAGCGGCAATTCAAAGTAAAAGTTCAAGCTTTTTCATTTTAGAGATCATCGAAAGACTGCGAGAATCTACACGACGCAGCAACAAAAGCCACATCGACAAAGATCTCAAGGGGATGCCTCAACACTCCGACTTTCACTTCTCCCAGGGGCAGCTTCTCGCTGGAATTGTACAAGGTACGAACTTTAACGACATTCACTTGACGCGTTATAATAAGAGGAGAAAAAGCAGCATAAGGACATATCTCGTCATTTTGTATGTTTTTCCCTATTTCTTAAACATTTTGTGCTATTTCCCCAATTTTACTTTTAAAAGTTTATCAACTAATTGCAGATTTATCGTAACCAAGCACTGCTTTCGCCTTCTTTAAATCCAGGTTCTGGAATCAACATCAGAGATACATTACATTAATATACGCAAATAAGGAGCTTTGCTATACAGAAAAGAAAAAAATCCCCCCCCCCTCTCATCAGAAGTCATGTAAATTTTATTGTACTTCCTATTAATATTACAAACTGTTATATTTCAAATGACACAAACTTTTGTGCTGACTGCCTAGGGACAAGGTCTATTTTTTATTATATTAATAGTAACTGTGCAGCACTGATGGCTAACATAAAATAAAATGTTACCTCTGTCTGGAATAGGTTATGAACACGATTTCATTAAAATGTTCCTGTCAACATGTCAAACAAATTAATTTGCACGGTTACTGTGTTTTTATTATTAATAACTTTCTCTCAATATTACGAAATTCCGGGTACTTTTGTTTGCAAATGCCTGTGAATGTTATGGTGGATATAAAGCAAGCTTGTGTATGTGTGTTTGCTTTCACAGAAATAATAACACAACGCAGGATATTAAGTAATTGTTTCTAAGATTTGGATGTAATAGTAATTATTGTTTTTCACTGTTAATAATTATATTTTTGTTTTTATATTTACTTAGATGAAACATAGCGTAATTATGGAAAATGTAACTGCAGCAAGCTCATTACAGAAATCAATCAAATGGTATAGAAAAGGGTAAATGTAATTTCTATATTCCACTGATTCGAAAAAGAAATGAGTCTAGGACTAGTTTCCCTTATAAAATAAAATGTGTAGTGTAAATCACATCAAGACAGTCAATGTATACTTTTATATGCATCATGAGGGCATGATAAGGCATGCAAGCTCTCACTTTAGGAAGGTCCTGAGGGAAAACCCCCAGGAGTGGCCATGAAAAGGGACTCAGTATTATTTAATTGAAAAGGGCTGATAACGAATCTTAAAAGAGCTAGTTCATTGAACTGGGCAAGCAAATATAAACACCAAAACTAAATAAAGACTTTAATTTTAAAAGAAATAACAATTTAAAACGTTGCCAAGGGTAGTATGGCTTTACAATGTGTTCTAGTAGTGCACCCTTTTTAGAAAAAAAAATTATAAAATACGCCTTCAGCGAAAATGATAATTAAATTTAATTTTTGCTAATACCTGGGTCACTGGAAGACGCTTCCAGCAAAAGCAATAGTTAGAAAACCGAAAAGTACCCAACACCTGGAGCTTCTTTGCTGTGCCTTAACCTGAACCAACAATGTTGCAGTTGTCCACTCCACTCCGTTAAATCTGATATTTCTGCGCAATGTTTCAGTCATCAGGCAAACATGCCGAAAATCAGGCTTGTATACTTAATAGTTCAAGGAAGGAGAAGCACAGCTTCATATATCCATCAGGATAAGATTATATGCGCAAGAACGGCACATACTTTTCAAGTTGGCAAAAGGAAATAATATTTCTCATAAAGGCTTCGGGTACAGCTTTTCTTCCAATCAACCATATGTAGATTGATGACACTAGAAACAATAAATACATCCCTCATGAACGTCTGCATTTCTATCAAATTGTTTTTGTCTGTCCTGCAATCGATGATGGTAGATACTGGGAATTTTAACTTTTAAAACTGTTAACAACACTATGATAAACAATTAAATATATAAAGTAAAAAGGGAATTTAGTAATATTAAATTAATGTTATGTTCAGTAAATATATTGAATAAACTTATGAGAAAGGCATTAAACTTTAAAGCAATGCTCACAAACTAAAATAATGCACTTTATCACTTAATGCTGTAAAATTAATTCATAAAGGAAACAACTAACTTGTAAATTATGGGCGCGCAAATAGCTCGAAGTTTTCTTTGGAACACGTCTTTCTCCGATAATGTATTTTTTATGTTTTCTACAAAGTACGAAACAGGAACTTGCTTCCTCTTTCCAATCATTCATTCAATTGATGTTCAGCTCCAGTATTTTTTTCACGCTTTTTATTTCCTAACTGAACCAGAGTAGGCTATCAAGAGGGGTGGATCGGAAAGGAGAAGAAAAGTTCACATCTCGAGGTTCCTTTTTCATCATCATCCGTCTTCATTTTCGGCGTGGGTTGGAGACAGTGTGAAGACTATAATCCCCCGTCCAGATAGGGGTGTGTCATGATACTAGTGGTAAGGTGCTTTTAGGTCTTTTGTGTGGACCAGGATATCACTTTCCTCCACTGTCTCGTGACCATGAACATGTTAATTCTGATTCCTGAAGTGACAATTCGTGGAAACAGCTTCTTTTACTTGTTGGAGAAGTAGCTGCTTGTATCAAATCGATCTGAGATGTAGCCCCTAGGGCTTTTTCCTCCTCTTTCTGCACAACACCTAGATTCACTTCTGTGGTTTCGAAAATATTTCAAGACCTGGTTTTTAGGTGATACGAAGACTAAATTGAGAGCATGCAGATACTTTTCTTCATGTTCCCAAACCTTTTGGGAAGAACGAACAGCTTCTACCGCATAGAACATCTAATGAAAACAGCAATTCATATATACGCTTTATCAGTCAATAATAATTAACGATTTAACCTACCAGCGTCCTATGGGCTCCCTGCCTTAGAAATCCGCTATAAATACCACCATGGTAAGGAAATGCCTACAAGTTCATGAGACAACAGACTGGCATTGAAAAAAAAAAAAAGTATGGGTCAGCAAATATAATTTTTTTTAAAGTTCTGAAAGAGTAAATTTTTTTCCTTACGTTTTAGTGGCTTGAAAATATGTGGCACGTTGATGAAAACATCAGCATCATTATTCTTATTATCGACGTAATAATTGCGATAACAAAACAAAAAATATTAAATGATATTGCATCATTGCGATCGACACGACTTGCTGCTGTTTCTTCTTCTTCTTCTTCTTCTTCTTCTTCTTCTTCTTCTTCTTCTGTTTTAATCTTATGAACGAAAGAAACAATAGCTACAGTATAGTAGTTGTAGTAGTTAGTAGTAGGCATGCATTTATTTCAGATGAGTGTAAGGGTTGAAGAAGATATGTTGGCGCGAGGGGAGTGTTTATTAAGTGCACCACTTTGGGCTGCAGTTTGAAATGGATCAGAGGCTTCTTCTTTCAGGCTTGAGGTTCTTTTTCGTGACGTAAATGTACGACACGGGACCCACGGCTTTACTTCCCTTCCGAAGGAAGCCATACTTAGGATTTTTACGCCCGAAAAAGTCCATCGGTCCTGGCCGGGTTCGAACCTTCTATCTTGGGTTAGGAGGCAAGTATGGTTACCACTACACCACCAGAACCGTCAGTTTTTATTGGTCTGGAGATCGAACATTAGTTGAAATATATTTTGAATTTCGTTTTTTTTTTTTGTTTGAAAAAAAAATGAATCTTTTCGGCATATAAAATAAATAGGTCAAAGGATAAAAGCATTTATTAAACAAATAAACACTAAGCTATATAACTGTTGTGAATAGCCTAAAACATGTCTAAACCTTTAGAAGCATCACGGCCTTGCAGTGTTATAGAGTTGTCTAGCATTTTCATACTTTATAAACATCAGCAGACTTCAGTCTTTAGAGCAAGTTACAAGAACCATGAAATAATATTTTTATACGGATATTATAAGCTCTCTTACAATATAACATTTCAATAGTAAATAATGTCAAACTTCCAGATTCCCGTATTGCATTATAGTATATCTTTAGGGGTATTAATTTATTGGCATTAAAACACGTACATGTAGTTATTACTTAGTGACAGTATTTGAGGGTTTTATAATTCTAATGATTTTTAAATATTACTTTAATATGTGTAGCAGGTGTTATTTGTAATGATCCAAATGTGCATGCTTCCCTTTTTTGAGGTCAGGGTACGCTAGAGATAATTGTTATCTCCCTCGATATCACACGATGAGAGACAAATAGAAACTGTTTTAATTTTTCTTACACGCTATGCCCATAGCTTATATGTGAGATGCTGAAGGTGCTTTCTTTTATAAACGCTCTAAATGCTGTTTTACAACAAACTTTCACATGGACTTGCCAACAGTTTCTCTAAATTTAACACTACTTTAGTTAGGTTAGGTATCTTCTTTTGGAACAAGCGAACTTTTGAGCACTGTGAAGCGTTCCTAGTAATTCCATTAATATGAGAAGCTAAGTATGGTAAGTGTATTATTGATTGATTATTTATTCAACTGACTGTTGACGAAACGTGTAATTTGGTATGAAATAATTATCCCATCACAGGATGTACAAGGTAATGAAATCCATAGAGTATCATTTTGCTTATTATATTAACATTTCATTGATACATTCACGTGTATTATAACACAGAAGCACTTTATAAACTACAAGGTTTGGTCCATAAGTTTCCGGCCTCGCCGATAAGAATCATCGCCTTCACAAAACCCATATCTGCTTTAATACCTTATGTGTTAAGCAACAATTGCAGCTAAAACTATGTTCAGTTGCTCAGGTATAAAGAAGCCTATGTGTAGAAGATTGTGACATGTTCAAAATGAAGTATCGAGCTGTTATTAAGTTCTTCAAAAAGAAGGACTTACTCCAAATGAAATTATACAGCGATTGAACGGTGTATATAGGGAAGCATCCCCCTCATATTCTACCGTAAAAGAATAGGCCAAACTTTTTCGAATGGGTCGAGAAAGCATTGAAAGCGAAGAGCGTGCAGGTCACTCCTGAAAACTTCGCTCTTGTGGAAGGAGAAATTATGGAAGTCTGGCGGCCCAAAGTTACAGAAATTGCAGCAAGATTGGATCTTTCTAAAACAACAGTCCTTCGAATTATTCGTCAACATTTAAACCTGAACAAGGTTGGTGCAAGATGGGAGCGTAGATTTCTTTCCCAAGTCCAAAAGCAGCAACTAGTCATTTGTTGTCAGGTTTTTGGAGCTTTGCCGTGGCAACGAGAGAGAAGTTCTGCAAACCATTGTTACAGGAGATGAAACTATGGTCCCCTACTATGGTCCAAAGGAGAATCAATGGAGTGGTGTAAATCTTGCGAAGCACCAAGATCACTCAGTCAACCAAGAAGATCATGGCCACAATCCTTTGGGACTGTGAAGGAATACTCTTCATTGACTTCAAGGAGAAAAGGCGAGGAAAGCTGAGCGGTGATGTGTGGCTTCTTTACGACAACGCGCCTGTGCACACAGCCCTTGGTGCAAAGGAAGCTGTGAAGAAATGCGACTTCAAGGAGATCGACCATCCATCCTACAGCCCAGATTTAGCTCCCAGTGACTATTTCCTCTTCTCAGAACTCAAGAAGGACCTTCGAGGAAGGAAATTTAAATGTGACGAATGGGTAATGTATGCTGTTTATGCATATTTTGCAGATAAGACTTGTGACTATTTTTGGGGGGAGAGGATAGAAATGTTAATTCAAAGATGTGAGAATTATTGCAATAAAGGGTAAATATATTGAAAAGTGAAATATAGTTTTTGTCTTTATCATACCTAGAAAATGATTAGGCCGGAAACTTATGGACCTACCCTCGTAGCATCTTTAGCGTGAATTAACCAGAAGCCTTAGGGCTTAGCCGACCTGTCGGGTGTGACCTGGAAATGTTCCTACCTGAATCATTTTTCTAGCTTCTGCATCTATAATTATATATATAATTTCCAAATACATACTAAATTCGCTTCTCGCTATTCATTTGTTTTAAAGAGTTGTTACGTATATCAATACTACTTTTCATATATCTTCACAGCATTAAAGACCATGACCTAGGTGACAAATATCGGAATTGGTCGAATTTGGGGAAAAGGGGGCAAAATAAAACTCGAAGCATATAGCGCCAGATAAAGAAATTGCTGATGGGCATATGTGAGTAACCAGAGAAATTCAACATACCTACACATGTACATTATATACGATTTCATTGAACAACTTGCAAAAAGAAGGGGCAGTGTGGCTTGGTTAAGGCTGGATGGATGGAACACCCTAAAGAAAAATTATGGAGTACTTTATGAACAGAGGAAATTCTGAATATGTTTCTTAGCTTATTGTAATGGCATAGAAGGATTGAGAGAATGTTTGCCTCAAGAGTTTCTTAGCAACGGGAGAAAATGATTGTGTTTAGATATTGTTCGAGACAACAATACTAGCAATTTCAAGAACAATCCTTGGAAAAGTAACAGTTCTTAGGAATTAAATGATGTAGAACTCATTAGTCTGAAATTATTACACAACCTTTCAGTGAGCCGTTCTTGTACGTGTTCCTCACTATATCTTATTTATACGAAACCTTCTTTCCATCCGTATCTCCATGTCTATGCTGTAAGGTCTTAATACCTGTGTCTTGCTACCATTGGTTGGGACAGGCAAGGGATTTTTCAAGAATAATGTGACGTATCTTTTCTAGCCTGGTCGGTTTTCCTCCTGATGTTCGCTCGCAGAGATCGGTACCGAAAGAGTAACATACGTTTAGGTCTTTCTTCTAAATTGGTAAGTCCGAAGCACTCTGCATTAGCCCGACACAGTGACTTTGATATTATGGTGGTTTGTTAAGGGTTGTTCATGTGTTGTAAATATTTCAAGGACCCCCCTATCTTCAGGATGATAATTTTGTCATATTTAGGTACATGTTGCAACCAGATGGTGCTAGATTTGTGAAATACATTACTGACTATGTTTTGTGTCTATTGACCAATTGCATTAGTGTATATAAAAGGTATCTATAAATATTCATAATTAAATATAGCTTTATACATTTTTCTAAGGGTTTAATTTAATAACTGCCACAAATGTTGAGATAGGAGTGCAGAAACAGCAGTAGATTAAATATACCTTGTGCAGTAACCTGTTAAAATTTCATGTTCCTACCATAAATACTTTCTGTGTTACATGTACCTATAGTGCTTAACAGCAAGTTAATGAAAAATTAAAACAAAGAAAACCACACAATACTTCCATTTGCATCGCGTTTTACAAAATTGTTCACAGCACTCGACAGTAAATTACAATTTATTATATAGTTACCACTTGTTACTCTATCTTCTGGATCACAAATTTCCAAACTATCATTTTGCACTAGAAAACAACTTTCTTCTAGAGGCGTTTTCCTCAATTGATTTAACATGTAACTCACCTAACATAAACCGGTAACTATCTTCAATGTTTAATTTTCCACTTATTTATAGGTATATGTACATTATTTACAGTATTTGTTTTACCTCTCCCAGGGTCTCCTTTACGCTTTTTCATTAAATGACATTTTGAAAGCTTTTCCAGCTGGTTTAAAAACAAAACTATTAGTAAACAGCAACAGAAAGTTGAAAACAGTTGCAAATCTGTGAGTGTGGGTAAGGCATAAACACGCCTATCAGAGGAAAAAATTATCTAAGCTTGGGAATTTTAAAATAAAGCTGAAATACATTGAAGTAAGGAACTACAGCACAAAAAGGGGTGTGTCACTATTTGACATATGACTTTTAGGACCGTTTTGACACAAATACTATCTGATATATTATGAGTAAACTATTAGTAATGTAAATATGTACAAAAAAAAAGAAATTTAATATTTTTGACCATATCCACTGTATCACCTTCCCTTAATGTTGTTTTTTAAGTCCCTTGTTTTGTCAAACTGTAATTGAAATTTATATGCTGTAGCATTTTTGAAATTGCTGTCATATCAGGGTAGCAGCATAGACTTTTTTATTGATATTTTGTAAAGTCTACAGCCCTGATTATAGATTTACATTTTAAAATTGTAATTTATATGGGGTAATGGGTTACTTGTCAATTTTCAAGTTATGTTTCTGATTATGTTATGATAAGCACTTTTTTTATCTTCATCCAGCTTTTCTTACTTAAATAAAGCACAGTGTTTGTATATTATTTTCTCTCGTAGTCGAAATTTACCTTTCTCTAGTCATATTTTTGGAGATTTCCTCCAATATATTTCCTAATTCCTATTACCTATTCTAAATGGCTGTTGTGAAGGATTTGATAGCAGAAATGGAGGACAAATTGTATATTTTAAAAAAGTTCAAAATTTTAAAAATGCAAACATTAAATAATATTTGGTGGCGAAAAAGTATGAAACAATGAAGCTATGCCATAACTAATGTCCAAATTCAAGTTGAAATTACTATTGTTTTACAGTGTTGTAACATAAGTAACAGGGAGCAATATTTTCACATTTAACTAACACAAGCAAGAGATTATTGATAGTTAATTCTGTTGTCGAAACACAAATAAAATATCTGTTACAGTTAAATGCTATTCTCCCTCAGTTTCAAACATCAATTACGACCTCTACAAACATAATAAGTGAATGATCAATAGTATAATTAATTATAATTACAGCGTTCTATATATGGATAAAGAAACTATTTTAAAATTCCAGTAAATTTAATGCAGAGTCGGCGAGCACGTTTTAGAATTTCACAAAATCGCACCCTCTCTGTCTGTTGCCTATGCTGGTAAATCCACAATATACACTGCCACTTTTAAAATGCTTGATTAGCCTTATAGGTAGCAAACTAACTTTTTCGCATTAACAATAAAACGATTTTTTAGAAGGTATCTGAGGACTCTATAGTGTTAATAAACCAGTTATCTCAGACAATAGCCATCACACAAATAGCAGCCAGAAGCAAATGGCAATGGGGCGATCACGTCGCAAGAATGCAGGACAATAGATGGACCTACAAGATCTCCATGTGGAATAGCTCACTACGTTAGGAAAAAAACGAGCTTTCCCTACTTGTTAGGAGGCCTTTGCTCTTATGGAACACAATAGGCTACCTTTTATCTTTATTTTTATTTGAGGACTAGTTTTTAAAATATTTATCAGTACACAGTCTAAAATAATTACACTTTCCGACTCACGAAACAAGTTATACATTGAAATAAATCCTAATTTTAAGTTCATAATGACTTAATTCGAAAAAATAGTATTTAAACGTGAAATTCAGTTGAATTGATTATTCAAAAAAATTAAAATTCCTTCAGTATAGCGAGTGCATAACTATTTTGAGAATACATAAAACATTTGAGTATCAAACGATACAATGAAGTTAAAGAACAAAAGAGCCACATTATGTAGCGGAGCAAAGTTCAGTAATTTTGGCTGCTTGGAATGAAATCAGGTTGAGTTTTGCTCATGCGATAGTAAGAGATGGAAAATTCAAAGCAGTTTGTTTTACAATCACCAGATTTTATGACATAACTCTTCTCATTTGCGAATATAGGAGGGCGATTTTTTTTTTAAACTCAGGGGCACGAGATGATCTCGTTGAATGGCATTGTTCTATTTTGAAAATAAGATAACACAATAACAAAATTTTCTTTGATGACAGTTTAATTTATACAGAGTGTTGAATTTTAAATGGAACTTTCTTTTTTGACATTTTACGGAGCGAATTTAACCCTAAAGATTTGGCCATGATTTTTTTGAACATCGGATACCGTTCTTTTGTTTTGTTATCTTTATCTTAAATGGAAATAAATGTCATTCATGTTTTTATTCTAACAAAACTTAATTATAATGTAAAAGTATTTCCTAAGAGAAATATGGATGTTATAAAAGAACATTATATATTTATTTTTAAAACTTACTTACGAAGAGGAGTTTTGGTTGGGGGGGGGGTGTCGTTACTGTATATTCCTAGGCAACTGTCTGCCATTTTAACGGCGTAGTATGTTGCTTTCGTTTACAAATTTGTACAAGAATTGTCCTAAAAAGATCTAACAAAATGTATTAGCGGTTATCTCAATTTAGTCATGTTCATGACTAAGTGACATAAATAATACATATTTATTTATTAACTGCGATTGAGTTTACCCTTGGTGGCAGTGAAGAAAAATGAAAATACAATTATTATTTATAGAAAATACTTAAAAAAAAACAGTTAAACATTAAAACGCCCAATGGCGGTCAATTAACCCCTTTTGATTTTCGAACGCTCTATTTTCACTGTTTTTGGAAGTATTTTTATATGGTTTTGTGACTTTTAATCCCTTTCAATGACTTTTAGCTCAATAATATATATTTTTTTTTCATTTCAGGCGTAACTTTTTAAAATAATAGCAAATTTACCATCGGTACCTTACCCACGTTTCTTACGACATTTATTGCGTAGTTGTAGGCGACAATGATCATCCCTGCACAACAAACAGGTTCAACCGCATTGTAGCGTAGTGCGTGAGTCATTGTTTATCAGCTCTTAGATTTTCATTTTCACGTAGCTTTCATCGACTACTGTCACCAACACTCATTGCTGATTACAGGGATGAAGAAACAACTAAGGCCGCTAAACGCAAGACATGTCAAATAGGGTTATGTAAGACAAACAAAACCAAAGACAGTTGTTCGACATGTAAAAAACGTGTATATAGTTCTTGTATAATCAAAAACTGTGCAATGTTTCAATGTAACAACTTTCTGTATAGATATAATCCGCATTTGTATAACATTTACTTTTTTAAATAATTTGTTACTATAAAGCATTGAGCAATTCTAATTTGTATAATAAAATGTTTCTTATTTTCGAGAAAACATGCGCTTATACTTAAAATAAAAAAACAAGTAACCCCCCCCCATATTTTTTTCTAAAAACCATTTAGCCTGAGATGACCTATAAAAGATTAACAAAAGAATGAACGAGCAAATGTGTAAATACATCAGTGAATTCCAACAAATCAAATGAGTAGACAAAGGGTTCTAGCGTTAAACATACCGTGATACGTGAGCAAAAACCATAAACATAAAAATATCTGAAACCAGAAGCTCGATTCAAGCTGGATTCGAACCTGGTTCGCAGTTCAGAAGTCACAATGTTCCCTCTACATCACTAGTCATCAGGTAAGTAAGAAGTTTCCTCGGTCTTAGTAAGAACAGCACTTAAATACGTGATACTGAGCAGACACCCAGTATATACAAATACTCCGTAAGCTAAATACAAACTGGATTCGAACCTGGCTTGCAATTTAGAGGCAAACTCGTTTTCTCTATACCATCACAGTAGGAGAAATTATTAAAAATGCACAATGGACCGCTAACTGGCGTTTTAGAGCGTTCTAGTGTTAAAAAGAATTGATCACGTAACAATCTGATCACATTACGTTAAGTTACAGTTAGTTTATTTAATGCCTGTGTGAAATAATATTAATACTAATATTAATAATTTAGATCACTAATTTATATACCGAAAAGATATTGGTTAATAATAAAAGAACAAAACTCTTGCTTTGTTATTTGAAAAAAAAGAAAACAGATGTAATAATTATTTTTGTTTCATTATCAAGCGAAAGTATGTCGCGTCGGTTAACTCAAAAATGTCAACTATGATATCATAAAGTGATGTAAGATCCCATTTAAATTTGAACACACGGTATAGTAAAACCTACAATATTGACTTTGACAACTGTCCCCAAAAATCTTTAAAAGTTTTAATAATCTATAAGCGAATCCTGTTAGTATTAAAAATAAGGTGAAATACGGAAAATAAATTATAGAAAACCCAGATTTTAATAAAAAATAAACACGAAAAACTTAGTATTTACTTAAGGTTGTTTTCAAAAACATTTGTTGAACTAAGTTAATTTATAGGTCATAAACATTTATTTTAGACAAATTTGCTTAATTTCTTCTTCTCCTTCTTATTTATTATTTCTATATTTTCATGTGAAAGGCAAAGAATGAAAAGGCAGAAAGCTTGTAAAAGATAATGGGATTAAGAGCTGAGGAAAAAGGAAAAGAAAGGGAAGTCTAAGGAAAAGGGAATTGATGGGTTAGCGAGTACAAAGAACAAATAAAGGATTTATAGAAGATAAGGCAAATAGAAATGGACGTTAAAGCACACAGTATGTATATTATTTTCGCTAGAAAAAATCGAAATGTACAAGGGTTTAATCAACTTAACTACCGAGAAAACATTCCCCTGCCCCACAAAAATGTAAATGAAAAATGAAAAGGGGGTTGGAACTTAAATATAAATATATATTTTTTATTCTGTCACGAGCTGCGCATCTTTAGGAAACAATAGAAGATTTTAGTACATTTGCTTTCTGCAAAATTGTTTATAGTTCATAACACAAGTATGCTTTCTTTGTTATTGGCAATACAAAATTATTTAATGTATAACTTCCTTGACCTACGAAATATTTCTTTCATAAGGATTCTCGTGTATGAAATATGAATTAGATCTGCATTGCTAGTGTTTTATATATTAATTTAAACCTATAATTTCACAGCGTTGCTGGCTGATGACTAGGAGATATCTTTTTTTTTTTTTTTTTTTTTTGAGTAGTGTTTAACGCCCGTTTTTACTACTGAGGCACCACAGGCGGTGGACACTGATGATACATGAAATGAAATGATAAATTGGGAAAGGATATATTTTTTTTTTTTTAGGAAGGAAGCGTTCCAGGCCTAAGTTTAGGTACCTCCCCGGCATTTGCCAGTTATGAAGACTGAGGAAAACCTGGAAAAAAACCCAGTCAAGGAGGATGGTCCTGGCGGGATTCGAACCGCAGACCTCCCGCTCACGAGTCCGTACCTTAACGACCTCGGCCACCCGTGGCGGTCTAGGAGAATCGGGTACATACTCAGGTAGGTATGGAAAGGAGGCACCTATGGACAATTGCTACCTGATAGAGTTGCAGGTATTTCGAACTCGAAAATATTGGGGTACTGGTTTGTATATAGCTGATAACATACCCCCCTGCAATATTGCTCTCTGGCAAGAGGACGGCCGGTCTTGGCCCTACGATCGCAGTCGCGCTAAGGAAGAAAGGAGGGGATTTAAAATCGTGTTAACCATATAGAAGTTTTGAGTAATGCAACGATTTATCATTAGATCTTTATTCTTCCACGTTACATTTTAGTTATGTAATTTTCATGAAGGGACATTTATAGCTTAATCATTACTTTTTGCAACATGTTTTAAGTGGCATGGTTGAGTAATCTGAGTTCGACACCCTCCCGATAATGTCAGACAATCTAATCAACAACATTATCAGGGGGTTTAATGTAAAAATGTATTGTAAATGTCATGTGGTGACACTGAATTTCTCAGCTTAGTGAAATTTTATAACAACTACGGCCATCTATTCGTTAATAAATGAACTAAATATGACACTTCTAGCTTCAAGTGTTCAGAAATAAACAGGTATCGCGCCAAAGTTCAAACAGGTTAAGCTAGAGTAACTACTTAATTACGACAGACATTGAGTTCAAGTTTACTGAGTGGATAAGTGTTGTAATTAAAAACGAGCTTAGCAACGGTGTTTGTTATAATAGCAGTATCGACTGCACTTTATTTGAAAATATATTAGGACTTTATTACAAAGGTAAATATTGTTTTTATTGGGTGTTTTTTTGCGCTTTATATCAAATTGCAGTATAGAATTTCCACATTTCCACATTACAAGGCTTGTAACTTAAATAATATGCTAACTGCTTTCAACAAATGGAAGCTGGTCAAAGGTGGATGGAATTTCAACTTGTGACTAAAGCACAGATGTAACATGTGATGATTATATAGCCGGGCACCTTGGAAGCAAAAACTGAACAATTGTGAAATCAATTTCGTCTGCACGTGGCATAGTAACGGAAGTTGTACTCGACATCATATCGGAGAATCTACGGGGGGGGGGGGAAAGGAGAGGATTCTGATCAAAACTCTGAGCGCACGTGGGCGACCTTTCCAGGATTAAGCGCCCTTCCGCCCGAAACGAGGTCTGCCTTCCTTCAACACATTACCATGGCGACTTTCCAGAGTGCCCACCCCTCGCTGTGTGTGTGTATGTTTAACTATGTACTGCGATGCGAAAATGCTTTCATGTACATCATACATATATAAATCCTGGACATCACAGGCTACCACTTAGATTAATTAATATTACATTTAGATAAAATTAAATTGCTTCTAAGTCCTGAGAGAAGAGAATAAAAAGCGATACTCTCTCCCGCGCGTGTAAACATAGCGGTAATGTTACAGCCCCAGGTGGAGTTTATTAATTAAATTAACGAGGCTCGGCCTGTATGTGCGCTCTCTACGTCAAAACAAAGTGTGGCAACTGAGACCATTAACAACGTGCCACTTGGGAGAACTTGGGCTCACCTGTTGAAGGAGTTACCGTAGCCTACTTCTTCGTGGTATAAGCTTGTTACTGACAGCCAGCAAGGATGTGTTACTTGAGAAGCGTTGTCCTTGTAGCAGAAGACTTAGGGAGTTGTCAACAGCTGGCACAGTAAACTAGAACTGAAGAGTGCGATGCTCAGCTGTTCAGACATTACTGCATAACCATCGACTGTCAGTTGTTATAGACAAGGTCAAGGTTGATTTAGAAAGCAAAATGCGTTTACAAATACACAGTCAGTGTATATGGTGGTTGAAAAGGACGAAACTAATTTTTGAATCACACAGGAAGGGAGAAAGGGGAATGAAAAGAGTAAGGAGCATAGAAAGAAACAGTATAGAAAAGAAGATAAATAGTACTATTAAAGGAGAAAGCAATAAAGAAAGATAACGATAGGGATGCAAAATGACGAGAAAAACAATCAATAAGAAAAGAAAATGTAATGTATGAAAGGAGCAAGATCGGACATTAAATTAAGCGACATTAAGTGTTAACAACACACACATAAAAAAAAAAAAAAAGCATGAAAGGGAAACGGAGAAAGTGGAGGGAAAATGGGGAAAGAAGGCTCTTCATACTTTACTTAAGCATTTGTGTAATTTTACATGCTTATTTATTTATGCTTCTCGCTATGAGTATCGTTAACTATACACCCCAAGGCATATGTTCCTACCCCTTCATGGGGCGAACAAAATTAAGTTTCTATCATTAAAAAAATTTGCAATTTTTACATTTAAATACCTCTTGAAATGCATTTATTTCAATAACACTTCCTTTAAAATTTGAAAAATATAACATCAGAATGGCGTTACAATGCAGAAATCATTTTTATGACCCATTTAAATTTAGTTCTTAAATCCATAAAAGATATATATATATATATATATATATATATGTATATATAATACTTCAACAAACAACATGTAGCACCATGTATGTACTGGTTTTCTTTATCACATGGCATTGCCAACTATAATTCTCTAACAGCTTGATTTTTAAATTATTTCAACTCACTTAAACACACATATTTTAATTATATCCGTTTAATAAAAAATAGAAATGATTGATACAAGACTTTAATACCATTAAATGTAATAAGCCATTACTTGATAAAATTTACTAGTGTCAATTTTTATTGTTTTTACTTTCATTAGAGAAAGACATTTTGTTAAAGAGCATGATTATATTTGAAAAAAAAAAAACTATTATATAATTTTTATTTGATTTATTTAAGGACGCCCTTTAACATCTCAAGTCATCAGCGTCCCATTCAACTCAGGGCGTGAAACGGCCGACAAATTTTGCTCAGAGGCCTCTCTTTCAGGCTTGAGGTTCTTTTTCGTGCCGTAAATGTACGACAAGGGACCCACGGCTTTACTTCCCTTCCGAACTAAGCCATACTTAGGATTTTTACGTCCTGGTAGGGCTCGAACCCGCGATCTTGTGTTTAGGAGGCATTGTATGGTTACCACTACTCCACAGGGACCGACTCTAATTTACAGGAAGGGGGTAAGTGCGTCCTGTTTGAGTCAATCTTAGGTGCCTTCTGTTTACGGCATATGCTCTAACCTTATAGGCGTACGTAGTCAGTAATTTCGGGCTGTTATCTCATAATTTGTTCGTATAGCTATTAATATTTCTAACACATGTACTCACTTTTACAATTATTGTGCTGTTAAGCGTGTTTTGTGAAAATAATGAGTAATTACTACTTCATTAAGCAGCCATGCAGCTAACGACTTAAAATGGGTGGTAAATGAGAAATAAGATTGAAGGAGCCTTGAGGTTATGCTGACGTAAAAGCGCCAATCTTGCCAGAATAATGCACAGGCAGATACCTGGGGTGTACGTGATATTGAGAAGAAAGCCAAAACTGTTCATAAGCTTTCCCAGTATGAGTATAGATGCAATCTTTATTACAGCACCTTTATTAAATTAAAATACAAAAGATTGATATACGTTTTACTGAACAACAGGGTTATTACACTTCTATGTCATAATTTATGGGTTGGTTTATAGGATGCTTTTCTGTTAATAAGCCCAATTGAAGATGTGTTTGCAAAAATGCAAAAATCGATAGCTATGTCATGACTATTATATCGGGATGTAACAATAAGATACAGCCAAACTTTCAGGACACGTTCCTCACACGTAGAAGAAGAAAATATATTATATGGGCATGGATCCGGCTAACGCTTTATTTTCATGTTAGAACTATTTTCTACAACTCTTCACAAAACATTATGAGAAACACAGCATACCACATGAAATGTTCAGAATACCCTCTTGGTTACGTCTGGTTTAGTTGAAATTCATATGTACACCGACAGTGTTTTGTGTTCCATTTTTTTTAAATAGTGTTTAACGCCCATTTTAACTACTGAGGCATCACGGCGGTGGACACTGATGATACATGAGATGAAATGATAAATTGGGAAAGTATGTATATATATGTTAAGAAAGGAAACGTTCCAGGCCGAAGCTTAGGGTACCTCCTCGGCATTTGCCATTTATGAGGACTGAAGAAAACTTGGAAATAGACTCCCGCTCCCGAATCCGCGCCTTAACGACCTCGGCCCCCCGTGGCGGTTTCATGCGGTTTCCAAGATTAATATACCATGAAGAGTTGTAGAAAATGAGTTCTAATATGGAAGTAAAGCGTTTCCGGACCCATATCCTTATAACTTATTTTCTTCCTCTAAGTGTGAGGAAGTATCCTGCAAGTCTGGCCGCACCTTATTGTTACACCCGGTGGAGGATATTTGGCACAAAGTAGCGAAGTTTCTATCAAGATAGAATGTTATTAAATTAAAGAATACTGCCACGGGTGGCCGAGGTCGTTAAGGCGCGGATTCGTGAATGGGAGGTTTGGGATTCGATTCCCATCAGGACTGCCCTCCCTGACTGATTTTTTTTTTCCCCAGGTTTTCGCAGTCATCATAAATGGCAAATGCCAGGAAGGTACCCTAAACTTAGGCCTGGAACGTTTCCTTCCTTCAAAAAATCCTTTCTCAATTTATCATTTCATTTCATGTATCATCAGTGTCTACCGCCTGTGGTGCCTCAGTAGTAACAACGGGCGTTAAACACTAATAAAAAACATCTTGCAGAATACAATTTCCAACATTACATATGAGAACTGCAACAAAACGCAATCTGTTGTTTTCAAATCAATATATTTTCTTCTTATTGCACTCCATATAATGGCATCGCAAACTTGTAGAGAACCGTAATTTAGAATTAAATTATATCCTTTCGAACATTTCTCAATATCATAAAACGCAACAACTACCAACTATGGTTAGCTTTAGGAAACGAGATAAGATTAGCTTTAATTCTAAGTGTAAGAAATGGGAAACCCGTAATAAAAGCTGTCACATTTCCTTCATCATAGTCGTGTCATAATGACGTAGCAAGCAGATGGTGTGATGTAATCAGTTAAGTTAACTTCTAAGTCAAAGTTCTTTATGACACATTATTGGCTTAGGATTACTTATTCGTAAACAAAAGTCCTAGGCGGATGAAAAGAGCTGTGTATCATTTAGCTGACACTATTACAAAATAAATATGTGACTATCTCAAATGAGGGTAAGTACATAAGTTTCCGGCCTCATCGATAAGCATTATCGCCTTCACAAAACTCTTATCAGGTGCCTTACCTTATCTATTAAGTAAATACTTGCAACTGTAACTTCCGCTACGCTGTGTTCAGTTGTTCAGATATAGTTGCATAAAGAGGGCAATGTGTAGACGATTGTGACATGTTCAAATTGGAGTTTCGACATGTTATTAATTTTTGAACAAAAGAAGGACTTATTCCGAATGAAATTAAACAGCGATTGGACGGTGTATATGAGGAAGCATCCCCCTCATATTCTACCGTAAAAGAATGGGCCAAACTTTTTCGAATGGGTCGAGAAAGCATTGAAGACGAAGAGCGTGCAAGTCAGCCCTTGGAGGCGCTTACTCCTGAAAACATCGCTCTTGTGGAAGGAGAAATTATGAAAAATTGGCGGCTGAAAGTTACGGAAGTAGCAGTAAGGTTGGGCCTTTCTAACACAACAGTTCTTCGAATTATTCATCAACATTTAAACATGAACAAGGTTAGTGCAAGATGGGTGCCTAGACTTCTTTCCTCAGTCCAAATGCAGCAACGAGTCATCTGTTGTCAGGCATTTTTGGAGCTCTGCCGTGGCAACGAGAGAGTTGTGCAAACCATTGTTACAGGAGATGAAACTATGATCCTCTGCTATGATCCCTTGTCCAAAAGAGAATTATTGGAGTGGCATAAACCCGGTGAAGCACCGTCTCTAAAGGCCAAGGTCACTCAGTCAACAAAGAAGATCATGGCCACAATCTTTTGGGACTGTGAAGGAATTCTCTTCATTGACTTCAAGGAGAGGAACACCACAGTAAATGGGGAGTACTATGCTGGCCTACTGCACATACGTGTTTCCAACAAAGAGAAAAGGCGAGGAAAACTGAGTGGTGGTGTGCGCCTTCTTCACGACAACGCGCCTAAGCACACAACTCTTGTTGCAAAGGAAGCTGTGAAGAAATGTGACTTCTAGGAGATCGAACATCCACTATACAGCCCATATCTAGCTCCCAGTGACTATTTCCTCTTCTCAAAACTCAAGAAGGACCTTCGAGGAAGGAAATTTAAATGTGGCGAAGAAGTGATGGATGCTGTTTATGCCAATTTGCAGTCAAGACTTCTGACTATTTTTGGTGGGGGGGGGGATTGAAATGTTAATTCATAGATTTGAAACGTGTATTGCAATAAAGGGTAACTATAATGAAAATTGAAATATAGTTTTAGTCTTTATCATACTTAGAAAATGGTTACGCCGGAAACCTATGGATCTACCCTCGTAACTTCCGTTCGGTGCCCTAACAGAAAAGTACGCTCGTAAGAAGTTCAAATTAAAATGCGTTTACTTGAGTTGCAATCGGCAGAGCGCGGTTATGTACTGGAGAAAGTCATTCGTCAAGGCCGTATAATGCATGTGCAGGTAGCACATTGCAACTAGTTTGATGTAAGCTATTTCAGCGAGTGGCTATGCATTCATGTGTTGCTCGGTGATCTCAACAGGTTTTATGTATGTTACATATGTGAAGTATTCGTTACATTAGAGAAGTAGCATTCGTGTTCCAGGTAGACAAACTGTCTGCAAACTTGTTAAAAACTTTACGAGAAATAGAATTTCTCAATGAGAAGAAACTGCCATGTTCTTAAGAGAGTAAAATGAAATGAAATACAGGAATTTTTTATGCAGATGCCGGCAATGTATTGCCGCTGGGGGACATCATTTTCAACCCTCTTATAACACTGGTTAGTAATTATTATTATCAGTTTTAAATACTAATGTTGAACTAGATCTTGATATTGTGCTTTTTTGTTCTGTGTAGCGATGTGACCTGTTATATGCAATAAATTACCACCTAAGGCTACAGTCTATTCCTAATACCTACTTAATAATATTATTAAATCACTGAACTATAATATAAATTTCTTAATATCTTATACATTTTAACTAGAAGCCTTCTCATTCTTCATCTCTGCTTGCACTTGCTCATTTATCACCTACAACTTTTTTTCGTATGATGTTACGAAAGAAAGGGAACCTTTTAAAATTAACCTATTGCAGTGATTTTTAGTTACTATCAATACAGATTACAAAACCACGGGACTTTAAGGGAGGTCACTTGATTGCCCTGGAACACATCAACTTTTGGAAACAGGAATCTTAGGATTTTATTTAAATATTATGCCTTTCGAACGCTTACAAGCCTTGTTATACATTTTGTTAAGTTCTACTCATGTTCGGCTAATGTAATCTATGGACGCAGTGTTTCTGCAGGGGAAGGATTTGGATTGGAACATAATGTATACGTGAGATGAACCCATTTGCATTAAGTGCGGTGCGCTAGAGTTCATTATGACCATGTTCAGCAAGCAGATGGCAAATCTCCAACATTTGCAGGTACAGATGTTTGCATTTCTATTAATACAGGAGTTTCCTCTAGAAGGCTCTCCAAAAGGAATGTTTGCATAAAATAAAAAACTTAATAGACTGTAACACAAGGCAATTAAAATACTGCCTATCCTCTGGAGTTTTAAAAGAGCCCACAAATAAAGAGAAAAAGTTTTATATGTGTTATTATTAAATGATATCACAAGCCATGAAGTGCCGAATAGTTCGCGATTTTAAGTTTAGAAGATACATAATTATTTACATTAAAATTTATTTTTATTATTTTTCAAAGCTTTAATACACACTAATACATAAAATAAAACCAAACTAAATTGTTGAGAGTGGCCTCAAAAAACGGAAAAAAAAGTTAAATACCTGAATTTGGTACAATGGCTCTTGCTGCAGGATGAATCTTTCATTCTCCAACAGGATGGCGCACCCCCACATGTCCACAACAAAGTAGGAAAGGAACTCAATGATGAATAACCATACAGAAAGATTAGCCTTGCTGGTCGTTGATTTGCAAGCGCGTTTTCACAGAAGCTGTTGCGTTTTGCTACATTTCTGGTGGATGGGTCTCGGGTCACCAAGGGGGATCACAGAAACAAATAATATTTGAGCTTCTCTCTCCACTAATACAACATTTCTTCAACGTGATTCAAATTAATACCATTATTTGCACAAACCTTGTTCTTTGTACTGCGTATTGTGTGACAGTGGTGTCTAATTTAATTGAATTCGGCTTTCTTTCGTTGCAGCAAACCTTTCATTCACAATGTTGCTGCATTCTGTGCTAGTTTTATGTACGTACCGATAAGCAATTTTTTTCTTCTCCTTCCAAATTAAGGCAGCACAGTTTTAACGATTACTGCAACGAACATTCTGGCGGAACGTGTTCTAGCGAAAGTGCTCATGTGCAAAAAAAAAAAAAAAAAAATCGAGCCCAGATGCTACACTACTGCGTGCATCTGAAATACCCCTCCTCTCGCCAATCGATTTCGTTGGTTTTTAACGAAAAGGCCGTTTGCCGGCGGGAGAAACTTCGCTTGCTGTCAGGTCACGTGTCAATTCCAAAAAACCACCAGCGTTCTATTCGAATGCGTTTACTAAACCTGACTACTTCTGGGATTAGAGACGGACGTGCTGTTCGAGGACCCATCTGCAGCAGAGGCGAATTCGGAAATTGTTTCTGTATCCACCCTCAAACTGATTATAACTCTTCTTTCTTTCGCGTGAAGCCGAGTGCAATGGTATTAGGACTTGTTAATTTACTGACACTTCAGTTTAACATGTAAATATATTGCTTTTCCTAGATAACAAATGCAAAACTCATTAAATGTTCATTACATTGATGTTGAATGCAATAGCACAGAAACCACAAGAGTTCTTCATGCATTCCTTCAACTTTGTAGTTTCAGGTCTACAGTTTTAGAGAGTTCTAGAATATTTCCTACAAGTTTAGGAATATATCTCAATAGAGATATTTTTTGTTCTTCCAAAATATCACATTCTAGTAAGATGTGTTTTAGATGGCACGTGGGATTTCCATAGCGGAGTCCCATCGTCCGTAGATGTTTCCGGAATAGCCAACGTCCAGTAAATTTATTCCCTACGTAGGTCCTTAGCCAGGGTGCTATTAGATGTCTTACTAAGAATTTGACCGGGAAAATTCTTCCATCTTATCTGATGTTCTTGGTCTATTAATATACTGGCGGTTCAAGCTAATGCGTCGAAATATCCTGGTCCTGTGTCGTCAATCTTAAGTTCTTCCATTTAACAGCTTATCTGCCGCCTCGTTACCTTCTATGCCCTAATGTCCTGGTACCCAATAATGTTCTAATCGATTCTTTGTGGAAAGATTAGTACAAACTTTGGAGACGTCTGATTAAATGCATGTAAAACAATATTTTTGGAAGACCTTGTGTTTGTTTTACAACTGGCCATCTAAATGCAATATTACGCCTTTCCAGAAGACAGATTCTTGAGTACACTGGTCCACAAAACGCTTTTTGTGTGTTAATGATAAAAATCCAACTACTATATTAGACTGAAATTGATGCACTGACTTGATATTTTTTTTTTTTTTGGGTAAGTGTTTAACGTCCGTTTTTACTACTGAGGCACCACAGGCGGTGGACACTGATGATACATGAGATGAAATGATATATTGTGAAAGGATATTTTAAGGAAGGATCTTTTCAGGCCTAAGTTTAAGGTACCTCCCCGGCATTTGCCATTTTTGAGGACTGAGGAAAACCTGGAAAAAAACTTCAGTCAGGGAGGGCGGCTCTCTAGGAATTCGAACCCCATACCTGCAGCTCACGAGTCCGCGCCTCAACGACCTCGGCCACCTGTGGCGGTGACTTCATACCGGAAGTCAGATTTCAGTTAAGAAGCTACAAACAATAAATCTAAATCTTACTATCCAATATATAAAGCACAGTCAAATTAAGGTAGATTTTTACATTTTCACGCATTTTTATTAATTTAATTTAAATAAAATTATAAAAGAGGAAACTTTACCCATATTATGTAGTAGGTATCATAAACCCTTTTAGTAGTGGAGGTTGTTTTTTCGCGTATGTTGACTTATAGTTGGTCGCTGTAGGAACCAAATGCTCGTAGTTAATCCACCATGATCCGAAAATATCTGGATTCCATAGTAGACATGTCCTGGTGAAATTATTAAATTGCTGGTACTTCTACGGCGTCCCCCCTTCTCTCTCACCCCGTCGTCTGGTTTGTCTTCTCTGGATATTTTGTGTAGAATACAGTGCGTGATCTAATTTACAAGACTACAATTTAAACAAAAGAGGATCTGTTGGCCAGGGTCGTTTTACGTCCTGAATTTAATGTGTATAATTCAGATTTAAGTGTAATTAAAACTTTAGTTCAAGTGCAATTAAAGCACTGCTTATGGTTGATATTGTCTTTTCTGTTTCAGTCCAGCATCTTAGATTGCTTTTTTAAGGTTCTTGCTACATACACTAAAATAATTTCTTTCCATTCCTCATTCTCTTTTAAATAATTTCTTTTGACATCAGTTTCTCATTTTTTTGCTTATGATTGCCAAATAATATTAAAAATAAATGATAAAATGTACTAATAAAATAAATAACCGAATACTATCGGAAATTTTGATTCTTCTGCCATCTCTCGACGATTGAAATTGATGCTGCTATATATCTGTATGCGAACTATTACACTTGAATACTGATAAATGCACAGCAAAGTATTTGAATTATTATTATTTCTGAGAAAAAATACAAGACTCATTTAACAGGAATGACACTAATCTCTCTGTACATTAACAAATGCGCATTTATTACTAAAGAGCGGACATAACCTAATTCAAGGTATAGCGACATGTGGCAAACAGCTGTTGTGCTATTTTGCTCTTACATGACGTCCCTTGTAACTTTTTACTAATAATTTACAAGTTTTGTACATTCTTTCGTGGAACAGAAAGTTACAAGTCCATAGTTTACTAATACAATTGTAATTTATTAGACCATACTTTTGTGGAACATCAGGTGTATTTCTCCATGTTAGTCAACAACTACTGCACTGGAAAAAATTGCGATTAATTATGAGGAACGCATAATATTTAGTGGTTTGTAAAGTATCATGGGAAAATATAGTTTAAGTAAAATATTTAGGTATTCCGTGCAAGTCTTAAAATTGTCGGTCTCATTTTTTCACCCTTTATAGCAGTAGTATTGAAAAGCTTCAGTTTTTCAATCACTCTGTTAGAAATACATATGCTTATATATTTCTACCGCGGAATAAAAACCTGCGCCGTTCTCGCATTCATTACTAATGAATTACGTAAACAAATAAGAAAGCACCTGCTATGGAACATTCCCAGTTTTAAAGGCTCTTACAGCAAATTGAATAAGTATGATGTATTACAATATGAAAAAAGGTGAGAAATGCCACGAAAAGTGCGTCCGGGAATCCGCATACCCCCTATACACTATACTTTAATTAACAATACACCAACAATAACAACAATATACACGCCAACAATAATAACCAACAATATAATAACAATAACAACCAACAATATGCCAACAATAATAACCAACAATATACTAACAATAACAACCAACAATATACTAATAATAATAACCAACTATAATAACCAATAATAACCAACAATATACTAACAATAATAATCAACAATACGTCAACAATATTTCTAATAATAGCAATATTATTATAATATAATATGATATGCTAATAAGAAAATAGTAAAACACAGGGGTATACGGACTTCCAGCACACACTGTATATCATTTCCCATGGAAATGCTGGTTTACAATTAAATTAGTCTACTAACATGTGTTTCCATAAAACTTATTGTAAACAGAAATGTTGTATGCCGATTGCTGTAAAAATTTAGTTTGGCACCTGATTAGCCTGGCAAACATACGTCGAATCATTTAGTTGATGTTACAAAAGAAAACGTACGTATATAGTAAGCTGTAAACTAAAAGATATGCTGATGTACAAAATTGTTAAATAAAATAACTACTTAAAAGTCTCCATAAATAGGATGTCATTTTTGTACCCACACATTCAAATGAGGAGTAACGAACTAAACTTTTCTGGATTTTTAAAAGCCGAAACTACGATGAAGAGGCCAAGAAATTTAACAGACGTCATGGAGTAGCACACAAAATGGTTAACATCATCGAGGGCTTCCGAAGGCATATTGATGTAGTTTCATTAATCAATGAAGTCAAGATTATCGTATTATGTTCTGTAAACAGATGTGACTCACATTACGTTATGCTAGCGTTGCTACAACAAAATGGAGCCAAGATTATCGTTTGAACAGCGGAAAGCAATTTTGAAGTAGTATTGGAAAACCGAAAATGTTGTTGAAGTTCAAAGGCAATTGGACCATTCTTTTTGAAGGAACAGTAACTGTCCCAGTGTACCTGAACATGATACGCACATCCATCTTACCGGCCGTTCAGACACTCTATGATAATGAAAAATTATACTTCCAACAGGATTGTGCACTACCACATTACCACCGAGATGTACGTGTTTGATGACAATCTTCCAAGGCACTGGATAGAACGAAGAGGTCCGATTGAGTTTCCTCCGTTGGACTTCCACCTATGGGGAACTCTTAAGGATGTTGTATACCGTAGAAAACCAGCTACACTGGCAGCACTTCGGGAAGAAATTGAAACGGCATGTGCTGCAATCGCTGAGGACACTTTCGCAAACGTTGCTCAATCAGTAGTTCAACGTACTCAGAAGTGTATCGACGTTCAGGGTGGACATTTTGAGGAACTGTTGTAACTGTAAAAGTGTAACATGATTAGTGCTCATCATTTTCTGTTTGTGTGAATTCAGTTTTGTTATGTTAACACAGTTTTTTCTTTGCTTGAAGTGTGTATATATTTTGACACGATCTGTATATTTTTTATTTACTCTTATTTTAAATACTAATTTAATCTATAAATTGAATCATTTAGGTAAAAGACGTTGACAATTTTGCCCTGGAATATCATTAGCATGGTATGTTCCGCTAAAAGACTCGGCTAAGAGTTCCATTTCACTCAAACTGCATAGTTTAATATATACTGAGAGAAATCAAATAACAGAATACCAAATCACCACAATATTTAGTTGTCAAGGGCAGCTCACAAGGATGAGGTTATACAAATAAGTTTAAACAAAATCAAAGTTCTTACACGCCGGATGGGCTTCTCCTAACAAAATTTTTAAACATAGCTTCCATAATCTCGTTTCAACACACGGTGACGTATTTGCCCCTCCTCCCATCTAGTTTTAATTTTTCTCCACCCCACCACCCTCCTGTTTCTGATATCGGCACTTCCCATTGCTGCATACATTAAACGCAATCCCCTGTTCCCCGCCTCATCCCCCATACCGCCCTGCCATGGAAACTCCATCCTCTGTAATCTATTTACTATAACCCGGTTTGCATCCGTTTCAAAGCAAGTTTGCGTCATGATATATTATGTACCACGCTGTTTACTGATTTGAACTGATGTAGTGGCGTAATCCGAGTTACTGAAGATGCACCAGTGCTATTCTGATGCGTATAACTTTTCTAATTTGTATCAATATGGTCTTTATCGCCACTCTGCGCAGTTTATGTCAGTTATATGAAGATGTAATGTGATATTTGGATCCATTAGCAATATTAATGACTGCAGTAGTCAAACCTACAGAGCATATTTCTTCAAAATGTAATTTTAAGCCGAGAATAACAGCTGGAAATGGATCGCCCCAGATAATATACACAGACATACAATAGCCAACCTTTCTTCACTTATTTTATACACTCTTCTATAGAAAATGTCTGCGCAGTTTAAGATAGAACCTGTAGTACCCAATATCAAGGCACAAGTCCTGCGTAATCTTTCCTGAAAAATGTTCATCAAATCTGTGTGAAAAGCTTTGCATCCTAGCGTCTTGGAACTTTATTTTAAACTCTCGTAGATGAAAACTTTTTTGTGGAATGGAGTACTTAAATTAAGCACCTCACTTCGTTCCCAGTGAATTTGTGCGCAAGAAAGTTTTGCATCCATATTTTATCAAAGGCAAAGAACTTCTACTGCAGTCTTATACCTCAATACGAATTAAAAAGCAAAGTAAAGATAAGAGTGTGGCAAGAATTAGCAGTAAAAACAGCTGGTGAACAAATTTTGGGGGCTAATACAATTATTACATAAACCTTTCACGTTTATAGTTTTCTCATCACAGAAATAATGCGCTACATATACTGAAACATTACGGCAAGGGCGTGAAACAAATTGTCAAAACGCTGCTCTATTTAAGTAAAGTTGAATACGTTTATATAAAAATTTTGAGGCAACAATGTTTACTAGTGAAGGTTAACCGTCTCCATTAGGTATAAGAACATTTTAGACGACTAAAAATAAATTAACAGCTGCAATAATATTTTAACGAACATCAACATAACAGTGATATCAAATGGAATAAAATAACCAGCGACACTTGTAAACTGTTAAGCATAACTGTTTAGGCACTTATTACAATATAACAGTGATTTTCTTAACATTATATTCATGCAAGGAAAGCATCACATTTTTATATTAGTGTTTATTTCTTAAAAATAAGCTTTAATAATATTTTGATTTGCCTAATATTTCCTAACTTTCTTTTATAAAACTGTAATCTATAATCTTTTTAATCAAGAAATGCAAGCTGACAGTATAACGAAAGTTTTTATTGATTTGGTTTATTTATGGACGCTCTTTAACATCTCAGGTCATCACTGTCCCATTCAATTCAGGGTGTAAAACGGCCGACAAATTTTGCTCACAGTTCTCTTCTTTCAGGTTTGAGGTTGACTTTACTTCCCTTCCGAAGGAAGTCATACTTAGTAAAAATGCATCGATCCTGGTCGGGATCGAACCCGCGGTCTTCGGTTTAGAAGGCGAGCATGGTTACCACTACACCACCAGAACCGACTGTACACGTAATGAAAGTCTCAGGAGAAATAACATAACATTGACTGACGATTCAGAGGGCCGAACAACTGTGTCTAAAAAACAGTGAGGTTACTTGACTTACAAGCTGCCGGAAAAAGTTGCCGCGCGTAAAGCTAGAATTTTTATTTCACCATTTATATTTTTATTGAAAGCAAAAAATGATGTGTATTTAAAAGCAATATCTAATCTGTATAGTAAGAGATGTTGAAATGATGTTTCTCAGAGGCGGTACATTGCCGGCATCTGTGTAGTAGGAAATTCCTCTATTTCATTTAACTTATCTACAGCGGTTCGGAACAGTTTCTCGTCAAAAGAGATTCTGTCTCTCGTAATTTTTTTAACAAATTGGCGAACAGTTTTTCTATCTGGAACACGATTGTCTGGACATTTTCTTGCATATCCCCTTCTCTAAAGAATTTGCTTTACATCTGTACATATCGAACATAAAATATTATATTTATGTATAATAATAACAAAGAACAATTTAAACACAATGAAAGCACCGAGTAACAAACGAGCGCGCACCCCTCGCTGAAAAAGCTTTGCTCAAGTACAAGGTGCCACCTGCACATGCATTATACGGCCCTGGATTCTCCCAGCATTCTGTTCATCACAGGCTGTAGCGCCAATGATTGAGATCTAAACAGCTGTCTCTTCTTCTCTAACGTGAAAGAATGAACAGAAATCCCAATTTTCTGAATCGAGTTCTAAGCTATAATGTACAAGATGGCCGGTATATTTTTAGAATGAAATGTTAGATGTAGATCTGGTTATTAAAAGGGAAACATTACGCTGGAAAGTTATGTAAAATATGTGCATGTAATATACAAGTTTTTAATTACATAGAGTACTACTAAATTAACTCCCGAATTCTACGAACTTTTTTCCTATGCAAAAAGATTGTTATATATAAATAACGGAGTGTATTTATCTCTTTTCCTTCTGAAGAGAGCGTTGCTGGGTGTGGCTAAGATGATGGGTGAGAGATTTCGGATAACTTTATGGAATTTCAGCAGCAGTAAATGTGCACACACAAAACGGTTATTAAAACAAGCGAGGGCCTCAATGTTTGCAGTGTGGGTACTTTGCTAAATTAAAATTAAACAGAGCACATAATACTCGTGGGCCCTGCAAAACACGCTCCTGACCAAAATATTATTACACACACCTTTTAGTGGTGCGTGTATATTGCAATTGAACTAAAGTGTTCCGCTCAAAAGAACGAACAAAAATGAAAGGGTATTGGATTGTAAGGAAGTTCGGTGGGAAATTGATAAGTGTCGGGCTGCTGTGGTACACCGTACGAACACATCTTTCATCTTTAACCTGCAGACAATTTCCATAGCTATTTTAACCTGAGTTTCTTAGTTTTGACTTTTCCAAATTCTTAAGTTCGGGAATCTCTTGTTAGATTTTCGTGTTGGTCTATCTAATTTTACATTTTATAATAGTACAAAACTTCTGGATATTTTAGACTATTACTAGATTCTTTAGATCGTTTGCAGATTGCATTTACATTTTTAGGAATCAACGTTATCCGATTTCTGTGACTTTCATAGATATGCCGCACTAAATACAATTCGGAAATTACAAATAAAATATCATTTTACGGACTTAATATTTAATTAAAATGTTAGGGTGTCAGCTTTACTTTAACAACTATAATTTATCGAAAGTTAGTATAATCTACTCGTATTTGTTTTCCAATTGACCATCATTATGATTTCCCTTTCATGTGACAGGGGTTTTAAAAGTGTATGATACAATTTGCTTCGATACAAAATTCTTTATTATGCTCAATTGAAACCCCCTCCTACCTGGACAAGAATTATATCAGAAAGTGTGCTGTAAGGAAAAGCCACAGAATATGGCCGGAGAAAGGTTATTTTCGAGTACAGGAGAAAATAATCTACATACTTGCTTAAAATTTAAAGATGGTTGAAATGCTATTAATTTGTTTGTTTTCTATTGTTGCTTGGCAACCTTGCTTTTTATTGTAGTTTAAATTTGAACATAATAAAAAAACAAGTCAGTTGTAGAGTAAAAACACAATTTATTTTGGGTAATACTACACTTTTACTAAATTAAATGTTCAAATTTTATTGTTGTACCAATGCAGCCTATTCCGGAACTCTTGACTAATCCGCTTTCATACATCGATATGCACAAAGAAAAGACTTATTAACAATACTTCACTGTTTGTGTAATTTTATTCTGTCTAAATTCAAACAATTCAGGTTGCCAAGCAACGAACGATGTGATAACAATTAAAACTCTTTAACCATTTAAAATGTAAGTTTACGGATGTCATTTTGACATCTAAATTACGTGTTTTATTATAAATTAATTTTATTTAATTAGATAGTTATTTAGACTGGCATTTTTGAAATAGAAACCCTGTACATTGTTTAGGCCCAGGGAAATAAATCTATGCTGTCAATTTTGTCACAATACGATGACACGCATGTGCTGATCTCCATCTTTCCAGAAGTGCCTGGACATTTTAACCTCCTGCTGTTTTGTGACAAAACTTTATTTACTGATTTTGTTATGGTGCTAAAAGAATTTAAAACAGATTTGCAGGCGTTAAATATTCACTTCTTATAAGATCGTCGTTAAAGCGCGGACTCGTGAGCGGGAGGTCTGAGGTTCGAATCCCGCCAAGGGCCGCCCTTCCTGACCGAGTTTTTTTCCAGGTTTTCTTCAGTCCTCATAAATGGCAAATGCCGGGGGGGGGGAGGTACCTAAACTTAGGCTGAGACGTTTGCTTCCTCAAAAATCCTTTCCCAATATATCATTTCATCTCATGCATCATCAGTGTCCACCGCCTGTGAGTCTTAGTAGTAAAAAAAAGGGCGTTAAACACCATTAAAAATTCCTTAAAAGTTAAATGCTGCTTTTATTGTTTTTATCTGTATTTCTGCTATATCGATCGCGGCGAGACACCGTACTTGTATATATAGCCAATCAGTAGTAAGACAAGTTTCAGTATTGTCGTAACTATGGCATTCAACAATAAAACTAGTGTTTTATTATGAAAAATAAAATTAAATGTACGGTTTTACTATCAAGAATTTATTATAAAAGGAATATAATTACTATAAATACTAGTTACCAACGCTGAAAGTGTGACGAATAACACACCCCAAGGACGCTGAAAATTTCGTGTTACACTTGCAAGGTTTTCTCAACTGTATGTTTTTCCTTGGCTAAATTAACAATTGTAGAAATAAAAGAACTCAATGGGGAATGGCATATTACTGTCTTCCTCAATTCCCGCGTTAGGAGAGGCCGCTTGCGTTAAAAATGGACGAGGGCGGGCGACATTGTTCTAACGCGATGCTAAGGGAAAACAGAGAGTACACCTTACTTATCGCAACACAAAGAGAAAAAAGTAACAAAGCAATTTTCTCGACTACTAAAAATTAGACATCTTAACGAGGTTTCAAATGGATGGAGATAAAAAACAAAAACGGGTAGTAGAATTTTTTGGAAATAGGAAAGAGAAGCAAAGGAAACGAGGAGTGTATCGATATGGAAGCGCAAAGTAGAAGCTTTTATGATATTACTGACGCTATGCGCCATTGGGAACCTGGCTTAGTTATTGTCTTTTTAACGAGAGTGGCTATGTAATTTCTGGCTAAACAGAGAAGATGTCTCTCACAATGATACTGCCATTGTTAGCGCAGCCAATGACAGGGCTGTTAACAGCTTCGGCGCAAAATGGTGAGCTCATAACGACGGTAGCGTGGCAACAAAATTCCCCGCTATTACAACTTCCGCAGTCGGAGGTTTTGTTTCTCTGTGCAGGTTGTTTACAAGCCCCTGCCTTGCAATTTCGTATAAATGAGACGATAACCAAAAAGTGTACGTTATAAAACAGCGATACAATTCCAAGCACTGTGTACTCTATCTACCATTTTATTTTGTCTCCATGCTTTTCGGGGAAACTAGAAAGTCAATATATCGATGATCTAACAGAATATTGTGGCTTATACATGTATTGATTTTCCAAGAATCTCGCATTATGAAAATTACCTAGAGAATGCACTGTATACATTGCTTGATTATCCTGGTGGGAGTTTCTAGACGTGTATCAAGAGATTCTAGAACATTATTGCCGGAAATGGGGTATAATGGAAAATGTTAACAAGACTAAAACAATGACATTAAAAATGACTTCATGTATGGCAGAGATAAAACATATTACAGTGGACAAGAAATAAAAAACGTTACATTTTTTATTATTTGGGAGTAGTTATTAATATTATCTGTAAGGGTGATGATTTTTAACATTTTTGTTCGTACATTTAGTATTTTGTAGCGTTTATGCATTTGAAATTTAGCATTTTGAAGAAAAGCATAATTTGAGTTAATTCTGATAAACAAATATGTCTTGAAATAACATTATTCAATAATTTATAATTTTAATATTGAGCCCTTTCTATGCATTTGTATTATTTGTACCCCTAAGTTTTATTACTTTTTTGTTCTCATTTTATTTATATTAATTGCTTGTCTTTGCTTAAGTGTAAACGCGGAAATGTCATTAAATCTATGGCTTTCTGCTTTAAAGAATAAGATAAAATAAAATGAAACCTTAAAGTAAGGTATTTATTTTCACAACACTCCCGAAAAGCTGGATAGTCCACTTTGTTAAGAGGGATGTTAAAATACCTTCACTGTGTCTGGAACAAAAACCTTTTCCAGATTTTGCACGTGTCACTTTATCGTGCATCATTCATATGGACACTTGTCACTTGTTCCTCTTCTGATTTATTGTTAAAACTATATTTTGCACCCACCGGTACCCGACTTTTGACGTGATTGTCTAACACGCTCTTCTTTTGCCAATCCATGGGCTGATTACAATTTACACATTAAAATTTCACCATCACTTATATATAATGAGGGTGCCAAAATGTATAAACACTTTCACAGTAGATATTTATTTAATATATTTCAAAGTTAGACCGAAAAACAACAGTAATGTGTAGTATGATGTTCTGTAAACAGATGTGACTCACATTACGTTATGATAGTGTTGCTATGTGATAGGTAAATCAACAATGAACAAATGAGTCAAGGTTATCGTATGATGTTCTGTAAACAGATGTGACTCATATTACGTTATATTAGCGTTGCTACAACAAAATGGAGTCAAGATTATCTTTGAACAGCGGAAAACAATTTTGAAGTATCCAAGGCACTGGATAGGACGAAGAGGTCCGATTGAGTTTCCACCGCGTTCTCCGGATCTAACTCCGTTACACTTCTACCTAAGAAGAACTCTTAAGGATGTTGTATACCGTAGAAAACCAGCTACACTGGCAGCACTTCGGGAAGAAATTGAAACGGCATGTGCTGCAATCGCTGAGGGCACTTTCGCAAACGTTGCTTAATCAGCAGTTGAACGTAGTGAATTCATTTTTGTTATGTTTACACAGCTGTTTCTTTACTTTCCTGTTTATAATTTTCTGCCCGCTATTGTGTATCGATGTTTCTGGCCTTCCATCTTAGCACTTGTTGACTTTACTAACGCCAAGGGAATGAAAAATACAAAACTCGCTAAAATATATGACGGTAGAACAACATCGCAAATATGGTTGCTTTAAGAGATATTTGTCGTTATATAAACCACAAATAGGAAAATCTGACTCTCAGTATTGTTGGTCAGTAGATGATACCACCGATAGTTGTGGTGCTAACGTTGTGGCGGGTAAGTTAGATCCCACAGAATGTGTAAACCTCACCTCATATTATACAAGATACTGGACAGTCTGATGAATTCAATCTTTTTTTCTCGTATTGTTGGTGCAAATATTTTTCCTTAAGAATGATTCTTCTGGTATCTTTCAGCCACTGATGCCTTAAAGAAATTAATTGAATACTGCGTTCGTGTCACGCATCACCATGGCACATTTACTGATAACAGCGCCTCACACAAACTAGATTAAAGTTGTTTTCTGAAGAACCAGGAAAAACTGAAATTAATGGTTGAAACTGGATCCTTGTTTTCTCCAATGCCCTTGCTTTTGGCACACCTGGCAATATACCATTTTAAAATTGGGATCGTTGCTGATCCATTGTTCTAATCAACCAACTTTTAGAAACCTTTCCTTTTGGCATCTTACTGTAGTTGTTAATAAACAGGAAATGTAAGGTTCTTATTAATGCATTCATTTTACTTCTAAATAAAATTTTCTGTAACAGAACGTGACTGACAATAGACTGAAGACGTTTGCTCGAGAGTCATTTGAGGAAAATAGCGTCGAACGTGCCTGACAATAATGGAATTACGAAGTTAAATTCAGTTGGCTTCTAAAAATAAACTAATTTTGACAATGCATTGACACTGACAATAATGGAATTACGAAATTAAACACAATGATTTGTCTTTGAAGAGTTCATCAAGATGTACATTGTTGGTTAATGTTTTAAAAGTAATTTCATTATAAATATTATCTATTAATAATTTAATAATATTCACAGCATTTAATAATAATATTAAATTCAATAATTTAAAATTAATTACATTTAAGTTTAATTTTAATATTTTTAAACGATAGTTTTAGGCATTTTTAGGTTTCGACGTCTTATTTAGCCAATTTTAGATTTCATAAGATTCAACTATTTGTTTATTCATGATAAAGAAATGGATAATTATGTTAAAAAATCACAGTTATCTAGCAAGGAACAAAATAGTTTAAAACCTAAGAATCCGGGCCAGTAATAACCTTACTAGCATGCAAGGCGGAATCTATTTCTACGTATGAAATTATTTTGTTTTCTAGCCTCAGCACATATCTGAAAAGTGTATGCATACAAGAAATTTGATTCCAATCTTGTAAAAAATGGCAATATTTTACAAATCAGTATGTTCCACAAGATATTACAAGATTTAAATTGAGTTATTGCGCAGATTGCTATTTTAAGGATTTCGAGATTTATTATATGTCTATAGCAAAATACAATTTTAATAAACTACTGTAACTTTTGGCAGTTTTGCATGGAAACTATCACACCTAGGAATGCTACGTTTTACAAAAACGATCGCCACATGTGGCCGAGGTCGATAAGGCGCGTACTTGTGGACGGGAGGTCTGGGGTTCGAATTCCTCCATGACCGTCCTCCCTGACTGAGGTTTTTTTCCAGGTTTTCCTCAGTCCTCATAACTGGCAAATGCCGGGAGAGGTACCCTAAACTTAGGCCTGGAATATTTCCTTCCTTAAAAAAAAAGCCTTTCCCAATATATAATTTCATCTCATGTATCATCAGTGTTCACCGCCTGGGGTGCCTCAGTAGTAAAAACGGGCGTTAAACACCATTCATTCACAAAAACAGTTTAAATGCCGCAAAAGTACAAAGCATATTAAAAATAAAACATGAGATTAACTGTAGTAATTTTCCATCCGATTTTACATAGAATCGTTCATATCAGCAAATAGTGATAACAAAATTAGACATTTTTTACCAGCAGCATGAAAGCAATTATTGCTGAACCATATTTAAGTCGGCTGCCTTAAATAAGAACGTGAAAACAATTTTATTAACGGCTGTTAGAAAATATGCGCACTGCACCTCATTACTTTGTTTTACTTTTATTAAACTGCACCAGTTGCTCTTTCAGTCGAAACGGGCGAAATATCCCTGAATTGCAGTTTCCTGTGCACATATGCAAACAAGCATAAACATATTGACCTATTTTGTTGTACATATACACATCCAACGAAGTTGCAAACACGTAAGCAAAATCGGATTTATGTGTGCTATTTGTCCCAGTAAATATGGGGCAACTTAGTTCTAAAAGCGTTCACTGCAGTTCCTGACAGAAAAAAGCTTAATTAAAAGTGAAACAGAGCGCTTACACGTTTGATATGAAAATGGTAGCTCTTTTACATTACTATACGGTAGCTTTTATTTTAGCTTAATTTTTAACACAGTTATCTATTGACCTACTGTATAGATGCAAATCAGCTATGTTTTTTTATTATATTAATAACTAAATACAGAGTTATATATATATATATATATATATATATATATTGAATTGTTTATTCAAACAAATGGAAATTAAAAATGATAGAGGTTTAACAAGAGGTGAATTTTTTTTAATGGTTCTTATCTTTTTCTGTTACCCCATATAATCAATTAATTACCTCATTTCTACGGTTTTAAAAAAAGATATAAAATAATGAAAGTTTAATATTTGAAATAATGTTTATTCTCAGCATGGTATTAATATTCTATGCCATCCCTCTTGTGTCCTCGTGTATACGATATAGGCTTCTAGCATAAGGGGAGTGAGACAGTAGAATGTAAAATTATAGTGGTGAAATATTGGTTGGAAATTGTTCTGCAAGATCAATCTTTAAATAAAGCAATCTCCTTCAAGGAGCAGCTTAGATTGGAAGACAATAAGATATGGGCCTTCAAAGTGAGAAAGGGGTTAGAAACCATCGGGTTGGGAAATATGTGGCAGCAGGCCAAGGTTACAGGAGAACGTATGGAGGAAGGTCAGGAACCGCCTGAAAGATATAGACAGGCAGTATATAAACGCGCAATGTGAGGGAAAGATTTCGTTGGAAGTGCAAACGGGTTAAAACCTGGTGGAGATGTACATCAAAACAGGTGCCAGACTCGTTAAACGGAGACTCGCATGGTTTAGGGCTTGGAGCATGGCGGCAGCTCAGAATCTCAGGTGAAAATGGATTGAGACATCGCACTTTATGTGGAGAGAAAGAATCATGGCCGAAATGTAGCAGCATTGAGGTGTAGAGGAAGAAGTGCCTTCCTTTACTGACAGAGGGCGAGAGGCATGCTGTGCCTGCTTGCCAGCAGAGGCAAGGATGAGGAGCAAGTGGGTAAATTCATGTCGATGATGAGACAGCTCAAGTCTGAAAAGACTGAAAACCGAGAGTAGAGGTGGGGGAACTAAACTGAGTTTAAAATGTATGCATAAATGATACGGTGTTCGCTTACTGTGCTGATAAGGGGGAAGGGGTTTTATGCCTAGATGTTAGTATTAAGCTATTATCATTATTATTATTATTATTATTATTATTATTAGTAGTAGTAGTAGTAGTAGTAGTAGGAGGAGGAGGAGGAGCAGGAGGAGAAGGAGGAGGAGTGTAATTATTTCAGTAGCATCAATACAAAAAAATTTCACAGACGCAAGTATGTGCTTTTATAAAACACTAAGTCTGTTTGAATTAATTCAATGTATAAGACTAGTTATTACACAATAAACTATAAAACTATAATATATATTCAACAATAAAATTAAACAAAAAGAACAATAAAACAAATTTAAAACACATACGTAAAAATAAATAGAAAGCAGGCTATCTCAATTTTCCTGTCTCTCCTCCGCTTCCTTCCTGCCAGCAGAGCCCAGTGTAACAATCTCCTTCTGTTCTATCTCGTAAAGGAATATAGCAGATACTTTTCCCTCCATTCTTTCGTGCCTTTAATAAATTCAGTCAGTATACGATTCCCCCTGCTCACAGATGCGGCAATTTTTCCACTGATAGTCGTCAGCGATCTTAATCTTCTTCGTGCCCGTAATCTGAACCACGCGAGCCCCTGACTATAGCCCCGATTGTACTTCCAGCGAAACCATCTCTTTGCACTGCACAATTATCTACTGCCTATCCATATCCCTCAAGCGAATTTTAACCTTCCTTTATAAGGGAAAATGTTTACACGATTAATGAAATGTAAATAAAAGTAAACATGATTGTATGCTATTTATAATATATATCATAGATTATTTTACTACATTATAAATAGTACATATATACAAAACGAAATTAACGTTCATTCTTTATGTCAATGTGTTAATAAACTAAATGAAGAAATTAAGCATTAATAATCCGCCTGAAAATAGCACAGCAGTTCGACGAGTCAGGACAAGGCATTTGGTAGTTACGCTGAGGACGCAGTGTTTTGTCCCGAAGGGGTGTTTTCTATGCCCATTATCGGTCCTGGTGGTGTAGTGGTAACCACACTTTCCTTCTAAACCCAAGATCGCGGGTTCAAACCCGGCCAGGATCGATGGGTTCTTTCGGACGTAAAAATCCTAAGTATGGATTCCTTCGGAAGGGAAGTAAAGCCGTGGGTCCCGTGTCGTACATTTACGGCACGAAAAAGAACCTCAAGCCTGAAAGAGACGCCTCTGGGCAAAATCTGTCGGCCGTTTCACGCCCTGAGTTGAATGGGACGCTGATGACCTGAGATGTTAAAGAGCGTCCATAAATAAACCGAATCAACAAAAATCTATGCCCATTACTTTGATCTGTAGGAAAGCGCTTTGCTGATTATTGCAAAGCATGAAGTGGGATATGAATCGTGGAAGTTTCTTGATGAAAGTCTTTAAGGAAAGTTCTTTTGTTTGGGCCGGTGGAGTGCGACGTTGGCCCCGCGCGGCTTGCGTCCAGCTGTATTTGTAATCTGTTAATGATGCTTAGAAATGCTTCCTGGTAATATTGTGTAGCTGTTCTACACTTAACTCAATACTGCAGCACTGGCGAGATGTTTTAGAGGGGAGTTGGTCAGTCACCTGTAATCCGTACAGGTGAATGTCGTGCTTTAGGGCAATTTGTCTGCCCGAGCTCACCACCACCGTCACAACTTTTCCACTTTGACGACGAGGAGCGTGCATACAGACGTCCTGGCGCCGATAGACAATTGGGTGAGGGGTGACGGAAGTACAAAAACTTCGCTGCAGTGTCAGTCGCGGGGCGTCTCGAATTTTAGATCATTACTTTTGCTTATATGACGAATGAGAACATAAAAGAAAGCATTGAGTTGCGGTTTTAGGTTTTGTAAAAAACTGCACCACTCCAGGGAATGACCCCCCCCAAAAAATAACAAAGAAGAAAACGGAGGAGGCGAAAAAGGAAAATAAGAAGAGAGAAAAACAGGAGGATGAAGAATCTGAGCAAAGCTCAGCATGCTGAACTTGCGTACAAGATAAACAGACGTTGTACCTGATTAGCGAAGATACAGAAATACAGCCGAGAGCCGTTTATTTACCTTAAACAGGACAGGACGTTATCCGGATGAAAAACACGCATTAATTACATAAATAACACACTTTACTGAACTTCACAACAGAGCTATATTTAGTTAAAAGCAGTACAAAGCAAAATCTGTGTCAAATTATGAATACAGATTCCAATAAGGTGCTGCACAACGTTTCAATTATACAAGTCTTTCATATCAACTTGACAGTCTCAATAAATTAAAACACTAAAATTAGACCATCGAGGGAATGTTTAGGTTTCACATCCTCTCCCAGTCAATCTACTTTAAAATTGCACATATCAACCTACTCGAAATGATACGTGTGTTTTAAAGAAGGTACAAAGTTTATTACATCTTTTTTCGTCAAAGAAGAGCTGAAATACCAGTAAGAGATAGTATATGTTAAAATAATTTCATATTTCCCACCAATATGTAAAACTTATCCCTATTTAAGATTATTTAAAATTATAAGAATCCTAAACAGTGATACAGGGATGACTTGCGAGTTGGGCTGGTGCTACGTGCGGTGTGATGGTGGCTTGCGCTTTGGAAATGTTCCTGCCCTAGCATTTGGTGTGGAAACGACCCTCTGTGGGGTTTAAACTCCTATCAAGGAGGCCTCCGCTGGTATCAGGTCCTCTATCTGAAAACAATGTCAGGATCCCCGTCTATGCCTCACCGCCCATGGATCTGGCCGCCTGCTATCTTCCTCCTATCACCCCTTCTTCCCGGAGATGCTCCCATTTTGAATAAGGCTGAACTACCGAAATTTTCTCCTCTGACCCAAACAATCCAAATTCAATGTTATGTCTGTCTAGAACAGAAGATAGGCCATTAAATAATAAGTTAGGAACATATTTTATGAAGCAGCACCTTTTTAACACACCGAGCGTTTGCTATTTGTATTTTACGATTAGAAATGAAACGAAATTAACTAATTCTGTTGCACTTTTTTAACTTTTGCATGATTTAACATATCTATCCCCTTTTCACCCCATCTTTGATGCTTTAGTACCTGTTATGATCCTTTTCTTTCATGTTTTGTTAAAATTTGGGCGGAAAACTAAACGATTTTCATCCTTCTTCAACAGAAAAATAAAATATTCTAAGTATCTGCATTAAATTCTATAGTCTCATTTTATAGAGCAGAACGAGGCGTATAAAATCGTGTATTTATAAATTTGCAACCGCAATAGTTAAAAAAAGTTAAGCAAAACATGCAGGAGAAAACACAAATTTCAATTACAGTTACTCGCCAGAACAATTGTTCTCTGTACGGTCCGCGCATATTTTATATCTAGTAGGCCCAGATCTCTAGTTATTCTAGTTGCTAGTTGTGCTACTTGATTGTGTTTGTGTTGTTGCAGTCCGTGTACTCTACCATGCCAAAGGTTCAGAAGGCAAAGTTGTATGTACTTTCAGAAAATTCAAAAGACAAATCATCGAAACTGATGGCCTAATCTTCAATACCCTCTGCGATGTAAATATTGCAATCTACAAGAAGCATAAAGAGTCAAAAGAAACTAGCATGGGTAAAACATGTAAAACTGAAAATATATTTGAATTCGAGGCATATATCCAGGTGGAGGGGAGAGAAAAAACAAGACCTTTATTTATTTCAGTAGACCAGTAATAAATTAGCATTTTATATCTAGTTTAACCTTAATTTTCAATCTAATTTGTAGTCATGCTTTAATAATGCTTTTCTTATCTGTACTGTCCAAGTGTCCTCTACGTTTCTATTTTAGGTTCTCTCCCTTGTTCGAAGTTATTGATTCTGCTATTCAGAATATACCTTCTATCTATCTTTCGGCCTTGAGTTACGTGAGGATAAAGAAAGAGAGGAAAGATTTCAGCACTGCAAACCTAAGGTGTGAAGAGCACATCTAAATTTTAGAGTAAATGAAGCCCTTTTGATATGTTGTTACCGATAAACACTAAAATCATCACTTGGTTGCATATCCTGTAATGCTTTTAATAACGATAGTTTTTGTTTCAAGATTCGAGCTCTACTACGCGGTAAAGAATTGATTCACGGTTTGCATTACTGGGGATGACTGTAGCCCTGCTAGCATCGTTCCTCTCGTGCTGCATTCTGCCCTATGTTTTAACCGCAGCATGTGCGCCCAGTTGTTTGTTAAGCTGGTTTTTTCTGTGCATGAGCGCTTTACAGTTCTTACATTTATTGTTACAGCAAAATCCTCAGAATGAAGCAGAAAAAATCGGGGGTTTATAAAAGCGAGCACACTTCCCTCGGTCAGAGCCGGAGATTGAGCGGCCGGGGTACACCTAAGAGTTATGTTTCATTTAGGACGGATATGGAAGACCTAGGGAGATGAAATCCAAGACAAATCCAAGCTTCTGTCTACTTCAGTTTTGATTTCTATTTGATAGTATTTGGGTCTTGAAGTTCGAGGAGGTACGAGGGTAGGTCCATAAGTTTCCGGCCTAACCGTTTTCTAGGTAAGATAAAGACAAAAACTATATTTCACTTTTCAATAGAGCTGCCCTTTATTGCAATACACTTCTCATATATTTGAATTAACATTTCAACCCTCCCCTCAAATTGCCACAAGTCTTGTCTGCAAAATGGGCATAAACAACGTTCCATCACTTCTTTGTCTCACTTAAATTTCCTTCCTCGAAGGTCCTTCTTGAGTTTTGAAAAGAGGAATTAGTCACTGGGGATAGATCTGAGCTGTGGGGCGAATGGTCGATCTCCTTGAAGCCACGATTCTTCACAGCTTCCTTTGCAACAAGAGCTGTGTGCACAGGCGCGCTTTATTGAAGAAGGCGCACACCAACACTCGGCTTTCCTCCCCAGTCTGTGCAATAGGCCAGCATAGTTCCCCATTTACTGTGGTGTTGCTCTCATTGAAATCATTGAAGAGTATTCCTTCACAGTCCCAAAAGTTTGTGGCCATGCTCTTCTTGGTTGACTGAATGACCTTGGCCTTTAGGGGCGGTACTTCGCCAGGTTTACGCCATTCCATTCATTCTCTTTTGGACAAAGGATCATAGTAGAAGATCATAGTTTGATCTCCTGTAACAATGGGTTGCACAACTTCTCTCTCGTTGCCACGGTAGAGCTCCAAAAATGTCTGACAACAGATGACTCGTTCCTGCTTTTGGACTGAAGAAAGAAGTCTAGGCACCATCCTGCCTAACCTTATTCATGTTTAAATGTTCATGAATAATTCGAAGGACTTTTTTTTTTTTTTTTTTTTTTTTTTTTTTTTGTAGAAAGGCTCAGCCTTGGTGTTATTTCTGTAACTCTGAGCCGCCATAATTCCTTCTTGCACAAGAGCGATGTTTTCAGGAGTGAGCACCCCTCCAAGGGCTGACATGCACACTCTTCGTCTTCAATGCTTTCCCGACCCATGGCCCATTTTTTTTTACGGTAGAATATGAGGGGGATGCTTCCCATATAGACCGTCCAGTCGCTGTTTAATTCCATTTGGAGTATTTCCTTATTTTGTGAAGAAATTAATAACAGGTGGATACTCTATTTTGAACATGTCACAATCTTCTATACATAGCCTTATTTATAAAACTATATCTAAACAACTGAACATGGCGGAACAGAATTTACAGCTGCAATTATTTACTCAACAGATAAGTATGACACCAGATAAGGTTTTTGTGAAGGTGATAATCCTTAATGGCGAAACCGGAAACTTATGCACCTATCCTCGTATTTAATGATGCTTGAAAAACGGTTCTTTGTTGCTGACGATTTACAAACTGTACAATTTAATTATTGCTTGGAATATTAGAGAATTTACAACTTCTATATCACTCACAGTATTATTTCCTACTTGTTCATTTTGATAGATTCCTTCGATTTTATACAGAAATGTGTGTTCTTGAAAAACAGCAAATCCATTATACGACTGTCAAGATAATTAGCTCCTTTTGAACAACACTTTTCATCAACCCATCGTTTTAAGCTGCAGTGCATTCTGCTGGAGCCCAAGTCCCTCGTTTAAGAATAATTATTTTAAGAGCAGCATTATTTGAATCGATCCATCCCATCTTTAATTTCCTCTCCGATTTTCTTGCCATCCTGGCTCCCTTCCCTTTTCTTGTCGCTCCATTATCTTTATTCTTTCATTCTTCTTTCTTTCATCCTCCCTTATCTGTAGTGCTGTCCCCGGCTAAAGCCGTTCGCGATTCGATCTAAATAATAATCCGCCTAAGGAAGAGTCGGTGACTGCAAATCTGCTGCTCCAGGTCCAGGAAACGGTGACCTCAGTGAGCAGAGAAGTTTTTACTTGCAAACTAAACCTCAAAGAACGAACGTTTATTGTGTAAAAGTTCTTTTTAAGTTGAAATGTTTGTGACATCGCTTCTAAACCAATCATATAAGTAAAATTTAGCGTTACATTTTCTCTGGAGAATGTCGTTTAGATGTTAAAAACTAAATCATTATCTGAATCACTTGCTAAACTATTATACTGTTTGTTTCAACCTAAAGTATTCCTTTCACATACCAACAAGCGAGCTGTACCATAAATATTTACTGATTGACGATATTACTTTTATTGGGTACAAGAAAATGTCAACGAAGTGAAGTCGGTCCTGGTGGTGTAGTGGTTACCATACTTGCCTCCTAAACCCAAGATCGCGGGTTCGAACCCGGACAGGACCGATGGATTTTTTCGGGCGTAAAAATCCTAAGTATGGCTTCCTTCGGAAGGGAAGTAAAGCCGTGGGTCCCGTGTCGTACATTTATGGCACGAAAAAGAACCTCAAGCCTGAAAGAGAGGCCTCTGAGCAAAATTTGTCGGCCGTTTCACGCCCTGAGTTGAATGGGACGCTGATGACCTGAGCTGTTAAAGAGCGTCCATAAATAAATCAATCATTAACGAAGTGAATATCATTACGTCTATTTAGACTCAAATCATTTTATTTTCATTAAGACAGATATTTGACAAGTATTGTGAATTAAAACATTATTTGTAATATTAATAAACGTATATTAATAAACACTGGGTTACCAACTGACATATTTTTACTGAGCGAATGACCAAATTGCATTTAAATGTTTTTTACTGTGTATATGTTGTATATTTAGAAGTGTTTTATTGCAGAATTTATATATAGGGCAATGATACAACATTACAAAATTGCTTATTTTATCTGTTATTAGCCAGTGTATAATTATTGATTATCTAAAATAAAATAATAAAAATAACTAAAGGGCAAAAGGAGGAAAAATCAAAGTTTTCAACATCATTGCGGTTGTAGAAATAATTAATATACTGATGTATGGATACCTTGGGTTGTATTAGATTGGATTGACAGGTAAATAGAACATTTCGGTACTTCAGCCTTGCTCAACGGCTGGCCGTTTGTGCCTACGATAATAGGAGGAAAGCATGAGAAGAGGCAGCACCGTGCGGTCAGGCTTCAGGAGCGGTGTAGCACAGACATAGATTACTTAACAGTGTTTCCAGACAGAATACCTCGACGCCTTCGGAGCTCTCTCCTCCAAGGAGCTCGAGTCCCTCAAACGTCTAGGCAAACCATTCCCAAGCGTAAGTCACCGTCACACTGCACACAACACCAGCCCACCTCACCTGGCACTTTTTACCTTGTAACAGAACCAACGGAATGAAACGAGAGAGTCGGGATGTTTGATATTTGTAGGAAGGAAAAATACATGCCAGCATTTGCCTAAGGGACTAGGGGAAAGAAAGAAAAAAGGGGGGAAAGGGGGGGAAGTTTAGGATGGGCAGCTCCAAGAAATTTATTGTTACGTAGATATGTTAGTGATACCTATCACGTTTAAGAGTTTTTGGAGTTTATCATCAACAAAATAATTTAAAGTCAATATATCAATAATAATATTTTGAAGGTGCAACTGTATTGTTAAAACTAAAGACTTAATAAATAAAATTACTTGTGATATGAATGCCAAATAAAATGTAAAAGATTAGAATAGGAGTATCATATTTAAATATATTTTATATATTTCACAGCTAATAACGCATAAATTATGTTCATTAGTATGTGAAACCATTGTAATCAAAGTAGTCATTTAGGTGACATATTCCATTTCTAGCATGCACTTTGCTCTTTGCCATTTCAATCTTTCTGATCATATTTATTTGTTTCCAGTGTTAACTAATATCAGTGAACATGGTTTACAGCTGCTGCTCGAATGGAGATGTGCGATGCTGCAATTTTAAACTATTTAGTAATTTAACTCCATGTTGAAGTGCGATGATTTCAGTTAATAAGGAGAAGAAAGAGGGCAGGTGTCACGAAGAAGACCAAAACTGCACAGCTGAATGCTTCCACAAAAGGCACAAGAAAGCTCTTTCTCATGCAACTCTATTCTATGTAGTGGTTCATCAAAACGAAACGGAGGCCTTGTTACAGTTTGCACAATCTTTGAGGTCCTATGGTGTAAAATGCTATTCGTGTGTACAATGACATTTTGTGTTTCTGTCAGTTTCCTTGAATGTCTAATTGGCTTCCTATGACCAGAATTCTGGCCCAAGTATTAAAAGCATAGTCAAGGCCTTCCGCCACTGTATAGTGTCATGTCGGTGCATTCTTCATGAAACAATTAACGTCAAAAGGTGCTAAATATGCTAATAAATTCTGTTCATGCTTTTGTCTCTGCCTGAAAGGATGCTGACCATGTCTACGTCATAGATTGTTGTGTAAATGTTGGGTGGTCAATAAGAAACTCACAATTAACATTACCTGGCAGAATGTATCCACTAGGAACACCTGAGTAAAACGCTGTTTCCTGAAAACTCTTTTAAGGCAATTAGAGGACGATTGGCATGCTGGGACCTGTTTGCAAACCACACTAATTGCTTGAATATAGACATTTTCCCTGCCAAAGTGCGCGAATCTAGAAGCAACTTATTTTCTGGTTAGAACGCAAAAACTAGTGTAATTATAAATTATATGTAATATGTTTCCTTCCATATATCTAAATTTCGTTCTTCCTATTTTTAATGTTTATTTATTATTGTTTTTATTATTATTTGTTCCTATTTCTAATTGTGTATTATAGCTTAAGCATGTACGGTTTACGACCCATGTATAAAACATATTTCTAATGTGTATATAGAATTTTATAACAATAAAGACACACTACCACAACAAAAATTATTACTAATTGTTGAAAGGCTCATTGCAATCCTCGCGCGAAATTCAAACCGAGGTAAACTATTAACGTATTCAAAAAACGTATTGCATTTTAAAGAATAGTAATGAATTCTGGTCTATAGCGTTAATTAAGAACTGAAAAATCGAAATTTCTTTGCTTCTGTTTAATTGAACGCTTCCAAAACATTACCGGATTTCCTTTCCATTCTTCTGTGAGCTTTAGTTTGTTCGGCACGAGCTATCTCTGCGTGATTCCATTAGAATAAGATCGCGCCAAAATTTGGGAGCGAAGGGTGTGTTATCATAATAACCCGTTATTTTCTTGCGGGCCGCTGGGGATGCTCGCATGCAAAGCAAGGTAGGGCGTTGGCTTGGAAATCACTGCACCAGTAAAACGCGTTTCTCACCAACAAAAACAGCAGACGAACGCAATGCTAACATTCGACCGAAAACACCAAGATTCTGAATCAGGATGTTGTATGCATAAATTATTTACGTTGCATAGAGCAATAACATAAACGAATAATAATTAACTGAACAGACTCACAAGAATTTCAAAAAGAAATACAAATGAAATGGCTATTGGCTATTCACAGTTCAGTGCATCTCTGTACTCAGGGTCAGTAGATCACTGTGATGCTTTATCTTAAGAAACAGGGTCGGCATTCATTAAGCAAACTAACTTATTTACAAATAAAATACATTACTGGTTCTTGTTTGAGCAATACATATTTGAGAGTGAATGGAAGTAAACACACTTGCCCATATATGCAGAAGGCATCTACAGCCGGCAGTCAAACCGTAGCGAAGAAAGTCCAATGGTTACGATACGATAAGCGATGTTATTATGTGATATAACTTGTTTTTTTTTTTTTGTTCTGTTATTTTTGTGTTAAAGTTAAACTAAACTAACGGAAAAAGTAACCTTGATTTCATTAAGATAAAATATGAAGATTAAAAAGAAAGTAACGAGTTATAAAGTATTATTATGGAGTAATATTACTTTTATTATGTTCTATTTTTTTTGTTAAAATTAAACTAAACTAAGTACCCTAACACATGAAAAAATAACAATTATTGGATTAAGAATAATGTTGAAAAAAGTGTTATTATGGAATATTATTTTTTTTTATGTTCTGTTATTTTTTCTTAAACTTTAACTGAACTAATCTAACCTATAAAACGTTTTATTTATTCCATTAGAATAGTGTAGAAAAATTATGAAGATTAAAAAATACTAGTAACATTTATTGTGAGAGAGAAAAATCGAATCCACTATCTTTATATCAGTAATACGACGCTCTAAACCTACCGAGCTAACACTTTCGGGACTGCCGGCAGCAGATGTTTTCGTTTCGTATAGAAAATTAATAAAACGTGACGATCAATTCATATCTTTATTGTGGGCTTGCGACAGTGTTTTTTCTATATATGACGATAATGTGCCTTCCCAACTGTAACTCCCTGCCTTTAATTCGGATTCTGCGTATCAATACTCATATATGCATTTCGTTCTGTTACGATTTTAGAATGAGTTAAAGGTAATAAACTGATCAAAGAAAACCTACTGAAATAAACAAAATGCCATAAATGAAACAAACATGTGTATAAATTTAATTTAAAAGAAAAATTTTTATAAAAAGATTGAAATGAAACGCTGATGTATATCTAAATAAGTGATTACGTACTTTCTGAAATGGTCTCTGAAAGAAGAAACACCGCAGGCTTTAAATTGGCACTATGAAGCATTATTTGAGTATTTGGCTTCTCAGTTTGGTGGGGGGAGAGAGGAAAATCTTAATGACTGATTAACTTGCCTAACAGTCATACATACTATTGATCGACATTCTAAAAACAGACAGAGAGGGATCTTTTAGCAGTCAGTCAGCAGTCAGTCATCGTCCACTGATGATGCCAACCGCAGTGGTTGGTGAAAGCTATGGTAGCATATTAAATGGCATTTTTATTTTCTTGTTTTAAGATATTACTGATATAACAGCAGCAGCAACAATAATAATATACAGTTAACATGAAATTACCAATAGATCACCTTTAATCAATGCAGAGAAAAGGAAATGCTCTTTTGCATTATAGTGAGGTATTTAAAACATTTGCTAGCGCATTAACTGATAAAACATTTTTACACATTTAATCATTACTTGTATCAATTTACTTTTAAAACGAAACTATACACGACGTTTTCACTGGTTTACCAAGAAATATCAAAGCATGCTCTGATTCTGAACTTGTTCGGTAGACTGTAGGCTGTTTCACAGGTGAAAAAACAAACATTACTGACAGAAGTAAAAAACTGAGCACTGTATATAAAACACAGACAGATAGACAGTACTTGTTTTCAAAAGCGTGCAAGTATCGTAATTTAATTGGTTTTTATGACAGAAAATTTCGGTTTAATCCATTTTTTTTATAAAAAGAGCTCCCTATGTTGTAAAGGAAAACATTGATGCTAATAGCCCTTAGGACATGCTTTTTGTGCGTTGCATCCACAAGAGCATTTTCATTTGTGTGTCACCCCGGAGACTAATTGGATTTTCTTTTCCTAGAAACGCGCGACTCTCAACTTTGTAGGCCTGTACGACAAACTACATGTGCCATTCGCTACAGATTGTAGTGAAAGTAATTGCAAGTATTAAGTCTCTGCTACCCGCAATCCCCAGTATTTGTAACATTCATGTTAATTTAATTTAATTGTGCTGTTTGTTTTTAGAAAGAAAAAAACAGAATGTGGCCAAGGAAACATTACTTAACAATAAGGAAAACTATTAAAATCTCACATTTATTTAGCACCTAAACAACAAACTCATTACATGATATAACATGTACCAACAAAAGAATTTTAAATTTAAAATAAAATTAAATCTGAAAAAATTAATTAAGAGGGGGGGAAACATAGAGGAGAAATATGCCTAAAAATCTGCAACATTTAAATGTAAACTTTAATAAAAAGCAAAAATTGCAGGTGCTAGAGCGATTTTTCAAAATTTTAAAACATTTGCGCTTAAAGTTAACCCCCAATGGTCCTATTTTACAGGTTAAGAACTCGACAAATCTTTTGTTAATTCATGGTAATTTGCCGAGTTTCAACAAGAAAAAAAAATTGCGATCGTTAGAGCGTTAGCAGGTAGGTTCGGACAGAGATTTGAAGAAATTATTCAAAAATAATTCCATGGGTACAACCGCAATAGCTTCATTCCTTCGGGATTCGCTAAAACAGTTAAACCTCTTTTATTTAGTTATAACACAATCTCCTACCAGCGTAATGTCCGATTTAGTGAAATATCCCCAAAACACGGGGATATTGATTCCGGTGTGTGTTTATTTAGCATAAGGGGAGGTAATTTAACATGTGAACACAATGCATGTTTGTTAGCGATTGTGCACCTGAGAAGTAAAACGTGTTTGTTCGAGATTATGGAACTGCAGTGGCACAGGAGGGTACTATCTGAGACAAATGGCGTTGTGCCCACAAATATCCAGACGCAATCAAGTTATATGACATATTAAAGAAATGTGGAATAAGAAGTCGCTCTTGTTTCAGAAAAAGAACTCCCATTCCTCATTGATAAATTCAAACAGTTGCTGTAATATAATTTTAAAATCTGATAAAATTCATAATATTCCTTGTGCTATGCCATCTATGTATATTTTCATTAAATGTGGCAATGATGATATACAGGATGATCTAATGATAAAGAGACATTTATATAAACATTTTAAAATTCCACACAGTTTCAAAACGCATTCATCTAATTAAAAGAAAAAAAAAAGAGATTAAAATTAGTCACTCTCACTGTTTAGGCTGTATTTCCGTCGGTCGGCAATTTCCTTTATACTAGACTTAAAGAATGTGTCTCATCTTCTCTTGAAAATCAAAATATCCTCTGGATTCGAGTAGGAAAAATGTCTTTTTAAAATTTCTTTTCAACATTCCCAAGGCATGAGATACGGACTGTATAATATAATATCATCTCACGTCAACTGCGAATCCTATAATGAGTTATCTAAATCCAGGATGTAGATTTTGTCAGAAAGTACATGCAATATGTACCAGGGTAGGTTCGTATGTTTCCGGCCTAACCATTTTCTAGGTAAGATAAATACAAAAATTGTATTTCACTTTTCGATAAGATACCCTTTATTCCAATACGCTTTTCACATCTTTGAATTAACATTTCAATCCCCTCCCAAAAATGGTCGGAAGTCTTGTGTGTAAAATGGGCATTCACAGCATCCATCACCTTCTTCACACATAATTTTCCTTCCTCGAAAGTCCTTCTTGAAGTCTTGAGAAAAGGAAACAGTTACTGGCAGCTAGATCTGGGCTGTAGGGTGGATGGCCGATTCTTGAAGCCACATTTCTTCACAGCTTCCTTTGCAACAAGAGCTGTGTGCAGTATGCAGTTCCTTTATAGATGATGGAAGTACATTAAATAATACTATACTATTGCAGTATTGGAGTGCTTGCATCTTGTTACTTGTTATGTGTAAATCGTACCTGTGTCTGGCTTCTTTACTGTATTGGCCAAAAAGTGTCCGATGGGCAAGTGGCAGGATGTTAATTATTGTATGCACAACAATACATCTCCCGTCATAAGCTTGTCTGATAGTCTTCTCGTCGAATCACTGGCGCTCGAATCTCTAGCTCATGAATCACGACAATCTGCTTAGCTCTGTTTCCGAATCAATCAACACACTTTGCTTGACGACTGACTTGAGCTCACGCCATTCCCTACTTTACTTTTCCAAGTGTAATACTTTTCGTTATGTCCTTAAAGTCGTATTAGAGACAAAGTAGTGAGACTAGGCGTGTCTCAGAATGCTGATTAATTAAAACAAGACACCATGAGGGCAAGTAGTTTTATTGGATATGTTTAACTATTTCCGTGGCTGCTAGTGATGAGAAGAAAGTTTTGGTTTTTGCATCCTGCTTTGATGGGCTACTAACTGGAATAGTCCCCTGTTCCCAAGAGAGGAGAATGTACGGATGAGCAAATCAAAATTCAAAGCAATGATGACAGCTTTTTTTCATGTCCGAGGAATGTTCATGTGAATTGGATGCCTGAAGTTAACCAGGTTTACTATAAGGAGGTTTTAGTGGGTGAGGAGAAGAATACCTTAAATGTGAAAGATTGGTTCATGAAATGTTCACCAAGAAAACGCCGCGACACGCAATGTGCTGACTGTGAAGATGTTGAAGAAACACAAGGTCTCCACCGTAATCGCCTGATATCGCACCATATGAACATTGTATACAGAGTGGTCGGAAATTATCTGTACAAACTTCAGGAAATGGCTCCTGACAGGAAAAGGAACAAAATTTTTCATATGAACATATGTCCGGAAATGCATACTTTCTAAAGTCTACGGGATCATTTTATCATAACACTCAGAACAAAAGAAGTATGCATGATAGAGCGCCAGCTTATAGTCCCTCAATAGCATCCTCCCCACAAGATGGATAGGACGAGAAGACCCTGTTTTATGGCCCGCTCGATCACCGTACTTAAACCCTTTTGAATTTTACTGTTGGGGCATCTAAAAGGTGCTGTGTGCGCGGAGCCAGCTTCTGATGTGCACACCCTTGCTCGTGTAGCCTGTGACGCTATTTGAGTACAGTCTGGAACATTCGTAAAAGTGAGGTAATCCATGATGTGACGTGTGGACGCTTGCATTGCATCCTATGGAGGCCATTTTGTTTCGAGTGTTATGATAGAATGATGTCGTTCATTTACTTTAGAAAATATGCATTTCCGGACATATGTTCACATGAAATTTGTTGTTCCTTGAACCACCTGCTGATAATTTCCGACCACCCTGTAAATGAAAAGATTAAGTCTGCAGTTTTCATTCCGTAATGCAGTGAAGGCAAACGCGACTTAACTTCCAGCACAGGAAAATTCGTATAAAGCGGTATCGGGTTCAGAGAGGGGAGAATTTTGAAGGTGATAACACTTAAAACGCACAATCTGTTGAACAGTTTGGAACATAATTCGGGTAATTTTCTAGCCATGCGTTGTATGCACCACAATTAGAATATTTTACTATCGTCGAAGATCTTCCAAAATTTCTTGATATTATTTTACGTAAAAACAATACATTTTTGTGTTGCTTAAACTGCTCAACAACGTCTAGCATTCAACTCGGCAGCTTCCTTCATCCCCGAACAGATCTCTCCCTCAGGGCATCTTATGACGAGATGACATTGCTTCGAGCTGTGATGTTTATTTTCCTTTAGTTGCCGTTTTTTCTGTCGCTCCGTTTGTATGCTAAGTAAGTTAATGCTTTGTAACAGCAGCATCTATCAAGTGGTTTACAGAAACAACGGCGCCTGTGTGCTGATTGTCGACTTGCAAATAGCCGCGCCATTTGCCAAGCATTCCAGTAATGCCGTTAGAAATCGATAAAACAACACCAGAATTTCCTGCCGGGATTCCTCTGGGGGGTACAAATACAGCCCCCTGGCCCTCTGCACTATAAACTTGTCGACCCACCCACGCTAAACTCGCGCTTCACCCCTCAGTACAGTCAATAGCAAATTTCATCTTAGAGTGACTGATTACTTTATACTGAAAATCCCCAAGTTACAATCTTAAAACAGTGCATTCTAAACCAAATTTAAATTTGAAAGCTCTGTATAGACGCACATAAATTTTTATTCGGATTATGTTCATTATGTGTAACCGAAAACAAATTGGTTGTAAGCATTTTTGGAGTTTCTGGAAAACAATTAATTCCATTAGGCAGCGATGTTTTATATGTTGGAAAATGGAACGTTGATATTGATTGAATCATATCATATGGTAGTAAAAGTTTAGGACTTATTTGCTGGTTTATTATGTATTACGCACTAAATTTAATTTCATAGTTTCATATCGTAAAGGAATGTGATTGATTCCCCCTCCTCACAGATGGAGCAAATTCTCCGCATATATTCGTTGCTGATTTTAATTATATACCATGCCCCTAGACGCGAGCCTCTACACAGTGCAGCGAGTTTGGCCTCTATTTTGAAGTACAGTTGCCATTCCTCATTGAGATTTAGCTCTGATTGTATCTCCAGCGAAACTACCTCCCTGCATTGCGCAATTGTCTGCTGCCTATCCATATCTCTCAAGCAGTTCTTAACCTACCTCCATACGCTCTTTCTATTCCCCTGACCCGGCATTCAGCCTTATTGTTTCTTAATTTAAATATCCATGCCATGTTCCCTCCCATTTCTAGCGGTTATAGCACAATGACCTAAATCTGTAAATCTAAGTACTTCACTACACTGCTTTTACACTCTATCGTCTCGCTGTTGAACTTTATTGTATTGGTGACAATGAAATAAATACATTCCTACTACTGCTACTAATTATATTAGAGCAATGTATTTGAACATCTTGTTATTGTTATATTGTATATACTTTAATTGTGTACATTATTTTATGTATGTTTTTTTAGGGTACTGAAAATAACTGCTCTAGATATACAATGCCACTGACCATTAACACAGAAACCAAATTTGACTGTTAAACATTAACAATAATACACATTTATTTGTGTTCATTGGTTGAACTAAGAAGGAAAACATTCATTACAAATGCACTTGATCCCCAAATGCATAGGGAAGATTTATGAAACCGTTGAAGTTCTGATAAAGAAGTACTTAACATTACGTTCCACTTTTGCCACTGTGGCAACTCACATCAGTACCTCCCGAAAATCATTTTGCAATATTTTTCTCCTAACTTTATGGATGAATGTGAGATGACTGTACCACTCACTGGGCTTTAGAAGTGCTTGTTTAACAATTTAGCATTATTATTCTTTTGTTGAAATTCATTGGTAGTTTGGAAAATGTATTAGGTCGTAACATGAAACAATATGCTCCATATTACAATCAATCTTTGTTGTTACAGGTTTGACAATACCATTAATGAAATTAGCATCGGAGAGAAGAGAAATGAGACAGAAACGAAGTGAAGAAAATATGGTGAATTGGTTTTAGAATGTGTTTATTTGTGTTTCATTTAATTTTTAAAGCTAATATGAAGGATAATTTTTAAAATATTATTTTAGTCCTGTGTTTAAAGCATGTAAATTGAATTTGATACTAATAAAAAAAAACACAAACACATGGCATTGCTTTCACAGGCCAGTTCTATGGTTTAGTGGCTAGCATTTCTGGTTACTATTATTGTGATTTCCGGATATACACTCGGGAGTTTTCTTTGGTTAGGAAGGTCCTTGGCTCCCATGGTCTGGATAGGTTAGCTCTCATTAAGTTCAAGACCCCCTGCCGTGCCATAACTTTCATCATCTTAATTAGTTCGATGTAGCTGGGCCTTTTAAACGGCCCGACTTCAGAAGTCCGCTTTACTATCGCCAAGCCAGATAGGGAAATTGAATTGATAAAAATTAATTTTAGTACATGTTTCCTATTATCAAAAGGTTATCCGTATTATATAATATTATTTTAATATTTTTATTCAACAAATTTTAATAGTTATGTCAAGAAACTAAAAAAGTTATGTAAAGATATACACAATATTTGTGTAAGATACATGTACTATGCTACTAAAAGTTTTGATATAATGTCTAAAATTTAAATATATATTTTTAAAAGTAAAAAGATATTCCATATTAACACTATTTACCCTATACTAACTTTGTGAATAGTCTTGTTATCTTCTAGCGATTTTATACAGAGTTTCTAAATTAATATTTCAATGGATTGCCACGGTGTTTAAATTGTACGATTTCTAAGATATTGTGCATTCTTATAAGTTAATACTCATTGTAACAAGATTTACTTAAGGACAGAAATTGTTTAGCAGTATACTCGATTTATCTACTCAAGCAGACCCAGAGTTAAATCTTTGCTCATGTACTTCATTCGATGGAGCAAGTTTTCGGTACTTGAGGCGTTCTTACGGATGAGAAAGGGATGAGGTGAGACATCGGACGGTGATTGCGCGGACGCGGTTCATAAAATGTTTCCAGATAGCGAACCCCGAGGCCGGTGTAACTCCCCGAGTTGTATAATCCTTCAGAAGGTGCGCTAACATACTAATAGGTCAGAGATCTTAAAACGCCAGCCCACCTCGTCCTGACACTTTCAACCCTATAAAAGAACAAACGGAATGAAATGGGAGAGCGAGACATTTGGAAAAGTAAATATCCATCCGAGCATTCGCGTACCAACGGAATTTGAACACGCTACCTCTCGATAGCGATACCTAAGCGTTAAGCAGCCCGCTCGGCATATAGCACATTATAAAGGAGGCTTGTGTTGAAATGCTTCTACCCACCACATACAGAACCTGTGCTGACAGTATAAAAGCTCTGTATTCTATTGTATTGATTATTAAGGGTATTCTAAAGCTGTTTTAACCAGTGTCCGCTATTCAATAAAAAAGCAATGCAGTAATTTCTAGAAAATGAATTCAACCTGTTCAATTTAAAATTAAAGAATTTAAAACCAAAGTACTTTTGTAAATGTTAACAATAAGTTATAATCTCACGCTCAAAGTCGCCCAAAAATATCAACGTTGGGAAACTTTGGTACAATGACATAAAATATTAATTTTTTTTAATAAATTTTCGCTGAGGCTAGAGATTATTAACATCGTTTTTGATATGTTCTTGGGGAAACTAATTTTTGAATGAACTTTAAATTTTTCGTATTCCTAATTTTACATTACCTGGCAACATTATGAACACCATATTTCAAATTGCACTAAACATTAAGTGCTGAAATATGCACTAACAGCTAAATTGTGAATATATACACACTGTCTATCAAATAAAACTGTGAAACAATAAAACTAAGAAAGAAATGCAGTCAGCAAAGAGAATAAAAACTTGTAACATTTGGGAGCAGATTCTTTCATTCATAACATTTTGACTTTTGTCACAAGAACGCTGCAACAAGATTGTTGACGCAATGGTCTGCTTTCAGATAACTTTCATTCATTTTGGTGAGACATCAGTGAATATTTTAGAACAGTTTATCTGCAATACAATTATTCATTTTGAATTTGTTTCTAACGATGCACAAAGAAAAAGCTGCCAGAAAGGTAATCATTGAATTGAAGAAGAAGGAACTACCAACCATTGTGACTATGCGGCTACAGGTACCAGTTAATTTAGAATCCAGGCAATTAAATCCCGATAAAAGAGGTTATTTACAATTATTAACAACCTGTGTAAATGAAAGGTTAGCTATTTTTTCTGATGTTTGTAATGTAAAGTAAGAAACAGATGTCATTATGTTAGCTAGCATAAAATACTGTATTGTAACATCTTGTGATATTGAAAGGATCTTTTTGTCATTTAAAAACCTCCTTGTGGAAAGTAGCAAAACTTATTAAACAACATTTTAGAAAAATGTGCGGTAGTGTATTGCACATTCGCTTAAATTTGTAAAACATGCTTCAGTATTCTTGTGTTTAGCAGAAAAACTTTAATGTATTGAATATATACATAGTATTTAGTTGTTGATTTATATTAAACTGAAGATAATAAATAAACTTCATGAGATTAACTCTTTACAAATATTAATAAAATTTGTAATTTATGAAATTATTTCTCATAGTAAGTTCCTGAAATAAAATTTTTTCTCAATTTTAAAAGAGCACATTTTGTTAGTTTTAATATTTATATATCCTGGTTTTTAAATGCACACATACATCATATTTTGTCGTTTTTAGTTCTTATGGATCCACTTCTTAAAATTATAGTCTAAAAAGAATTGAGAATTTAACTAATACTAATTTAAACGTTCCCACTTCATTTGATTTATTTCTGAGCAGCTTCAAAAACATGGGTGAAAAAGTATGTTATGCTAAATCAAGTAACCTGTTGCGCATATATGCTGATGATGTGATGCAATAGAGAAATAATTTAGGCAGAAGGCATATATTTATTTTTGAGGAAATGGTAAAAAGTACTTGAATGTTGCTCATATACCGAGAGTGCCAAAAATGTATACACTCTATTTAATATATTTCAAAGTTGGACCGAAAAACAGCAGTAATGTGTAGTATGATGTTCTGTAAACAGATGTGACTCACATACATTATGATAGCTTTGCTATATGACAGGTAAATCAAAATGAACAAATGAAGTCTAAATTATCGTATGGTGTTCTGTAAACAGATGTAACTCACATTACGTTATGCTAGCGTTGCTACAACAAAATGGAGCCAAGATTATCGATGGTTTGAACGGCGGAAAGCAATTTTGAATTGGTACTGGAAAACCGAGAATGTTGTTGAAGTTCAAAGGCAATGGAAACATATGTACAGAACAGATTAACAATTGCACGCATTCGAGACAAATTTGAGACTCATGGTACTGTATGCGATGTTCACAAGGGCAGATGTGGGAGACCTCACGTAGCAACAAGCCCCGCGCACTGGATTTGTTGATTGTTGATTTGATTTATTTATGGACGCTCTTTAACAGCTCAGGTCAACAGCGTCCCATTCAATTCAGGGAGTGAAACAGCCTACAAATTTTGCTCAGAGGCCTCTTCTTCCATGCTTGAGGTTCTTTATCGTGCCGTAAATGTACGACACGGGACCCACGGCTTTACTTCCCTCTTTACTAGGATTTTTACGCCTGAAAAAATCCATCGATCCTGGCCGAGTTTGAACCCGCGATCTTGGGTTTAGAAGAAGTATGGTTACCACTACACCACCAGGATGACTCCGCGCACTGGATCCAAGGCATTGGATAGGACGAAGAGGTCCGATTGAGTTTCCATCGCGTTCTCCGTTGGATTTCTACTTATGGGGAACACTTAAGGATGCTGTATACCGTAGAAAATCAGCTACACTGACAGCACTTCTGGATGAAATTGAAACGGTATGTGCTGCAATCGCCGAGGACACTTTCGCAAACGTTCAATCAGTAGTTCAACGTACTCAGGAGTGTATCGACGCCGATGAGCAACTGTTGTAACTGTAAAAGTCTAAGATGATTAGTGCTCATCATTTTCTGTTTGTGTGAATTCAGTTTTGTTATGTTAACACAGTTTTTTCTTTGCTTGAAGTGTGTACACATTTTTTGGCATCCTCTGTATATAGAAAAAAATTATTTCCTTATTATAAAAAAGCAGCACAACTCAATGAAATGTAGGTATAACCATGCTTGTAAAATGCAAACATCTTTAAGTTGTCAGATATACAAAATATCGGTAGTTTAATTCTCACATAATTAAAATTTGGCGTTCTTTTTTTTATTTATATTGGTGAGTAAATAATAACAACAAATTCAATCAGTTTAATATCGTGTAATGATGACAGGCATTTTCCTAAATATATACAAACACAATGGGACAGGTTTACCTTGAGAAATTGTCGCTTATTAGAGCGTTGGTAATGGAAATTACTAACATGACTTCTTAATCTCAAGTCTTAAAAGTAGAGGAATGAAACTGCATCTGTCATTCTATACAGTAAGACATTTGGAGCCACATTTTCCAGGAGGAGCTCTTATTTTAACAAGAACCAATGTGATGTGAATTTAAACTCTCTTTAAAATAGAACACTGAATCGGTTACTTTACATTATGTTCTTTAATTCGACGGAAGACAACTGCTCATTTCACATTTCACAATTAAACACATTTTCTTACTCTGGCACCATTTGCATTGGAAAGCTACTTTAGTTAAAATAGCTGAAGTATACGATGAACAACCATAAGAATATAGAACGTGTTAGAACATAGCATTGTACTTTAATTTTATTAATTATTATCCCATGCTTGGGATATACCCCTGGTACCTTAAAATGTAGCAGAGCTCAAGCAGAGAGAGAGAGAAGAACATCACGTAGAAATAAAATGGTAAATTCTGTTGCTAAAAGTTTTGGTGGTCCCTAAAGGCAAAGATATTCCGCAGCAATGTATTATTCGGACTTTGATCGATATACGCAGAGAACGAATAAAAATACTGGGGTACTCAGGCACACTTAGTCTTAATCAATTACCAATTGGAGCTTTGGGGAGAGCATTAAATCCTGGCTAAACATTGACTATTATGGTTTGGCTGGCGCGGCATTAATCTGATGTCACAATCCGCTTCTCAAACTGTAAATAAGGTCTGTGAAATACCGTGGTGGTAACTGTGTAAAGAGCCTTAGTAAAAACGTTTTAATTGTGACAAGGTTTTTAATCATGAATGTAATAGGCTAGGCTTGTGTTCACTTAAACCTTCAGTTTCAGAGATTTCCCTAATTTAAGCAAAATTTTCAACCAACCTCTTGGTGAAAGGCTTTTATAATTTTATTTCAAACTAGTAATTTTTTTATGCTTACACTTTTAAAGGTTTTAAAACAAACTATAATCTGGACGAAAAGTAATTTTCATGAGAGATTGAGCATAAAATTGGGCACTGTTATCCCTTTATTTTCTATTACCTAGAGATGGTTATTTTGTTCATCAGAGATGTGTTAATTAATATTTACACAATTGAAGGCATCAATAAAATAGGGTTATAAAGCTTTTATAAGTGCAACAGATAGAGCATGCTGCTTTCTGCGTCTGAGATTTACCCATTGGAGTTATCAATTCAAAAAAATCCATTACAAATATAATAAAAATCAAGGTAGATGTCATGTGATCCAAAGACTGATTTGTTCATAATTAATGGACCATATTTTGACTGATTCAGTTACCTTAGCAAAATCCTTGATAGAACAGTATTGGAATCCTTTCGATAATATATTAATACTGTTGAGACATGTCTTCCATATTCTGGAACATGTTAGATTTTCAGTATTATATGTACGAGGGTTGGTGGCAACACGATTCTAATGAAATGCGAGGACTTGTTATTCTCAGCACGTACACAGCTGTTCAACACCAATGTAGACTGACGAGAGCGAATTGTCATGTAGGACGGTGGCTCATTTGGTGTCAATCTTTCGACAAAGACATGACAGTGTGGAAGAGCGCCATGTGCAGAAGTCGACACAAGCTACACTATATAGTTGCAGCTTTTTAGACACCAACAAATTCTGCCTTTTAAAGAACTAAACATATTTTGTATTTAACATATTCAATATTGCCCCATGTTTCAATATTCGGTTGTAAGGATATGAAATTATAAAATAATAACAAAAGTTACAAATTAGCACATATTACTGCTCAAGATGAGAAGCCTTACTTTCTCAAGTACATGTCTCTTACAAGGACTATGAACATATTGTTTCTTTTTAAATGAGAGAAAATAAATTGTTTCATTTTATGTGCAGCCAGATATTTTTAAATAAATAGTGTACTGAAAGCATTGCGGTGTTCTATTTCATGAAAGTTGCACATTCCCTTTGGTGCATTTTTTTTAACAAAAAGAATACACCAACCATACAAAACTGCTTTGAAGCACAGGGCGGTTGTTTTCCGACGAGACTATACAAACTATATATGGAGGTCTGTGATAAAATCACTTTCCCAGCTCCTCTGTTTTCTCTATTCAGGTGCTGCGGATGCTGGAGTAAAGGAGAGAGCGCGCCTTGCTTTATTAATTATAATCATAACAGATCCAAGAGAGAAGAATTTCATATCACTACCCACTCCCAGTAAAAGAGGACTTTTCATTTACGTACGTATATCTTCATTGGCTAAGCCGGCGACGTCATATAGCTGTCCGCTGGTGCTTTGTAATTCAATGTCATTACAAGATAAATTGCGTTTATGGGCTATAGGAAATTTTCATAAACAACCCAAAAAAAACTGCAGAATTTAAAGCATTTTAATACGTGACGCGGGAAGGCAAATAAAACTCTCATCATTTCCTTTTTATATTTATCATCTTTTTCATACCAGTCGAAGGATAACATGTTTTGTTGCTCTTATTTTGATACCATATAATCATTATTATGAATAGAACACAAAAATGTGGCAGCTAAAACTTTAATTAGAAGTTTCATTTAGTGCAATATGAAAAAAAAAAAATACGTTCGAATTACTCCGGTGTGTTTGTGCACAGATTAAATTTGACAGAACTAATGCAATAAAATCATTCATTTTCTCAGAGTGACAGCAAATAGAACGTTTCCAAGTAAACAAATCTGCCTATAATTATAATACTTAAGGTTTTTTTATTATTAGAATAAGATGCAAAAAAATCTAACGGTATATAAAACAAAATTTAACGAAGATAAACTGTAAAAGAATAAAGCACATGGCATGTATTATACAGAGTGACAAAATAAGATCGATAAACTCTGAGAGGTTGCTTAGAAACCACAAAACAATTTCTTTCTTCTTTTTTTTTTTGTCGAATACAATTTTTTTTTAATTTATCCCTACTTGAATAGTGCTAAATGACATCATGACATGTTTCTTACATACAACGGACGACAGTGCAGCAATTTTTCCTATCATTGATGTTTGTTTCTATGTATCAGTTTTGAGTGATACTAGGGGTCATCGCCTAGACAATGACGAGAGAGCCCAATGAGGTTTTATTAAATGTTATATTTTCTCCCTGGTGCACAAATAATAGACGAACTAAGCACTACCTTGAAATTGTAATGTCTAGCAGAAAAATGATTTGGCCGTTTTCTATTAATGATTAACAGATGCAACGGATCTTCTGCGTTTATCGTTCAACTATACCATCAACAGCTTGTTAATTAAAGTAAATTACCTATTGTACATTTGCTTTATGCTTAATTCAGACCGTGCTGTATATAACCGCAATCTGCCTTTGTTCGGAAAAGTGCCATTGTTTCGATCTACTTTTTGCGTTGTTTTTACTGCGTTATCTCCTGGCAATTATAAACCACTGTTTACAAAACACAAAAGATACAAAAATGGAGTTTCAATGAATAGGGATGCTTCTAATCCTGCATTAAAGGGGAGACACTAGCGAAAGGTTGATAAAACTAAACCCAGTGGCTGCTTTGCTAAAGCTGTGTTGATTTTTCTGCGCGTACTTTCATATACCGATTTTGTTTACGCATCTAGAAAAGAGCATTCAACTGTTGCTGTGGGCGCGTTCTATCCTATACCCTTACGTTCGGCAAAATAAGCGTTTAGACTTCGGTCCTTCCTGTTCATAAATATTGCATATTTTGATACTGTAACAAAATACAGGGCTTTCATTTAAAAGCTGTCAGTCTGAATAACATTATTAAAAATAAATTTAACTTAAACCAAAAGCACACGCGATACTTTAAACGATATCCTTGATACGTTATGATAAGGTAATCAGAAAGTGTAAATCTGGCAAAGAATGCAGCACTATACATTTTACACTGTATCTCAGAAACTTATACAGCAATCGATATGAAATTTTTATGGGATATTAAGAATACTTAATTAAAGAAGCCCTGTAAATTTTAACTCTCTAATGCACATATTAAGATTTTTAAACAAAAATAAATATAATTGCAGGATAACTTAAATGTACATTTTTCTTAGGATTGGCTTGACCAATATTATTGAAAATTTGCACACACATAATATATGCAAATGTGAAGTGTCGTAACTAGAAATAGTTAAACATCACTATTAATTGTTAAAAATCAACACCAATAAGAAATTAAAATATTTCTATTTTTTTCTAAATTTGAAAATTAATTTCTTTTCAAGCAACTAGAATAGATTTTTTTACTTTTAGTTCCCCGGATACCATGTTATTTGCAGTTTAAGTAAAAATAATTCAAATTCCACCAATAGTTTATAAGAAAAATTAATGATTATGTCACAGTTTTTAACAAGATTTTATTTCGGTTTAAATTTTTTTTAGAAAATTTTCATGTGCATTAGAGAATTAAAATTTACAGAGCATCTTTAGTTATGCTTTTTTAATATCTCTCAAAATTTCTAATTAATATTTTTAAAACTTTCTGAGATACAGTGTAAAATGTATATTGTTGCGTTGATGCTAGGTTTATACTTCCTGGCTACCTTAACTAGGTCGCTTCCTGGCAACCTGGGTTGTTTAAATTGTAGTATGCATTTTGGTTAAATAAAAAATAAGTTAGCTAGAGAAGAAAACGGTTCATTATTATAAATATTTACTAAATTATGTAAAGTTATTATCGATCACAACGTTAGCAACGTCTATAGTTTCGCTCAAGAGTTAATGTAACCTGCTGTAAAATGGGCCAACTTCTACAACAATTATTGTGAAGGAATTTTCAAAATTTTTAATTTTTTAGGGCAATAATAATTTCGTAATTTATTATGCTTTAGTGCTGTAGTGTGTGTACTTTGTGATACCAGGAATTATCATCGCTGAATTTTATGATCATTATTTTTTTATGCAATCTTAAAAGAATTATGTGCAAGTTAGGCTAACGATTTTTGGTTTTAATAAATTGTATTTAAATGGTTATTCTTGAATTTACTACAGTTATTATATTACTCTCGTATTATTAAGTAGCCTTTCCAGAGTTACTACGGCACATTCCACAGGTGACGTCTGCAAACATCAACGAGCGGATGTTGTTAAGATACAAGAAGAATGGGGCAGAAGTCACCATGTGTAACAAAATACTCATAGATTGGTTTTTGCTATTTTGGAAATCTATGCAACGTTGTAAACTTTATATATAAGAACAATTCGGTTACATTTCTGTGGAAAACTAGAATGCTCTTTTATCAACATATGAAAACAATTATATGCAGCACGCCGGGTTAAAACTAATACGTTTTTAGTTTCAGTTTTCAAGAGTTAATTTCTTTAAGTTGTATGTAATAGCCCTCTGTTATACAAGTGTGGACACGCTCAATTTTAGGCCTCCTCCCAAAAGACTATGTGTTAAGTTTCTGTCGTTTTACTCGATTCTCATACAGTTAATTGCTAAAATATGTGTGTTGTACTGTTGAATGATACCTTCTGCGTCTGCTTGTGTTCTTCTATTTGCATTAGAAGGCCTAGGTCAGACAGAAAATGCAAACTTTTGAGACTATGTCAGTTATAGTTACGGCACTTTCGCGTAGTACCGCAACCGAAATCAGCGGCCAATGACGTATCATTTGCCGGCAGAGGAAAAGACTGTCATCGTTTAAAACAGAAATGAAATATTAAACATATGCCGTATTAAGTACATCCTTTTATCACGTGAAACTTAAAATAAGACTTTCTCGTTTTATTTTGCTATTCACTATTTAAATTATTAGTTGTATTTATTATATCAGTGTTGACATAAACTGTGTAAGGCCTACAGTTAACCTGCAAGTTAAGAATCAATTATAAGAATTATAGGGCTTAAAGATCTTCCTACCAAATTCAATTTAGAACAAAAATTTTATAAGATCAAAAGTCTCACTAAATCCCATAATCTTCCTCAAGAAATGAAATGAAATGAAATAAGCATGCATTAAGTTTTAAAAATATTTATAACCTTACTTTACGCTTCAAGTACAGCTTTTTTCGATGTTCCTATTATGTATTTTCACGTGTGAAATCACCAAAACATAAGCGTTAAATTAAAGGTAGCCTATTCTATTTAACATCAAACACTAAGAAAAAATCTTACATAACACAGTCTAGAGTTCTTCGATGGAATCCAGTTCGTTCTTCCAATTTTATGTGCTACTGACAGCACTGAGGACGAGAGTGCGCTTTTTCTGCAATGGAAGATAGCCGAAGAAAAGAGTGTGGTATCATATGCCTATGCTTGAGTGAAGGATATTCGCTATTACTGTAAATTACAGAGAAATTGGTTCATAGACTTCCTCCTTGAGGCTATTTTTCATTTTTTATGCTGATTTAGACAAATCTGTGCATTATAAAAACACAAAAATATATTTTAACTCGTTCAGTTTAATCTTACCTTGTTTATTTTTCTTTCCTGTCCAGTAATTGTACTTAATACTTGAAGGGGGGGTGGGCATATTTCCAACACATTTGGTCGGCAGAGAATAATTACACATTTTACTATAAAATTTATAAATAAATATTTAACACTCATGCTTTAATGATTGTATGCGATGCAAAAATATATTATCTATCTACTAATGTATGTTCTGAAAATATAATGCGTAAGGGTTCTCCTCAAAGAGGCAAAGTCGGTCCTGGTGGTGTAGTGGTAACCATACTTGCCTTCTAAATCCAAGATCAAGGGTTCAAACCCGGCCAGAATCGGTGGATTTTTTGGGCGTAAAATCTTAAATATGGCTTCCTTCGAAAACCGTGGGTCCCATGTCGTACATTTACGGCACGATAAAGAACCTCAAGCCTGAAAGAAGAGGCCTCTGAGCAAAATTTGTCGGCCGTTTCACGCCCTGAGTTGAATGGGACGCTGATGATCTGAGCTGTTAAAGAGCGTCCGTGAATAAATCAAATCAACAATATAATCAAAGAGGCAAAAACAAAAAGGGTGCCATATTACTACATTTTCCTCTAATATATGCAAAGTCAATAAAAGGTGCATTGAATATAACAGGATTATGACTGATTTCTGCTATACGGATCCTAAGAGGCAGTCAAGCGTTGTTTTGATTAAAAAGTCAACAGTAATCCTATCTCCCTACGATCCTCAACTATCCCATACACTCCAGGAATAGCCTGTTTTAGAATCAGTTGTGAGTACTTTTCATGCCTGAACTTTGGTCAACGGCTATTGGATATGCAGCCAAGTACGGAGATTACAGGGAGGAATGCATTCTTTTGCAAGACCCGGATGCTCGGGTCCTCAGGTCATTATGTTAGCACGTTTTATTTCCTCCTATCGGAAACCTCGCATCTCTGAAAGCGCCTGTGTGTAACGAATAGGTCTGAAGGAAACGACACTCGCACAAAACATAGAGTGGGCCGTTTATCAACGAAACAATACAAGAGCGGCGGTGGCGGCAGCCAGAGAGAGCGCGAGAGAGATTTATCGCTTAAATCAACTGGGGTCGATAGGATGTGAGAGAGAACACATCAAAGAGTTCTGCTGAGTGGAGTGTGTGCAACAAAAGACTGCTACCGACGCAAAAGCTCCATCTTCCATTGTTAACGTTGCTCCATGGAACTGCACTCGGGTGTGTTGTTGCCTCAACTCATATCGGCCTCCTGGAAAATTAATCCTCGCGCATAATTGATAGCAGAGCGCGTACAGTCAAAACGTTCACAGAGGGCATTTTGTCTCTCATACAGAGATCGCATTGTTTGCAAACACATTTACACGAAATACTTCCTTTTGCACTTTATAGGGCATTATTACCTGCTTTTGTGCGAATTGAAAGCAAGTGGATGTATTTAAAGGCAGGAGCTATGGCTGTAAACTTCGCAAAATTTGGAAAACTCTCAAAGGCTTTTATTTGAGAAAGTAATAGCGTTCAATCCCAGCAACATTAAAAATGGTTGTTAATTTGGGACACAGGTGCCGCAGTAGATATAAGCGTCGTTTTCTATAAACGTAGACAGCTATGAAATGTTGTTGAGATAAGGTAAGTGCTTTTATATTGAACATTTCATGTTTGAAGGTGAAAAATTTCATGATAAATCTTAGAAATTCTCAAATTATATAACAATAAAAGTAGATACACATATACATATAGATATAAAGATTAGCCTATTGTGTTCCTTAAGGGCAAAGGCCTCCTAACAAGTAGGGAAATGTGGTGAGCTATTACACGTAAGTTGTTCGTATGCTGTTCAAGACACTGACTGATTTGTTCTTTAGTTACTCCATTTCTCACTGCACTAGTTGCTTCTCGAGAGATTTCCATTTTTCTCTTCCTCTTGCTACTCTTGACCAATCTGGACCTGCATGTTCCTTGAAGAGGTCTGTCCATCTTCTTCTGTCCTTTTTCCTATCCGGGAGTCTCACATGGAGATCTTGTAGGTCTATCTATTGTCCTGCATTCTTGCGACATGACCGCCCCATTGTCATTTGTTTCTGGTAGCTATTTGTGTGATGTCTGTTGTCTGAGATAATGATTTATTAATACTATAGGTATTTTGTCATTCAAAGTTATTCCCAATTTTACCATAATCTGTACCCTCAAGTTATTTGCCAAAAAAGTTAACCAATAAAAAGCTAGCATTCCATGTTACCTTAGTACCTCCCGGCTACTGAGAGAGATGTACCATATTTCATCAATCACCACAATGTGGTGTGATGCACCACATAACTATCGGCTATGGAGGGGTATTTGAACTAGTAAAGGTAAGTCAAGGTCCGCTCTGTTTGCAATGGTTACTAGCTCAGTGTTACATTAAGAAGGATAGCTTACGTAAATAAAATAAAGAATATTCAAACTTGCAAAACCTGTATATTACTACTAATTTAATAAATTCAAGTTGTAAAGATTCAAATATGTAATAATAATATTAATAATAATAATAATAATAATAATGGTGTAGAATATTAATTGCAGAAGTTCAAACTTTCTGTCACACTCAAAATCTATGTTCCTGTTTGGCTAAGGTGTGGCTACCACCAAAGTGCCAACAAATGCTTGCCTTCTATTGACTAACCTTTTACATAAATAAGATGCAAAAAATCACACTTAAAGGATAAAATATTTTACATTTACTTCTCAAATTTGTTCTTAAAAGTGTGATAGTGAATAGTTAGTGCGGACAACACACATACACACATATTACAAAACTTGGAAACAAACAAACTTTTAAGATTTATATCCTCTTGAATGCATTTAAACCAATTCTCGAAACGGTTTTTCCACTCTGAAGCTGTTACCTCTAGAGGCTTCGATAACTTTTGAGGTGATGGAAACTGCTGTCCACACATTTTTTGTTTGACATTCAGGAACAAAAAGAATTCTTTAGGCGATAAATGAGGTGAATACAGGCAATGAAACATTAGTTGCATGTTTTTCTCCTTCAAGTAATCAATTGTTTGACTTGCTGTGTGAGTTGGCATTGTCATGATGAAGAATGATGCAACGTTTTCGGTTCATTTTCCTGATCGACTTCAGTGATTTCTGCCAAACAAATTGTTGTATACCATTTAGCACTAACTGCTCTTCGATCCTCCAAAGAAATGGTTGCGACATATCCAGTACAGCCAAAGAAGCAAACGATCATTTTCTTGAAAGTGTTTCGTGAACGAACAACTTTTGTGGGATTTGGCTCATCGTGGAACACCCAAACAGTGGATTGTTGCTTAGTTTCTGGTTCATACGAATATAGCCAAGTTTCGCCACTTAAGGTGCTGTATACGGATTTTGCAGTTCCTCGGAGGAAACGTTTGAGCATTTCATTACACCAATTAAAACGAGCGTTTTTTTTAGTTTCAGTCTAGTTAAACGGAATTCATCGGGAACAGATTTTTTCCACAGCTAACACGCAAAATGAAATGTACTGCAGTCTTCAATGCTTAAGGATGCCCCTATCTTCCTGTAAGTCACATGCCGATCTTATTCAATCATGTTGCTATGTTTTTCGGAATGACAACCGATTTTGGTCGACCTTCACGAAGTTCATCCCTGACAGACGCACGGCCACGATGAAAATCTGCAAACCAAATGTAAATAGTCTTTTCTGATGGTGCTTCATTACCAAAAGTTGAACGAAGCGATTCTATGCATTGCTGTTGAGTTAGGCATTTACTAAAATCGCAAAAAAAAAAAAAAAAAAAAGTGAAATTTCCATTTTTTAGTAAAATTCCTATGTTTAAACGATCGGTCAATTTCTATGCTACAATTGTTTTCACAATAACAAATATAATTTTTTCCAAAATAGTAAGTCGTTTGTAACAACTTAAAAAAAGATAACCAAACGTCGATCGCAGTTTCTGTCTAGAGGAAATTCAACGACATTTTGGGTTGACCCTTTAGAAGAAAGAAATAAACATTAGTGTCGGTTAAAATTCAATATTAGAAACTGGAATAAACTATTAAAACGATCATAAATACCGACTCTGCTCAGCAATGCTATAGTTTTAGGATAGTCAGTTGACATCAAGAACTCATATGACTAAAGGAGCTAGTACACAGATTGTTTAAAAATTAGAACAATCCATGTATGGCACCCGGTGCTGTTGCGGAGTATGCTACGCCTGTTTACCTTTCATATTTACCTCGTCTTCCAAGATTCCTTTGTTATAGGCCTCCCGGTTTGTTTATTTCTCCGCCACCTTCTCCAGATACCAAATATGAAACTTAAACAAAATGAAGCGACTTAAGAACACAAGCTGTGTGTGCCTGGTGGGAAAGAAAAGCTTTGCCTACGTGTGAAAATAATTAATTATCTTCTTGGGGAATGATCCGTTCACTTAAGAGGCTTTCACGGACAAAAGAAGAAAGAATAATGACGCTCAAGAAGCAAGCACAAGATGGCGGAAGTCTGTTGCTAAGAAACGATGCTCTGTTTGCTCAAGTCTTCCGTTAATATGTATAAGCTCTTATAGATGGCTCTTTCCCCTAATTCCTCCCAAACATGCTAAGCAAAATTCATTGTGGGCTCAAGGTCTCCCTGAAAATGGGAAAAGAAAATGGGTAACGAAACATCTGAGGCGTGTCCACAGAGTTTGAACAACTTGGCCAAATAAGCTTCCCCTCTTGTAAGACGCTGGGATTTACACAAGGATGCCGCAGTGTTGATGTTACTTTAACCTTCAGCCACGAAGCTATAGTGTAAATTCAAGCTGCTATGGTTAATAACGTTGAAATTTACTGCCCGAAATCCTTCTGCATACACTTGTGGTTTGCTTCGTAGTTCAGAAATCTCCTTTACACAAAAGCGGCACGCCGAGAGTTTTGCGTATGCGTTACATCCATAGTTCAAATTGCTCATCCTATGAACATGATTAAAGTTCCACGCCTCTTTTGTGCTGTTGTGGATACTTTTAGTCATAGTAGATCATTCGTAGAGTTATCAACTGAAATTTATCACTACAAAACTGGCCTAAAGATTACTCAGCCATGGACCATTTCATATGCGAAATGTAAAAAAGTTGTGAATTTGTGGGTAAGATACCAAAAAACAGTTTGATAAATGGTAAAGTGCGGGACAAACCTTAATAATCTTCCCCCATCCATCGAGTTCTGAGTCTAAACATTAATAAATATACTGTCACGAAAAACCTACCAATTCTGCAACGAGCCACTATTATTTGTAAATCAAAGATTGTGCAAAAGCCATTAATAGTACCTGTTTCTGCCATTATTATGCATACCTGACGGTAATTAAATTGATTAATAAACAATAAATAAATATATTATTTACCTCACCACACCCGCTCTCTGTTAGCGCTATATTGCACTGAAAGAGATTGCAGAGACGTGACAACGTTGTTTTCCTGAACGAACTCTGATACACCTTATTCCTTTGCTTGTATCACATCAGCGTAACAGGTGGATAACTGTAATCTCAGTTTCAGGAACAAAACGCCATCAAGACTTGTTTCATACTACAATACTGAGCCATGTAAATGGTTCAGCCGCATCTTTCATTCCCTTAGAATTCTTCAATTTTTAAACTGGGGGGGGGGGGGGGCGGCTAAGACCCTTATGGCGCTGTTGCTGTGGGTCTTATACACATAATACCTTCTTTTGAACCTCAACAAGAAAGTCAATTAATAAACACAGCATTTTCCCTCCTTTATTTAAGGGCACATATAATCAAAGACGAGTGGAATGCAAATACACATTAAAAGTGATGAATGTTGAAACATGCTAAAAGAAATATCTTTGCCATGTTGAAAGAAGATAAAAAAATAAAATGCGATTTCAGTGGTCCTCATAACAGTTTAGAAATATCAGATTAGAGAGGGGCAGAGGCAAATGAAGAGGAAATACATGATAATGAAACGAATCAAAGCGGAGATTTAGCTAGATATATTAATTTCTATTTGATTAACCAACATTGCACAATATCGTTGCTCTTGGCGGAGTGCACATCGTGAGTCGATACGGCAATATATTCAGTGTAATTACAAACATACCTCACCCAACTAAACAATAAATGCAGAAATAATATATCCTAAAAAGTCTAAGTATTGTTTACCACCATTGATGCAAACGAGAACTGAATGGTGTCTCAGGATAGATGTCTCTCAAGGATGCGAGATTCGGGATTTTGGGTGTCATAAACTTAAATTGGAAATGTTCACCAAAATATAACTCTCGACGCTTTCGACTGGAAATTGTTTCTATGGGAACAGACACCCATCTCAATAAAACTTTGCACAACAAATTTTAAGTCATCCTTAATTTAAATGTAATAAAACTTTTGCCGCCAAATAACACACAAAACATAATTTGGTTGGGGCCGAACTGGCCTGTGTGTGCCGTATGACACTGTGTCGTTAATACACAGATACAACGTTGAAAAGCACTGATCAGTGACACTCCCGCAAGCATGTTGGTTCGTTAAGTCTCTATAGGGAATCGCCTTCGTCGAGTAGGTAATGAGATGTCGAAATGAGGTCTAAATTCAGACAGACTGACATGTACATTTGTATCATTTACTTTAAGATAATATGAAGAACTGGAGGTCATAAACAAACCCTAAAAACTCGGAAGCGAGCATTTCTGGACCTATGTTCATATGAACTGTTGTTACTGGGACCTCACTTCTGAAGATATGCTCTGCATTTTTAAACACCCTGTATTTTAACAAGCTCTACGGGCGAAGGTTGGGGTTCCAATGTATGCGAGACATCGTCGTTGGAGCCGAGAATGTCAATGGCGCACGGCGATGGCCTGCTAAACCAATAATTCTGTATATTACGAATATTTTAATATCTGTGGCATGCGCAATTTATAACAGCTGAATATCCCGATATGATTTATTTCAGAACATCAATAATGCGAGTTATATGTACTAGTCACGTACAAATGCAGAAATGGGAAATTGTTCAGCACTCTCAAAATAGTATGCCTTAATTCATGGGTAACGTATGAATAGCTAGGCAATACTTTAATATCCGCTTAAGATATCCATTCTCTACATCTCGCGTGTCGGTCCTGGTGGTGTAGAAGTAACCATACTTGCCTTCTAAACCCAATATCGCGGGTTCAAACCCGGCCAGGATCGATGGAGGGCGTAAAATCCTAAGTATGGTTTCCTTCGGAAGGGAAGTAAAGCTGTGGGTCCCGTGTCGTACATTTACGGCACGATAAAGAACCCCAAGCCTGAAAGAAGAGGCCTCTGAGCAAAATTTATCGGCCGTTTCACGCCCTGAATTGAATGGAACGCTGATGACCTGAGATGTTAAAGAACGTTTATAAATACCCCCCCCCCTCAAAACACATATCTCGCCGGATCTAATTTAAAGATGTAACCTGATCATGCCTGAGACAATTGCAACTTCAACCTTTTAAATTGAATTTAAGAGAGCCTCATGTGGATCGTTTGCGTGCAAGGAATCTGGAAACGAATGGAGCGGTCGACACCGCACATTCGACAATTTCAGTATGGGCAAGTTCCCCAAAACTAAGGGAACTGAGTTCTCTTTAGTGTATCTGGCAGCATACGTAGCTATTAATTCGGTACTGGTCTCCAGCATGAATCTGGGTTAATTTCATATTTTTTTCATTACTCACCCAAAATTTTACATATTATAATTGTCATTACAAAATGACACAAATGGAAATAAACACAGTTTTAAATTTCGATTCCTCTGCACTAAAAACGATTGTGAGTTTTGAAACAAACTTGATATTGTACTTAGAAAATGATGAAGTATGCATTATTTCATGTTATTGCTTATTTCACTTCATTAGAGTACTATTTTAACGACTTTTATTACGATGCAGTCTTTTGAACTGCAGTGTAGTTTCTGGCGTGTATGTGACCTATAAGGTGGTATCCAGAATATTCGGGACTGGTGGTCAAAAACTTACTTTGAGACTAATGACCGCCGTCATCCTTGAAGTAGTTCCCTTCCACAGTTATATACCGGTCTAATCGATTCTGCCATTTTCCAAGTGTATCTTGGAAATCGTGTTCTTTGAGGGTATTTAGCACAGATAGCTTTTCTTCTCGAATCCTCTCAATTGCGTCGAACCGACGTCCTTTCAACTTGATTTTCAGTTGGGGAATAGAGTGAAGTTGCATGGTGCCAAATCAGGCGAGTACGGTGGGTGGGGGGCAACCGTCATGTTGTTTTTTGTCAAAAAGCTCCTGGTGAGCAACGAATTGCGACAGGGCGTATTATCGTGACGCAACAGCCAGTTCCCTTGTCGCCAAAGTTCGGGCCGTCGTCTCCACACATTTTCACGGAGCAGTCGCAAAACATCACAGTAGTACGTGAAATTCACTGTTTGATTTGGTGGGACGAATTCTTTGTGCACAATCTCCTTGGTATCAAAGAAAACGAGGAGCATGCTCTTGACTTTGCTCTTCACTTGTTTCGCTTTTTTTTCCCACCATTTTGTGGTGTTGGTGAGTTTGGGCTCTTCCACTTGGAGGATTGTTGTTTTTTCTCAGGATCATAAGTGAGCGTACATCCAGCTCTCGTCGCCGGTGATGACCCTGGCCAAGATGGTTGCGTCATCAGATATGGCCTGACGAAGCTCCGTGTAAACTTCAACACGCTGCGCCGTCTGATCAGCAGTGATGATCCTTGGCACAAATTTTGCGGCGACACGATGCATGCCAAATTCATCAGTTAAAATTCGTTGGCATGTCCTATAACCAATTCCCACTCCATGAGCAAGGTCTTCAATGGTTCGATGTCGATCCTCAAGAACGAGGTGTTAAACTTTGCAACAATGTCAGACTTTATGCAGCTGAAGGGCCAACTGGTGTGAGCATCGTCTTCAATAGCTTTATGGCTGGTCCTGAACCGAACATGCCATTCAAACACACGTGTACGGCTCATGCTTTGTCCCCCAAATATTTGTTGAATCATTGCGAGAGTCTCCGCAGTTTTTTCCCGAGATTTGTACAGAATTTGATGCACACTCTCTGTTCTAATCTTGGATCCATCGTAAAATCGCCTCACACTACACACAGAGTATCATGAAAAGTACTATAGGATCTGAACACATCTACCCAGCTGCATGAAACTTTAAACACTCACTCATCAGATGTGCTAGTGTTGCCACCTAGCGGTACAAAACTCTACTGCAACTACTGTCGAGATGGCAGCACCAGTCCCGAATATTGTGGATACTACCTTTAATATTATATTGCTTATGTGCCAGACATCGCCTCATCTATATACATTATTTGATTGTAGTTTTATAATATTATCACTGCAAATCTTGAATAGCCTTATTTTAAAAGGAGTGTAATGCTGATTAGTTCAACTATAATGAACGTTGTTTTAAATTGTCTTTTAAAAACTGCAATAATTAAATCTTAAATATATAATCTAGATATTATATCTACTGACTTTACTGACTCAATAAATTAGAACATTAGGGATAAAGCGTTTCTGAATAATCAAATAACTGAGAGGAATAGAGCGAACTGTTTTCAATATAGAACATTTTTATGACAGATATTCAAAACTGAATCATTTACATACCAATGCAAATGCAATTAGATTATGAAAAGCTGTTTTACATGGGAATAGATTAACGACGGAGAGAACAGGAGAGATACGAGACGAAGTTAGAAAAGAAAAGAGAGCAAAAGGAAAGAAAAGAAAAGGGAAATATCCAATTAATGTAATTAGCACAAAATCGTGCGAGAGCAGCCTGCCACATAGAGAGACGGGTTTGAGACTGTGTGGTTCTAGTGGGTTGAAATTGGTGATAGGGTCATTACATACAGGAACTGAAAAGCCCTTTGTACCAGTTAGTCCTGTATACTAAATAATAATATAGAACCATAGCTTCTCATAATATTTCTTTTCATTAATGTCCTAATCTCATACCTTTTTAGAAATTCGAAGGGGAAAATTTTGCAAAAACAGATGTGTTAGAATTTTGTGTAAATTTTTTAATTGTATTAGAACTATGTTATTAGCTTCTGATACTCGAAATGATCTACTTCCTGTTTTTGTTTTCTTAGCGTGCTCTCCTAAGAAATGTTACTCAACAGAATATATTGTTTTAATGTTTTATGTTCCTTTTCAAGAAGAATGAAATTTCAATCTCAAAGAAAATCTCTTTTGTTATTGCAAGTCATTTGCATTAAACGCTAAAACAAAATTTAAATATACATATGTAATTTATTGTATTTTAAACGGTAGGAATTGAACAATTATTTCAAAATTTATAAAGCCGCATGCACATATTAACCACATAATGCTCTGGCATATGAAGTGAAAGCATTAATTTGAAATTTTCGAAAAAGTGAAAAAAAGGGCTTTACTTTATTTAAATGACACTTCAAACACTGAAAATCATTAGTTTTCCATATCAAAGGGTGTGCATCGAAACTGAATACTCCTTTTGATAAAGTAATAACTAAATAAAAAGAGTAGGTTAATTCATTAACTCGCAATTAATTAGTGAAACCGTGAATATTGAACAGGCATCAAACTAACAAAGGTTACATTTCATTCGGGAACACAAAAACAACAGCAAAAAAAGTTATTCGGAAAGTTTGATGAAGCGTTGTGCAAACATTTAATTTGATTCTGTTTATAATTACTTGCTCGCGCATAATACGGTCTACATTTAGGTACAGCGTTCATCCCTAGCGAGTGGGCAGCGACAGTAGGGAAGCACATACTGCCAATCGGTTCCTCTGACCTTCAGTAGCTATCGCAGCGTTGTCTTTGTGCCGTTGAGACGTTCTTCAGGTGATAAGTAGTTAAATAAGTGAGGCTGTGACTTTGTTCCTGTATCCAACACATATACTGTTTGTAACCTAGTGAATATATTTAGGGAAATTGGATCTGTTTCGTCAAGTAAACCGCGTGTTTACCGAGGAGAAACTTGAAGAAATTGAAGAAAGATTAGAACAAAGCACAAAAAATCTCTTGCACAAGACAAAGGAAAATCTCAAACCACCAACTTGTTAAAATTAAATAACTTGTTCAGGTATTTGCAGCTATGTGATTATGTAAGCAGAGTAAATGTCTGCATCTGGGTTTTGAACAATATAGCAAGGATTTTATTGACCTACATTTAATTCATTTCACAAATGAAATGGCCATGTAGAAACAAAGAACAACAAATACTGGAGTGTAGAAAAGCCCGACCTAAATGCTCACATTACAGGGCCTATATTTTAGGCCATGAAATGCATTTTTCAACAAGATTTCGCTACGGATCCCTCGTAGGGTAACTAGTAAGCGATTATGGCCAGCGCAATCACCAGATCTTATCACATGTGGGAGTGGAAAGATGAGATATATTGGGATAGCACGCGTACGTTGGAAGAACTAAAAGGCAATATATAAAGAGAAATTGCAGCAATTTGACAAGAGGAACTGATGCGTGTGAATACAAACTTTTTTAAAAACGTGTGAACAAGCACATCGTTTCCAGTATATTCTATGACAAAGGTAATTATAATTTGCAAGAGATATATCTATGCGCTTGGATTGAGGGATTGTGCCGACAGACTGCATGCTTCCAGCCGCCATGCTGCAGCGCTTTCATGGATGAACGCCCGGTGAATGCAATGTAGTCTTTTGTGTTTGTCTCTCCAGAGTTTTTTTCTTGGAATAATTACAATCCATATTGACCTTTATTACTTTGTCAAGTACACTAAACTAGGCTCTTCATGAATTTGCTTTTAATACCTACAAGTGTTTAATAACTTATTATTAATTATTATTTTATGTTGCTGGTTAAGAACATTCGTTATTAGCACAGCCCGGAAGTTAGGCAACCTGTCTTTTCTATCTGTGTGGACATCTTTAAGATGCAGATAGAAATGAACATGTTTCCGTACATTTGGGGCCCGTAGGACCAATTTTTATATTGCCCCCTTTTATTTATTTTTTTTTCTATTTTGACTTTTGTTGCCTATTTTAAGGTTTAAAACCTCTTTTTTTTTTTTTTTTTTTTTTGCCTGTTTTGGATAGTTATGGATTTTCCCACTTTATTTACGCATTTTAAAAAGCACATAAGATTTCAATATATCGAAGTGAAAAAAATGTTATAAAATTTAAATGGCATGCTCACCTCACAAAAATATGTATCGAGAGTCTTGTTATAAATTTATTTCTTTTCAAGCAGTCAAAAAAAGTCTACTCAACCCATTCACTTCAGCTCCTTTAATATCAGAACCTTCATTAATGAAAGTAACGCGAAGTTATCTCGAACATGCGAATACCATAGAGAGGATGAGGGAAGTATTGTAGTTTTGAATAGTCCTGGCGAATGAACTTGTTTCGCTCTGCGAAAGACAATTCTGGGAAATTTGTGGTGGGGGTAACTTCTCAATGCATGCATGTAAAAAACAATTGCAAGTGAGAAAGATGAGAGTGGTACAGCTGTGCAATAAACTGTTCCTACAACGTGTTCAATGCGGGAGTAAGAGAGATGCTAACCTGATTCCCCTTAAACGCATGAACAGAAAATGAACTCGATCAGAAACCAATGTGTATCTTTTATTCACTCGCCAGGACTATTCAGAACCACTTTACTCTGTCTTGACCAACATTTCCATGATGTCGTGAAAGATGAATGTTCTGTTGTAACTGGTATGAGTTCTTCCGAAACAGCTTGTTTTAAATATGCTCCAATCACTTCAGTGGAAGAGTCCCTTGAACAAGATGCATCCATTTCAGGTCTCCCTGGTTATGTGTCAGTTTCTTGCCAGGAATGGACACCCAAACAAGATATGCGAGGAAGTCTCCTCATCGTGTTTACATGGGTTCATCTTTATAGAGACGCACTTTTCGTAGATGTTTCCTGAACGCAATTATTTTCCTCATATCTCTTCTGTCCAATGTTAGAAGAGATATGGAAAGAGTGTTACTAGGACCTAGAATAAATTCCTTGGCTTACCTTTGTCCACAAAATAGATTTGCCTCTTGATCTTCTTTTTGCCAACTGATCCGCTTTTTCATTACCATAAATTCTACGATGCCCTGGTATCCACCGAAGTTCAAGCCTGTTTAGGAGATGCCAGGGCAGATAGAGCATTTTGATACTCCCTAGTTTAGATTTCATCTGCTGGGAGGAAAGTGCTTTTAAGCATTTTGATTGTTTGAGAGGTAAGAATTCGTTTTTGGTGATAACCCTTCTCAAGTCATCTATAAGCACAGTTCGGGATAGCAAATACATCTGCCTGAAAAACTGTGTATTTTGGAAGTAGACTGTTCTCATTCCTTGACGAAAAATGGTGTCTTTGACAAGCTACTGACTGATACATTGAAAAAGCATCTTGTTGTTGCTGCTTATAATCAAGAAAAGTAAGCTTAAGTACTTTAATTATGTTATAAAGAAATTATTAAGTATCTCAAAGCCCTTTTTTCATCAATGATGAGTGGTTAGTACTCTCTGTTTTCACTTTTAATAAACGACTTTTTTAATTACATTACTACTTGATTTTAGTATATGAAGTGCTTGTTTTCACCAAAATAAATATGTTGCTATTAGTTAGATTATAGAATGACATAGGGCAAAATAATAATTCTAATTTGCGAACTGTTTAAATAATATTTACTAATTTTCGTAGAAATATGCTCAAAATAACTCTGAACAGACATTACTAATGCAATTCTGTCTAATACAGCACTCCTCAGGTGTTTGCATATCACTTATTTCTGGAAATAATTTTGGAAAATATAATTACTCCATATTAACAAGTGTTGATGACATATTGAGCTATGAATGATTTTTGTGTAATATTCAAATGTGGTATTTTGGTACTTGCTATTGCATCACGTGCATAAGAGAACCATCAAACTTCTGCACTTGGCCTAGTGAGAACATTGCCCACGAGTTAGGGTAGCAGAAAATCAAAACGTCGAGGATGACGATGCAATGATTATATGGCCATAAAAGTCTGCCGTTTGCGATTTAGTCCCTAAAGGAAACGGCAATTTCAAAGTTAAAGCATTTTCTCAAATAGAACGAGAATCGCTCCTATCTCTGATTGCTTTCTCGTTTACAACCGCAGCCATTTTCATCATGGAAACCCCCATTACTATGCTCGTCATGTTTCGTTTTCTCTTCTGAGAAAGTTTTGAGAACTCATCGTTAGAGGGTGGAGGTTAGGGGAAAGTGAAGCGATGACACGCAGTCTCAGAGTAGCTCGTTTTGAGATAAAACTTATGCAGTCGAGATACTTACTTAGAGCGGTGTTTTACACAATCGTACGTACTGATCCACAATGAACTAAACTGCAAACGTAACTAGTTTAAAAATGTAAAGTAAATTCGGTCCCGTGACTATAATTACATATGCTTAAACCAATCCTGATATGACTTCCTTAAATAAAGATGAAAATTTGCAAACTGGACTCAGAAACTGAGCGAGAAATGAAGCAAAGTTTTCGGAAATCACACAATATGCAGTAAATAAAATAAAAATTAATTGGTCAACATTTCTCGTTACTCTGTACATGAATGCAAACTTTAAAAATTTGGTTTATTAAGAAGATACTCTCTAATGATATACAGTGTGATTATTTGAGTAACGGGCCACCAGAGTGCAGCTATTTACTAGAGAAGTACAGAAGCCTTAAAAAAAATCGCTGCCCGTGTATTTTATTATTTATATTTTTAATGAAAGCATAAAGCGATATTGTATTAAAACTGATATTAATTAGCACTAACCTGGTACAATTGATGTTGAAAATGATGCCCTTCAGCGGCAATATGTTGCCGGCACCTGCGTAGGAAATTTCTGTATTTTAACTAATTTTTCTTCCTTAAGAACACAGTGGTTCAGAATACATTGGTCCAGTTAATACACATGACTACTTGGACTTGGTATACAGACTCCTGGGACGGATATTAGTTCTGTGCAAGATCGACTATACTTATCAGGCCCCAATGTAGATATCGATAGTAGACAAAATGAGGTCCATGCTTTCAATTATATACATTTGTTAATTTGGTTTGTTGCAGTTACGTGGTTTATTACTGTGGTTTATAGATAGAAGTAAATAAATAGCGTGTTATTTCTTTTGTCGATTATTAAGTTAATACTGATTTATTGAAATCATACCAGGAACTTGTTTAATAGAAAGTGTTAGTACAACATAGGTTGCTCTTGTATGTTTTTAATTATGGCAGTGCACCACATGATACCACATTTACATTTCCTAAGTAGCAGTAATTAAAGGAGGAGTGGATACATCAGTAAACACCATGCAAAATTTGCAAAAAATATGAAGTCGTAGGGTGTATCAACATTTGTGATTATGGAGGGCATTTTCCTCGTGCAAATTTTCCCTAATCTACCATCATATGTGACAGTGTGGATTAGCAATGAAAGGAAAGATCCGAAAGAACTCATGAAGCCAGTTTTGTAGCGAGATAAAGAGAGTTTTAATTAATGGTGAGAGTAGCATGTAATGTTTTGACTTCTTTGCAAGTGAGGTTAAGACAAGACAGGTTTAACTATTGCCAAGGAAGACTGTGTTCTTTTCATTAAAATAGACGATGGTAAATATGATGCTGTCCCATCAATGTCGATTAGTTTAAGTAATTTGGAAGTTCGTTTATGTTATAAAGATATGTGCGTAGACGTGGAGAAGTTTATAATGCATTATATTGTGCTTACGTGTGAGAAATATTGTTTGTAAATAATTTCAGATTCTTAAACAACATCGAAATATTTTCTAACGATCAATGATGTCATCTTGTAAATGTAATACTGCGTAAAAGTTCACATTTACCATTGGCAGTAGTAGGGCTACTTCGGCTGCCATTTTTTCTTTGGTAAATGTAGTCGGTCTTGCTCTGTGCGTGAGTAAGAAATGAAAACACGTGGCAATAAGTGAAATTGAGGGTTTGTATGCCATTTTGTGGTTCGAAAAATCAATGTCATGATAGGTAGTAGAGAATCGTCTCCGGCTCTGTGATGTAGGCCAAGTGCAGAGTTATTGTGCGACAGCTTTACCCCGAGGTAGTTGAGGCGCGGACTCGTGGCGGCAGGTCTGGGGTTCGAATCCCACCAGGACCGTCCTCCCTGAGGTTTTTTCCAGGTATTCCTCAGTTCTCAAAAATAGCAAATGCCGGGGGGAGGTACCCTAAGCTTAGGCTTGGAACTTTAAAAATAAATCCTTTCCCAAAATATCATTTCATCTCACGCATCATCGCCTGTGGTGCCTCTGTTAAACACCATTCATTCTACCACTCTGCGCGCCCTATCCATGACGATAGTACAGCTCCCTGCTCAGGCCATCGGGTACCTGGACAGAGCCCTTTCCCGTTGGCATTTCATATGCCGATCTGCAACTACTGGATATAAACTAAGAAGTAGTGCCTGCTATTTCTGTTCAGGAACGACGTGCCTGTTACATACACCAACATGAATATTAAAGTGCATCCATAATGTTCCGGACCAAGAGGTAGCTTACACGAGCAGAACATTTCCCTTATGTTGGGAAATTACTTCCTTAACTGCTATGAATATGCTAATTTAAATGTTATGCCTTCTCAATAGCCAAATATGTAGAAGGGTGCATTAGGCTTTAATCAAATATACAAATGCAATGAACTCACAGTTCAGTTTTACACATCTATTTCTTTGAAATATTTCCTCGATAGACAAATTCTTACTCCATAATCATTACTTTTCACCTCAACTCCCAACTCATAGGGGGAAATTTGTAATCTTTAACGCAAGGGGGAAAAAAAATCTTTTGCAGTTCAGCATGATACTTATATCCTGAAGTTACTGAAAGACTGAGACAAAATAATACTTTGAACGCGGTATTTACGAAGATAGGCCAATAAGTTTCCGGCCTCGCGATAAGGATTATCGCCTTCACAAAACCCTTATCCGGTGTCATGCCTTAATCTGTTAAGTAAATAATTGGAGCTGTAACTGTGTTCGGTTGTTCAATTATTGTTGTATAAAGAAGGCTATGTGTAGAAGATTGTGACATGAACGAAAATTCCTTCGAATTATTCATGAACATTTAAACATGATTAAGGTTAGTGCAAGATGGGTGCCTAGATTTTTTTCATCAGTCCAAAAGCAGCAACGAGTCATCTGTTTTCAGGCATTTTTGAAACTCTGCCACGGCAACGAGAGAGAAGTACTACAAACCATTGTTACAGGAGATGAAACTACGGTCCTCTACTATGACCGCTTGTCCAAAAGAGAATCAATGGGGTGGCGTAAACCTGGCGAAGTACCGCCCCTAAAGGCCAAGGTCACTCAGTCAACCTAGAAGAGCATGGTCACAATCTTTTGGGACTGTGAAGGAATACTCTTCATTGACTTTAAGGAGAGGAACACCACAGTAAACGGAGAGTACTATGCTGGCCTACTGCACAGGGTACGTGCTTCCATCAAAAAGAAAAGGCGAGGAAAGCTGAGTGGTGGTGTGAGCCCTCTTCAAGACAAAGCGCCTGTGCACACAGTTCTTGTTGCAAAGAAGCTGTGAAGAAATGTGGCTTCAAGGAGATTGATCATCCACCCTATAGCCCAGATCTAGCTCCCAGTGACTATTTCCTCTTCTCAAAACTCAAGAAGGACCTTCGAGTAAGGAAATTTAAATGTTACGAAGAAGTGATATGGTGTTTATGCCCATTTTGCAGACAAGACTCTCACGGATTTATGGGAGGGGGGATTGAAATATTAATTTAAAGATGTGAGAAGTCTACTGCAATAATATATTGAAAAGTGAATTATAGCCTATGTCTGTCATACCTAGAAAAAGGATAGGCCGGAAACTTATGGACCTAAGAAGGCTAACAGGCTTGCATATCCAGGGTCAACACAGATTGTTTTTCGGGGGTAAGAATGCTGTTGGGAACTGAAGCAGGGTGCATGGCGACAGAGCAGCTTGAATAATTATTCCGGTATCCGTAGTGAACCAGCAAAATCGAACTCCCTCTGCCTTCCGCTAACCGTGCCTGCAGGACTAATTAATGCAATGAAAACAGTGCGAAACATCTGATTGTAAAATGTTACCAAATCCACGCCACGGGAAATTGAAGCTTAAATCCCCTCCAGGGCTCCCCAATAACGTCCTCTCTGCAAGCTATAACAAACTTGTGCTTGCAAACTGGCTCGTGCACTCTTGTATTCCGCTTCTTGGCAGAGAGCGCTTTCAAAGATTTTGCATTTACATTTTTAACAAAAACCCATACAAGTAAAAAAAGTTCTCCCCTAAAAAGATCCATTAAATACTGTTTTCAAGTTCAGAAAAATCTTTGCTATCAACCTGTTTCTAAACATGTTGCACTAGTGAAAGAAAACAACAAAAAAGCACTATTAACTGAAAAATTTGAACTTTTCCAGCTTTTGGGACTAATTCAGGGGAGTTCACAAAACTTAACATCTACAACATTTTCAATTAGCGTATCCTTTATATTTTAGTTCGAGCTGAATTCATTGACGTAGTTTAAATTTAGTTAAACTTAACACCTACTGACGTAAAAGGTACATGAAGTAATGGAGTTTTCAAAAAACTTAACATTTACTAGGAATGGATTTGTACAAACGTTAACACCTGCACATAATTTTACTCAAACTTAATATTCTTTGTTTGAATTTACTCACTTTCACTTTGTTGTTTTAACTTTGGCAACAACGGTCTAATGATCCCCTTTTACAGAATAGCATCATTATTAGAAGGTCAATTCTTGTGACTGTACAGTAGAAGTGAAAATAAAATCTTGCTGTGTAAAGTGAAATATATTTCTCCTGTCCAAGAAGTTGAAAGAGGGCGTAAGAGATGGAAGAAAACGTCTGTTGCGAGGAAACGATTGAAGTACGATGGCCCAGGGACAGAAATGTTGGTCCTGGTGGTGTGGTGGTCACCATACTTGCTTTCTAAACCCAAGATCGCGGGTTCGTTCTCGGCCAGACCGATATATGTTTTCGGGCGTAAAAATCGTAAGTATGGCTTTCTTCGGAAGGGAAGTAAAGCCGTGGGTCCCTGTCGTACATTTACGGCACGGTAAAGAGCCTCAAGCCTGAAAGAAGAGACCTCTGAGCAAAATTTGTCGGCCGTTTCACGCTCTGAATAGAATGGGACGCTGATGACCTGAGGCGTTAAAGAGCGTCCGTAAATAAACAAATTAAAAAAAGCACAGAAAATATATAGCTTATTCTCATAATAACACAGTAACTGCTCTGCAGCTGATTTGTCTCTCAACGATTCACTTAATTTCAGACAGAACTTCTATTAAAATGATACTAAGACACACTTTTTCTTCAGTATATGATAGTAGCAGAACCTACAAGAAGGATTGTAGAGCGAAAACAAGTAAATACTAAAAAATCAGGTGACCCTGCAGCCACATTTGCTAGCATTCTGGGTGCGTCAAAGAGCAGGTTATTACTTTTAGCTAAAACGCATTTTGCGTCAGGAGAGGTGCTTATAGAAAATCGTGGAGGTAGAAGCCTGAAGCAAAGAGATGAAGAGCAAATCCAACTTACTGAGAGGAATATATTAGAACACAAATGTCGAGAAGTCCGTTATTCTAGAAAGGAGTCTTGTTGTTCTTACCTGCCACCTGAGCTAAATATTAAGTTGATGTACAGAAGACATTGCGATGAAAATATTTCTCATGTTCCCTCCCAAAATACAAATCAGTTTTCTACAAACATTTTAATTCATTCATAACTCACTTTAGTGGGAAAAGTGTGCTGACCTAAAGAAGTTAATGATGTACTTGGATGTGTATTCAGAAGAGAACGTGCTCGGGATTGTTAGAAGGGTGAAGATAACGCAGCATCTGTAAATATTAATGTAGATGCTTCTTATTAAATTATAATACTGCGTTTATCAGCGAAGTAATGTGTTATGCTTTTATTATTATTGACACTATTATTGGAAAGAATTATTCGATGTGGAGCAGGAATAAGGATGGTGGATGCTGCGGGATGGCGTAGGCGTATGTTGGACTGCTGGTGGTCGTGGTCTCGATGTCCGTCGGGGCTGCTCACTGAAGACGTCTGCTCCAATTCTGTTGAATTTGATCTCAAGGTCCACTGGAGTGTTTCGTGGACCAGCACAGATCCACAGGAACGAGAAATGTGTTGATACACCAGGTTGACTTGTTCAAAATATTTTATTCGCATGTAAAAATATTGGGGCTACTTCCTGACTGCTCGTCGCTGACTTCACTACTCACTTAGACTGACTTCAGAAATGACTTACACTGCCCTCAACTGAACTTTAGAAATGACCTAGACTGATTACTTTCGAATGACTCAGGCTGCCTGCTTCCGTGTATCTCTATCGTGTCTCTCGTATCTCTACGGTCGTCTGTTTCTCGTCTGAATGTATCTCTGACATTCCCATTTTCTCTTAAATTATTGCTACGTCTGACTTTGTTCAAATACTGTCCCGTTACAGCCACATGTTTTTTTCTATTGTGAACCTTCTAAGTATTTCCTGGGTAGAAGATTCGTGACCTAACAAAAGATAGTTTACCTCAGCCTTGTCTAAGGTTGTGGTCAGTGGTCGAGGCGTCAGGTATACATCTCTGTCTCTTTCTCTCATCTTTGACCACAAAAATGTATACAAAACCCTTTTGTAAGATACAATCACCTGTCAAATGACATACACATACGTACAAGTTACAAATTATATAAATTCCTGTTATACCTATCTGTAAATTATTCCCTTGTACATATACATAATAATTATCCTTATAAAATCTAATGCCTTTATAAATATAACTCCGCAGCCTCAAGTTATAAAATTAATATAGGCAGCCTTATTTCCGGCTTCAAATGATACAATGGAACAAAAGCATACAAATGCCTGAGATTTATTATTCTAATTTTACCGCACAATATGTTTGAAATATCGAAGGATGGTGGGTTTTTTCTAGATTAAAAAGTTTAGAAAATAATGTGCAAATGTTGACTACTGTGTTATTCTAGAGCTAATTTAGGGACAAGTATTTTTATATAAAAATGTGAAAAATACCCAATCTATTTGGTTTACATTTTTTCCCTTTGAACTGATATTGGCTGTGAAAATAATGTGTTAAATTTGTGAATTAATTAAAAAATCTGCTCAAAATGAGTATTTATTTATGTAAAGTTATGTGAAACCCCCTTCAGTTATTAACAAGGAAAATAAACTGGTTATAAGTCAAACATGTAGCATACGAGGTGTGGCAAGTAAATAACGAGACTGGTGATTTATTGCAAACAAAGTTACAACTAACTTTCATCCCCTTCAACATGCCCCCCTCTCCTATCTATACAGATGTTCAAAGCAATGCTGTAAGCCATCCATTGTCCTCTCTTCAAAAACGCTGCCGTTTTTGCTTTTACCTCTTCAACAAACTGAAAATGTGTTCCCTTCAATGCATTTTTCACTTTTGGGAGTCAGGTCTGGTGAATATGGAGGATGTTCCAGCACAGGAATGCGCTTGTCCCGCAAAAACTGTTTCACAGATACGGCATTGTCGGCTGGCGTGTTGTCCTGATGCAGAGTCCACGCGTAGTTCTTCCACAAATCCGGTCTCTTTACCTCACCTTAATTACGACTTCTTTGTAGTGTTTTGATTAACTGTTTGGTCCTCAGTCCTGATAACACCCCAGCATTGCCTTCATTTGTGACTTGCTCATTCTTGGTGACGTGGGCGTGCATCGATTGACGTTTTGTTTTTGGAATGTACTGGAAGATACACGTGAGCAAGTCAGGTTCCATGACATGAGAACAAATGTTCTTCCGATGTGTTTTTGTTCCTGAGAGAGGTTTCTGTGCCCAGTTTTGCACAATTTGCCTCGGTGTCTCGTTGATTATGTTCACTATGTTTGCGATCATCCGAATGCTCAGATGTCGGTCTTTACGCACAATTTCATTCATTTTCTGAACGTTTACTTCAGTTCTTGAATATCTAAATAGACCGGGACATTCATCACTTGTCCTCTTGCCATAGAAGAACTCTAGTAGTTCAAAATATAGTGATTTCAAGCGTGACTTTCTCTTGGTGTTTTATCCTTTTCTGCTTTTATAATTACTGTTAATTTAATTGTTAATAGTATTACTTTATTTTTCTTATATATATGGTTTTAATTATATTCGTTGAAATAAACTTATTAGTTTGAAATAATTTACAATGCTTGCAAGAGTTAAAGGCACAAACATCATAGTATATTAGTAAAAATATCGATATGAAATGTTAAACGTTTATGAAAGCACAGAAATGATGGTTATATTTTTCTTTTTCTATGTAGAAATAATTAGCACGTAATTTAGCAATATTATTTTAGCAATATGAACCTAGGCATATATTATCAATCACTTTTTTGATTGGAGGGTACATAAACAAATAGCAGTACCTTTAAAGTTATCTAAACACATGTTTTTGAATGAAGAAAAAACAAACACATTCTTCCATTGACAAACAAGGAAAATAAAGAGATGACCCAAGCATAAGTGAATTTCCACCAGGAATGCACTAAACGTTAACTAAGAACAGTGTTTAAAACTTAAACTCAGTTTATTAAAAATTTTATGGTTTTTAACTCTTTCAAAATTATTTGGCAATAAATTGTTCAAACGTTAAGAACATTTTAATACAATTATTATAATTAATAATAGTATATGTAGATATTTCTCTTTATATAAGTACATTTTTTAGTCCAAGAAAAAAGTTTTCTTAAGTATTATAGCTGAAAAAATATTTCAAAGTATATAATTGCTGAAGAACAGAAATTATGCTACTCACAGGCAGTCAATGCACTTGAATCTTAAGTCAACCTTGACCTGTATGGAGATATCTCCAAACTCTCATAACCTTTCCACAAAGAATCAATGATAACTTCGCTGGATGCCTGGGCATCGTGCATTAAATGTGATGAAGCGGCGGATAAAATGGCAAAAGAAGGAAATAAGATTAACTTCATAGGAACCAGAATATTTCCGCACCTTTAAAAGACAAAAGACAAATTAGAACCGCGGTATACCAATGGGCAAGAAGAAAGAAGATCGGATAAGATGCGGTCAAGAACTGGGTAAAATTCTTATTGCAACATACGGGAGCACCTACCGAGAAGGGAAGAAAAATAAACTAGAAAAGCTGTTAGAATGATGGCTGGGCATTGGGTATTCCTGACTATGACACATCGCACATCAATTTGTGTTAACTCTGTTGAGACTACAAAACCCAAGTTAATCGCGTGTGTAACTTTGGTAACACAAAGCACATCTCTATTACGATATCGTTATTTAGGATATGTAATCCTAAGGCTGTATGAAAGAATACAGAATGTGTACTAAGGCTCTAGATTAAAACCATATGTCAGGGTTAAAAGAATGCACAAAAGTCCCTTGTAACTTAAGCGCCAAGGCATATTATTACACATTCCAACGTCAATCAAATCAATCTGTAGAGTATATAGAGAGTGATTATATAGAACTGATGCATTTCTTTCTTTATTTACTCCAAAACGAATGATGCTAAACATAACTTATTATACGTCGAGAGTAGAGCACTTTGGGAGATTATTAATCTATATAGAAAACGCTGAAAATGTTTTCCCTCCTGCATAACCCAACACGGCGTTCACTGTGCAAAATCCTGGCATATCTATCATGGTTCACGGATGAAGATGTTCCATTTATGGGGCTATGGAAACTCACAGAACTCACGCTACTGGGCCGTCCAAAATCCACTTGTCATTCATGAAGTACCTATGCACCCAGTCTAAGTGCACAATAGCCGCACAGAGAATAGTGGAATCAATCTTTTTTGACCCGACTATGGACTCTGAAGAGAACTGTCGGATTTTCACGGAGTTTGTTGAGCAACTGGACAATGTAGAACTGATGGATATTCTCAACAATATGGCGCTACATCCATGGCGCAAATGGAAATTTTCTCTGACTACGATACTCTTCAAGAACCTGTGGCCACCGAAATCTCCTGATTTGACGACACCGAACTTCAACCTATGCGGTTACTTAAGAGTTAAGAGTTTGTATTATACACCCGCAGACAATGGACGATCTGAAGCACAACAGTACACAGAAGATTAATGATATTGACAACACAGTCCTCCAACTAGTGGCCAGTAATATGGAACGACGTTTTGAGTTATGCCTTAATTTTCAACATTTTCTATAGAAGTCAATAATCTCCCAAAAATACTCTATATTTGAGGTATGATAAGTTATGATTATCAATATTCGTTTTGATGATAAACAAATTAAAATATGTTAGTTCTATATAAATCATTCAGTAATTAATCTGCCTGGAAGTGTTGTGATATGAGAGATATACACACAAATTGGGAAAATTGGGAAAAATTTAAACCCGGGATCGATGGATTTTTTTCGGGCGTAAAAATCTTAAGTTTGGCTTCCTTTGGAAGGGAAGTAAAGTCGTGGGTCCCGTGTCGTACATTTACGGCACGAAAAAGAACCTCAACCTGAAAGAAGAGGCCTCTGAGCAAAATTTATCGGCCGTTTCACGCCCTGAATAGAATGGGACGCTGATGACCTCAGATCTTAAAGAACATCCATAAATAAAGCAAATCAACAATTTATACTTTAAACCTACTGCAACAAAAGTTCATTACTACAAGTAATTAACATATAGGGTAATATATAATGTACATGAAGTACATAAATAAATGAATAGCCACATATTCCGAAATCCCTCCTATAGTTAAATATGCACAGTGTTCTAGAAAAGTTTATCTTAATTTAAAATCTTACTTTTTAAAAATTGAAAACAATTTGACATACAAATATCATACCAATGTGGGTATTTTAGACAGTGTGGAGGCAGAAAAGATTTGTATAATTCTGCACAGACAGCATTTATCAAATAAACTCCAAAAAGTCTTAATTGTAGTAAAAACTTATTTGTTGCTCATGAATAAGGAAAGTTCTCGAGAGGCTTAGAGAAGGAACAAGGTAAAGATAAAATCTACAACAAAGATTTTCACGCTTACATCTTTTGTTAAAATCGTTGCGCCTGTTCGGCTTTTCACTTTCCCCTCTTGCCGCGATTCTGGCTAATGGGCCGACTTAAAATATCAAAAAATGGCTTCCTAAAACCCCACGGTTGGGTTTTAGTTGTATTTCTGAGAATGTTGTGGGGAGCTTAAAGGATTTAACATTCAGAAAAACGTGTTGGCGAAAAATAAATCTATTTCCAGCACACGGTTCAGTGGAACCAGGCCTCCAGGCGTCTAAATACTCGCTTATGCTGTCTGTATACGACAAAAATATCCGCACGGACTTAGCGCTAGCAAGAACAAATACAACGAGCAAGAATCTCCGGATAAAAGGCGAAATGGTGCCAAGGGAGCTGTGGAAAATACAGCAATAACTGCATTTAAAACTACAAGTGTTTTCGCAAGTTTCTTACTTGAAGAGATGTCTGCATAAATAAGTTACATTGTATGTATGTTTATCTCTCATTATAATTATAATTACTTACGTCAACCGAGAAAATATGCCATCCTTGGTCACCGCGTTGTTCCTTGCACTGAGAGAAAGATATTTATTTTATGAATTACGTATTTAACATGATATCCCTCGCATGCATCAAGAGACCGTACATGCCATAGCATTGGCGGACAATATACGAGAATAACCTTTATTTAAGATTTACCGACATAATTATTAACAAGTAAATATATATATTACATGAAAACACACACATACACATCCACTTGCTCCCTCTTTCATCACAATTATTTATAAACACATAGCTTCTAACTAGGCGCACTTTACAATTATACACACTCAACTTTGACCAATAATTCTCTTGCTAATCAAGCAAGACCCAACATACAAATCTGACCCTATTCGAATATGTAAATTTGACTCCTCCAAGGTTCGCCCTCCAATGTTCTGCGTTTAGGAAATATCTCATTGTATGCTGCCACTCTTCCAGTTTCCACAAAGAGAGCAAAGTTTATCGCCTGTTTCGTTGGCAATAACAGAGGATGTCAAAAATGTATACACACTTTAAGCAGAGAAAAAAACCTTGCTAACATAACAAAACTGAATTCATACAAACATAAAATGATCAGCACTAATCATCTTAGACTTTTACAGTTACAACAGTTGCCCACCATAGGCGTCGATACACTTTGAATACGTTGAACTGCTGATTGAGCAACGTTTGCGAAAGTGCCCTCAGCGATTGCAGCACATGCCGTTTCAATTTCTTCCCGAAGTGCTGCCAGTGTAGCTGGTTTTAACGGGTTTACAGCATCCTTAAGAGTTCCCCATAGGTAGAAGTCCTACGGAGTTAGATTAGAATGCGGTGGAAACTCAATCGGGCCTCTTCGTCCTATCCAGTGCCTTGGATAATACCTAGGATAGTGCCTTGGAACCAGTGCGCGGGGCTTGTTGCTGTGCGAGATCTCCCAGCTCTGCCCTTGTGAACATTACATACGGTACCATGAGTCTCATTTGTCTCGAATGCGTGCAATTGTTAATCGCGTTAGCGGTTCTGTTCTGTACACACGTCTCCATTGCCTTTGAACTTCAACATTCTCGGTTTTCCAATACCTATTCAAAATTGCTTTTCGCTGTTCAAACGAAAATCTTGGCTCCATTTTGTTGTAGCATAACGTAATGTGAGTCACATATGTTTACAGAACGTCATACGATAATCTTGGCTTCATTTGCTCATTGTTCATTTACCTGTCAGATAGCATTGCTATCATAATACATGTGAGTCACACCTGTTTACAGAACATCATACGATAATCTTGGCTTCATTTTTTCATTGTTATTTACCTGTCAGGTAGCAACGCTATCATAATACATGTGAGTCACACCTGTTTACAGAACATCACACTACACATTACTATTGTTTTTCGGTCCAATTTTGAAATATATTAAAGAGATATCTACTGTGAGAGTATGTATACATTTTTGGCACTCTGGGTATTTTGTGCCTTACAAGCCTCAAGGTATGTAAGTACTATTTCTTTCTCCAGTAACTTTTTAGCTCCAAGCTCCAATGATGTTGTTTTCTGCACGTTGCTTCTGTGTTCAGCCTGTTGATGTCAATTTTGCTTTCTTCTTGGAATGGCGAAGCACTTGAGTGCCTCGAGTCTACGCAGGAAAACACCGGCGGGGGGGGGGGGTCTAACCGCAGAACGACCGTGGGACTTTTAATTTGGTTTCACTGTATAAGTAAAGAATTCTAGCATAGGAATCTACTATAAGAATTCCTTTTAATACATATTTAAAATGGCATAACGTTTCATATTTTCATAACGATATATTTATTAACAAAACTACTGTTACGTGAATCTAATCATTACATCGGACTTTTCAAACACCTCAATAAAAACATGAACACTGTGCTCCTCAAATATGCAGCCTGAACAGTATTTGACCCCGGCTGGCTGTTCTTTCGTAGCATGCAATAACAAACTCACGTTCTGGTGATTGGGTCTACACGCGTGGAGTACGTCGTTTGTTTAGATGTTCCCAGATAGTGTTTTGCTTACATCAGACCCACATTAGTGCGCTCCAATAGCATTACCTTGGAATGGTAAACCAAGTGTTGTATTACTAACAGGAAATTCTGTGATTACAAGATGCTCAGTCAAATATAGGATAGTGGGTTTTTTTTTTTTTTGAGTAGTGTTTAACGCCCGTTTTTACTACTGAGGCACCACAGGCGGTGGACACTGATGATACATGAGATGAAATGATAAATTGGGAAAGGATATTTTTTTTTTTTTAAGGAAGGAAGCGTTCCAGGCCTAAGTTTAGGTACCTCCCCGGCATTTGCCAGTTATGAAGACTGAGGAAAACCTGGAAAAAACCCCAGTCAGGGAGGACGGTCCTGGCGGGATTCGAACCGCAGACCTCCCGCTCACGAGTCCGTGCCTTAACGACCTCGGCCACCCGTGGCGGTTATAGGATAGTGGGTATTTAGATAACATCTATCTGTTAGTACTGAACACTTTGAAAACTCTGTGTAATACAAATTCAAGGAAGTGGATGGAAAAAAGAATTCTCTTTAATTTTTTGCAGAATTTTCTGCATACGCACATCGATTGCCATATAATGACAAAGATGCCATTTTTGGCAGTAGGTTAGGATTTTTGGATTATGGCTACATTATACAACTAACAATTATTTTAAGAATTATAAAGCGAATATACTGTATTACCAATAAAATATCATAACATGTTGAATTTCAATCTTTCACAGTCCTCTATTGATAAATATATATTATGTTAATCTAAAAGCCAGTAGTTTTTTGATCAATTCAGGGCCTTTTAGAGAAACAACTGCACGATGAGCTGAAATAATGGAAAAATAACCGCATATCCGTAATAATAATGTGGTGACAGTTCGCACGTCGAAGTATTGTCTTCAGGATAGATAGTTTTGACAGGTTGAATTCAACACATTCTTATACCCGCTTTGTTTCAGTAACGCATGAGCAAAATAGTCGTTCAGGATTGTTGTTCAGTTTTATCGTTTCTATTTCATTTGTTTTCTATAAAACAATGCCACAGGTATATTTACTTACCTTGAAAACTTAAAACAGCAATAGTCACATTAAAATACCAATTGATTTGTAATTTATTTTAAATAAATTTATTGCTTGAAAATATCACTACAGTAACAAGCTTTGGTGGAAATTGCTTATAATAAATTTTCTATAAATACAGAATATTCCATATTGGAATAATGCCAATCTTTAAATAATGGCACAGCGACAATTATAAATGAGCTTGTGATTTACGGTGATCAGACATAAAGGAAGAGGCTATTATTTGGTGTAAAAATGAGGTTATGGCACTAAGGTGGATAAAAAATAATTTGTAATTGGGTATACTAGAGAGTACTTTGGGTAATATTGGAATGATAAGCATTCAAAATGATCTTTAAATAAAAACAAAGGAAAAAAAACACTCAAAACCACTTGATCAGCTGGAAGTTTTAATACAGTTGGAGTAAATAATTTATACACAAATCTCGATCATATATAATATTATTTGATATACAGTGTTCAATATTGGAAAAGTATAACTGAAATGGATACTTTTAGAAATATATACGGTAGTTGGGTACTACAGGGAGATTCCTGTCAAATTAGCTCTAGCTTCTTGCCGTTGAAGAACTCGCAGTAGTTCGAAATATAGCAGTTTCAAGTGTGACTCTTTCTCTGTGTTTTATCTTTATCTACTTTTATTATTAGTGTTAATTTATATATATATCTTTTGCAGCCAATTTTAGCACGTTTCTTTTGTGCCCCATTTTATATAACTGCCTAGGTTCAATGGGCCGTATCTTTTTGGAGCAATACTTCCAAGCTGAATTCTGGAGAATTATAAGTAAATTACAATTAAAATATTTAATATTTTGATTAAATTTTATATGTAAATTTCAAAAGAATCTGGATAGTTAGAACATTTTAGTCCTTCTACAGAGCTCTTTCTGTTCCCTGATTTCACTTCCTGAGTGAGTACATGTTCTCCAATTTCAATTTCTCGGGTTTTGGGTCGCGGAACACGATTAAGACATTTGTGGTTTCCAGTTCACACTAGCACCTCTAATTCCAACATCTTGATCACTAGTCGGTCCTGGTGGTGTAGTGGTTACCATACTTGCCTCCTATACCCAAAACGCGGGTTCAAACCCGGCCAGGACCGATGGATTTTTTCGGGCGTAAAAATCCTAAGTATGGCTTCCTTCGGAAGGGAAGTAAAGCCGTGGGTCCCGTGTCGTACATTTGCGGCACGAAAAAGAACCTCAAGCCTGAAAGAGAGGCCTCTGAGCAAAATTTGTCGGCCGTTTCACGCCCTGAGTTGAATGGGACGCTGATGACCTGAGCTGTTAAAGAGCGTCCTTAAATAAATCAAGCAAAAAAAAAAAAAAAATCTTGATCACTAATACAAACTTGCACTCCGTGTTTTCATTAGGGGTAAGGTGTGAGCATGGCCTTGGACCGATTGGCACTTTCCAACCTGTAGTGTAAAATAGATTTCATATTTCGGCTTACATTTATAACATTACATAAGAACCATAAAGTATTTGACGACCCATTTATGCCTGTGTAATTTACAATTCATTGCTGTATTTATGACGTAAATAGCACTAACTGCAAACAAGGTAGAATTGCTGTATGGTCTCTAGCGGCTCTAGCCCCCTCCCACTGGCTAAAACACTAGTAAACGAACAGTACATATACTTATCCAAAACCGAGAACACTTAGCATATCCTAAATCATTATATTACATTTATTTTACTATACACTGAAGCCTGGATAGGAAAATAATTTTTATGAATTTGTAAAACATAGGTTCTTTGCTTATTTACTTCCATAGTTGTTGCATCAACAGCAATGACAAGTTAAAAAAATAGACTTACCTCCAAGCAAAACAAGGGGTGAATGGCTTAACCCTTTTAATCTCCATTAGCTTTAATTCCAACAACACCAGATTATGCCCCGGAGTGTCATCATATACGATATTTTGAATAATTTTTATATTTTATGAAGTTTGTATATTTATGACTTTATTACCCCGTGACAGAAATCAGTAAAAATAATTGTTTTAACATTTATTCACGGACGAAGAAATTTAGGATTAATTTTGATGATTTCATCCAGCAGTTTATCAATACTAATACTTCTTGGCGATACAGGGAGTTGAACTACATTATATATAACAGGTAACAAATGTGTGATTACATTTGTAAACTACACCTATACGGGTTTTATTTTATGTTGATTAAAGTAATTAAAAGAGCTTTAAACGCATAGTCTTGGAGGTGGTTTAAGGTATCTAGAGAATTAATTCATTATGTCATATTCGCCAAAGGCCACATTCACTTAACATTTACTCACCACAGATTGGCGTGACAACAGCACACTTACCTGTAACAAAAAGGAAAAAAAAAGTTAACAATGGAATTTTTCTCATATAAAAAGATCTGCAATAAACTGAAAACACTGTGATTTCAATCTCAAACGAATTATGTTGAAATGACCACTAATTTCACCAACCACCGCTTCCATCAACGCTCATTTAAAATGTTCTAATGCACTTAAAAGATACATTAAATTGATATAGTTCTGTTCCGTATAATAATCTCCTATTAACAAATTAATGATTAATTTTTTAATAATGTTACTTCCTTCAAAACTAACAATAATTATGAAGAATTCCATAGAAGTTAAAAGTGAAGGTGGCTCTAAGATATCGAACGAGTTCAATACTTTTTTGATACTTTTGAAATACAACACTTTTAATTAATATTTTAACAAGTAACGCGTTTTAAAATGCTGATAAGTATTGGTGTACCGGCATTCATCTACTTTGTACTCAGACGTGTTTGACATGCTATTTTATAAGATTTATGATAACACAACATTAGCAGTGTTTCAAAGTCTTCAATATATTTCGATAGATGCTAAAAATGCACCAACGTTATGTTTGTAACAAAGTGTTAAGATTTCTGCGTTCCATCAAGTTTTTCCAGCATAATGTTAGTTTACATGTTGTTGCACATAGCACGGGATCGAGAATGTCATAGCACCTTGAGACTTCTGAATCTGCGCTTTTGAACGCACTTTGTTTATATATACAACATGGCGCATGAAATGGCGGAGCAGAGACACAACATCTTTTAAAAGTAATAATTGTTGAATTAGGAAATAAAGAAATAATGAAGGTGTCGTCTCTAATATAGCTGCTGTCATAATTATTGTTAATGTTATTTGGAATTTGGTTCATAAATTCAAACTTATAACAGGAAAGTATCTTTTCATTGCTCTGTCATTCTTCCTATTTAGTTACAGGTGTTCGTGTTCTCTGTATTGAGCTCTTTTCAGGATATAACTAGGGGTTAAAAACATTCCCCTGAGGTAACCTCCATAGCCTAACTGGATACCCACTTCGATCTGTGCTCTGAAGTGGGAAGTACAAGGAAATACATCTAGCCGTCTTAATTTGGAGGTCAGGATCATCGATTACTTAAGAACAATGTTGGAAAAGTAGTCCTTGCGAACGGATAAATTTCGGTTCTGTTGCCTCTAGGAGAGTGAATTTTTACAAAATGTTTGCGAACATCCAATAAATAATAAAAGTTATTCATAATTTGCGGTATTCCTGCAAATATGGGAACGTTATGTATGTGCCTCTTTTTGATGCAATTGCTGCGGAAACCTTTCCGATAGTCCTGAAAATATTTTATTCTGAAATTCCGGCTTGTCCCCAACTATTCAATGAAAAGAACCAGTGATATAAAACCTTAAAGTAACCAAGAGGAGAGAGAGAGGGGGCGGGGTTCTGTTTGGCGTATTGTATCTCATTCACAATCTTATGGTCACTTTTTTTTTCACATTGTGTACCTTTGTAAAACATTCCATTTTCATACAATTTTCAAAGTATTTGCACCTTACTGCCCGTTCTCTGTTAGGAACGACATTTAAAGTATTTAAATATAGAATTTCAACATCTAGAACCGCTGATGACAGTTTTATTGTTAATTTTTTCTAAACGAAGATGTGATGTTAACTCAAATGAGGGTTAATACTTGTTAAAGGTAACATTGGTTGATGAAACAGAATATTTGTTAATATCCACTTTAACAGCTTCTTAGCTTTTAAAATCTATTGATGAAACCAGCACTATGTCTTTTGCTTCATAAGCGAAATGCTCGTAAAGCGATAGCATTTCAAGTCGATAACGGCTTCAACTAATGAACTCCTTAGGACGAAGAAATTGGGTGCTCCGGATAACCGACCTTATCCCCCCCCCCCCCTCTTTACGGTCTGACGACAGCGTGCTTGAACTACACTTTTCTTTAAAAATCATCTACCAGGGCAATAAAACCTGCTGAATTGTAGTTTAAAGTACATTTTCTATGTGCTAGCCCCCCCCCCAAAAAAAAAAACACGCTTCTCCTTCAAAATAACCTCAGTTCTGAGTACGACACACTCGTGTTTTTGGTAAACTATATGTGATCGGTTAAACTATCTAATCTCAAGCAGTTTATTGTAACAATATCGTACTTTAGCACCTTAAGAAAGAAAGCTGATTTTGTATTACTTATAAGTTGTTTTGAAACGACAAAAGACGGAATGTATGTTTATGGTCTACTTTTATCCGATAATACAATGAAGTAAGTTTTAGTAAGTTATGTAAATATATAATCTCAGTTCATGAAATTGTTTTTATTGAAACCCCTACTAAGTGAATTCAGATTTAGTTACACGATATATTAATAATGAAAATAATAATATTATTATTTTATATTTTATTTAATAAAAATATGAAACTGTCGAAGTATCGAGAGTAAAAATGTACATGTATCCAGAAAATTTGGAATCTATAGTTAATACAATCTAATAATAATAAATAACAAAAATAACACTGAATGTATTTATGCTATGCTAACATGGTAAACATAAAATAAAAGATTGTAGGATATCGCGAAAAATAAGAAGTACAGAAAAAATATTGTCAGCTAAATACCATGGTCACATATTTTGACAATATATAGGTATATTTTATTATAAAATACTTTTACTTTGAAACACTAAATAGCTAAGAGTAGTTATTGTAAATAAATTCTGAATTTTTCTGATGAACGCTAGCAATAAAATTTACGCATTTTAAGAAAGTGAGGAAGAGTTTCTAGAAATAAAGTAACAACAGAAAAATTAATACAATGACTCATCGCCAGAGGGTCTACATTCACCTGGGAGACTTTACAATTCTACAGTCTTCCCTTGATGCCAGGCAACTCGGGCTTTCAAAATTATCAGCATTTCTATTCATGACATCAATATTATGCCTTATTGTATTTTATTTATTTGGTTCATTTACGGACGCTGTTTAACATCTCAAGTGATACTAACTCAATTGAGTTTCACTCGGCGTGAAAAGGCCGATACATTTTGCTCAGAGGTGGTACGTGCTAGGAGCGAGATGGATTGTCATACAGGTCTACAAGAAACCTTTGCCATATTGAATGGTGGTTCGTGGGGTGCCAGACTTTCGACAAGGACGCAATAGAGTGAAAGATGCACCACGTTTACGTCGTCTTGTCCTTGAAGCGTATTACGTTGATTTGATTCAATCAATGCTGGAGGTGGGTCGTTGATGGACATGGAGGGAGTTAACCGCAGAAGTCAGAACAAACCACACTACATATTTCAGTAAGGGTGTTCTTTCTCAAGCGTCAACAAAAAACGGCTGAACTACGAATGTCCATGTCTTCCGGAAACGTGACAGCGGATGATAAATGTGGTAGAGGATTACATTGAAGGAACGTAAAAATTTTCCAGGTTGTGGAATATAAATGATTTATTACTTATGAATATGCTGCCATTACTTTCCTCCCAGCCTTTGTATTAATACTAGTCATAACAACTTATTTGCGTAATAATCATTGTATGCACTCAATTATCCAAAATGAAACAAGGAAACCGTTTGAACAATTCAGAACAGCACTCAGAAAATACAAATTTCTCATTTCAAACCGATACATTAAGCAAAATACACCAGCATCTTTCAATCAAGAAATAAAATTACCTAGTAGTGCTGTGCAATCGTATATTATTGTTCATGTTTTATACGTTTTTTAAAATTTAAAAGTTCCTATTGCTATATTTATTATTATTATTAAAATTACACTGCAATAAAAAGACAAACATTGAAAAATGTTTATTTGTGTATTTATGTCTTATTTAAATTTTGTAAACTGGTAAAGAACAGCTCTAAACATGTACTGGATAAAAAATTAGGATTTTAAACTTTGAAGTAAATATAAGGGGGTTGGACAGCGAGAGTGCTTTAAGAGAGTCCTTGGTTAATAAACATTTAAGAACCGCTGCTCTATAGGATAACCATAACAGAATCTGATATTCCGGGATCAAATTGGTTGCATAATTGAAATATAAACATAAATAAGGATGGATTTTATTTCTTCACATTAAACGCCCCTCAGATTACTCGCCAATTTCCATTTACGCATAATCCAGTTAAAAGTCATGACATCTTGAACCTAGCTTCTTGAAAATAACCCTTTGATAAAACAAAAACGTTCTAGTCAAAAGAAATCTCACTAAATAACACAATATCTTAGCCAAAACCTTTATAGCGCATTCTGCCTTGCAGATATAGTCAAATATACTCCAGAGAGAGTTTAATTGTTCTGTATAGCGAGCGGGCAGTAAATGAGCAAAGGTAGTTAAGGCCCTTATCGTGGGCCCGCGCTGGGCTAGTCATTTGTTAATTGGAGAAGTTTGGGTGGATGTGGAGTGGAACAGAATTTAAGGGACTCCTGGGTACATTCTCTGATACATAGCTACCGTTTAGCTTTTTATGCACTTTTTGCTCGTTGCGACAGTGATTCATAGCATAACCGTATAGTAGTGTGCTGTACCTTCAAAAGGGAAGGATCTTTAGAAATTGCAGTAGATCAGAATAAGGTCCTACAATTTGTCGCCATCAGAACTCTAACGTCCACACGTTGACATTCTTAGACAAGAAACATTATTTTTGTTCATTTTATAGTAAGAATTTAACAATTGTAATAACTTTATTAATGTATCGAATATAAATAATGAGTAACCATATTGTTAAATATGATTTATTACTACTTCTTATTCAATGCTTTAGATCTGTCGGTCCTGGTGGGTAGTGCTAACCATACTTGCCTTCTAAACCCAAGATCGCTGGTTCAATCTCGGCCAGAATCGATGGATTTTTTGTGGCGTAAAAATCCTAAGCATGGCTTCTTTTGGAAGGGAAGTAAAGCCGTGGGTCTCGTGTCAAAAAAGAACCTCAAGCCTGAAAGAAGAAACCTCTGAGAAAAATTTGTTAGCCGTTTCACGCCCTGAATTGAATGGGACGCTGATGACCTGAGATGTTAAATAAACCAAATCAAACAAAAGCTTTAGATCTGCACATAAAATATTCTGGAAGAAAAGTATCAAAGTTAAATGACGATAAAGATGTTAAAATTAGATGATAAAGCAAAATTGTGTAAATAATTTCTGTAGAATGTCTTCAACTCTGCTTCGCGAGCAAGGCAATCACTATTTGGTGATATAAAGTCTTCAACATTTCAGTCTAATGTTATGTAGCTTAGTCCACCTGGCGTGTGGCTTAGCACTGAGGTTTTAGGGAATCCCGAAGGAATTGCGGCAGTACTCCTAAAACATCTATTTTATTATTTTTTTTAGAGAATTCCGAAGGAATGTGAGCTATTGGAGTGTACTAATAGAATCCGTTTTGAAAAAACTTTCCAATTATCCATCGATCGTACCTACTAGGCACCGAAAAAAAACAAAGTTAAAAAATCTCTCCCCCCTCCCCCCTCTCTCTGTATTTGTTACCGGGTCAAAAATTTTATTTTTTTCCCAACTAAACTCGGCATACAACCATCAATTAACAAAAGATTTGTCGAGATCGTTAACCATCAAAATTGAACCATTGGGAGTGGGGGTTAACCTAAAGAGAAACATTTTTAATTTTTTTGAAAAATCGCTCTAGCGGTCGCAATTTTGCTTTTTCTAAAAAAAAAAAAAAAAAAAAAAAAAAAAACTAGGTAGATTTCTTTAAAATAAGTTTATAAAATTACTTTCCGAAAATCATGGCAATCGGGCCATTAGTAATGTCAGTATACCTGAAAAACAAGTGGGAGTTAAAGCGAAATTTTAAAACCGCTCTAGCTTCTGAATTTTTTAAAAGGAAACTCGGTATATGTCACTGAAATAAAAGAAGCAAAATAGTTTTCGAAAATCAGTGAAATCAGACTATTAGGAGGGGGGTTTACCCGAAGCCCAAAATTTAAAAATCGCTCTAGCAGCGCCCCAATATTTGTTTTTTTTTAACAGTTAAATTCGGCATATACCATTTAAATTAAATAAGAAAAATAGTTTCTGGTGACTATTCCATTAGGAGTACGGGTATACTTGAAAACCGAAATTTAAAAATCTCTCTTTCGTTATTTTTCTACATATTGTTTTAAAATAAAAGAACAAATTAATTCAACATATAAACTCTATTTTTAACAATGCATATGTTTTATATGTCGTGAAAATAGAAAATGTGAAATATTAATCTAACATGTGTTTCAGAATGAAATTTGTATGTAAGAGCGCTCTGTAATAAACTTCAGAAAATGTTTTCGTTACATGTTAATAACATTTAAATTAAATTTCAAAGCCACTGAAAATCGATTTTAACTTTCGATTGTTTTTATTTGCTTAGTACATTGTAATTGTATTTAAATAGCAACATGCTTTTGTTTTATTGAAACATATGAACATCATCTTAAATACACAATGTAACTCGAAACTTTCTGTTATTTCTCTCTGAATGTAAAGATGATATCAAGGGCTCAGTTCATAACTATGTTTACGTTTAAAAATGTTAAAAATGCTCGCACAGTATAACCTTGTCTATCAGTGATCATATATTTTATTTAATTAATAGCATACCATTAGTTTTTGGTTTAATCTCATTATTATTATTATTATTATTATTATTATTATTACTTATAAAATGTGGTTTCTCTTTTGCAATACTTATAGATTGCAAGAATTCTGATTTTGTTCCCCTAATACCACACCGTAGTGTCATACATTGTTTCAATACTTAAGTAAATAATTTCAATACTTAAGTAAATAATTTGGATTTTTTATTCTTCTTTAAAGTTAATTTAATAGGTGAGCAATTTGCTTAGGTTACGCAGTTCCTGCACAACGGACTTTTTTCATTTTGTGATAAAGCACATTCATACATAAGATGTAAAAGTTAAAACAAAGTAATAAACAAGATTTAAACTCAATAACAAATTCGTTTTTATTTATGCCACTATCATACAGATTGCGCTAAATACTCAACAACTTCTGTCCGTTTTTGTGTGGTATCATGTCAGTGGCGTACTGGTATTTTGGAAACTTAATGCCATAATGTTTAATAGTAGAACAGAGATTTCCTATCTCAAATTGCTTGTATATGACCGTTCTAAAATCTCCGAAATGAATGCGGTGTAGTTCATCAACTACATGTCGAACTAGTATGTCGAAGATCTTAGCAGATATGAGTGAACGATAACGCCGAATAAGCGGTAAACGATCCAAGTACCAAACGATTTAAGGAGAATATTTCACTCATGTCACGTCATCTTAAAATCTACCAATGAAAGAAAGAAAACAAAATGTTGAATTTTGACCAATCACACCCCGATTACGGAGTGAAGTTATTGAAGATAATAAATATCAAATCCGTTTCATCACGCGACGTGCATTTGTCTTTCGGTGTAGCCCAACTCCATTCACCACTTTTGCTAGAGGCGGCGGGGAGCTGTTGATAGCAACAAAATCATGGACAATCTACAACCATAACGCAAAATGGAGGGTTATTCACAGAGTTTTGTTGATGCATCAAACGTGCAAATTGAACTTATCATTAGGGTGTCCAAACCAGAATACAAAGAAAATAGAGACAATGTATATTAGCTTTTTTTTTTTATTTGGTATTAGAAAATCGAACGGTAGCGATTGTAATAGTCGATTTTTATCCATTTCAGTATCAATCACGGTTTTTGAATAGAATAGAAATTCATAAGTATATATATATTACTTTTATTCTTATTGTATTCAAGAAATAATCCTAAACCCGTATTTTAATCTTCTCTGTTGGTATTACTCACAATTGACATTCTTCTGTCGCAAGATAGTTTCGAAAGGTTAAGTGCAAAAATATGCAATTATTGCAATTTTGTAAGTCAAGTTTAGAGGTATTATATTTAAATTCTTATTTTATGCATGAAATAGTCCTAATAAATATCATTCGAGGGGTCAGAGCTTTCCAGATAAATTCACTCACAGTAATCTCAGATCCTCTGGTGATATTACTTGTGATAAATCTTATGCTGGTTACTGCAGATTCAAAATAGGGCGAGCTTTTTATTTCTAACAAATATTTAATGTATACATTGGAAAAGTATAAAAAGACGGTTTATAACAAAAAGGCGGGGGAGGTGCTTTTGAGCCACGGTGCAATTGAATCATCACTTTATACAGTTATTTTTGCAACTTAGTCCCGTTTCATTTTTGCAGGGAACCTCCAACACATAGCCTGTTACTACCGCAATTAATTCCGGTTGATAGGTGACACTAAGTTTGTTTGTGATTGTAAAATGTGTTGTTATTGTTGCGAACGAGTTCACAAAAACTGCTGGTGGCACACATCATTATCTTTCATCCATTTCCCATAATTCTGTGCTACCCCTTTCACCAGAAAATATTACATGTCATGAAATGTACCGCGCAGATACATTTTTTTAATGTGGTGTTTGGAAAGCTAAAAACACACGACTGCTATATCACTCTACATGTTTAATTCGCTTTATGTGCCATGAATATCTATAATGTGTCAGTTTCTGGGCTGTTTAGAAGCTGTAAATAGAATTTACACCGAAATGCAATAAAACAACGTTGACTTCTTTCAGAAGTTTTCAGTTTGTTTTCATTGGTCTCAGTGCAGATTTGAGGTATTTAAAGTTTGACAGATGAACCCAGGACTACTTTATTACTTTTGCACATTTTTGACTTCTCTCAAAAACACTTAATTGCTGATCTAGAGCTATACAGGGTGGAATTTGCAAATAAAATTTACGAACTCATCTATTACTGATATACCTGCTTACCGCACTGGAGGGGCCTAGTGTCGATCAATTTTTCGGTCGTAAAAATCTTAAGCATGTCTTTCTTTGTAAGGGAAGTAAAGCCGTGGATTCCGTGTCGTGCATTTACGGCACGATAAAGAACCTCAATCCTGAAAAAAGAGGCCTCTGAGCAAAATTTATCGGCCGTTTCACGCCCTAAATTGAATGGGACACTGATGACCTGAGATGTTAAAGAGCGTCCGTAAATAAAACAAATCAACAAATCGAGAAGTCCAGATCTACCTCCCAGTGACTATTTCCTCTTCTCAAAACTCAAGAACGGCCTTCGAGGAAGGAAATTTAAGTGTGACGAAGACGTGATGGATGCTGTTTATGTCCATTTTATAGATAAGGCTTCTGACAATTTTTGGAGGAGGGATTGAAATGATAATTCAAAGAAGTGAGAAGTGTATTGCAATAAAGAGTAAATATATTAAAAAGTATATTATAGTTTTTGCCTTTATCACACTTAGAAAATGGTTAGGCCGTAAATTTATGGACCTATTCTCGTATCATGGAGGGTCACAGCTGTTATAAATTTTTTTCTGATAATATTTTTATTTTATTACAGCATTTTATCTCATCAAATCCACCATAAAATTAATGAAATTAAGAATTTTTGTTTCAATGCGCTCAAGAACTAATGGAATTTAGAACCTAACTGGCATCTATCTTTCATTCGGCCACCTGAATCAAATTGCATACTAACTGCTTTAATTTGTGTCCCAATTTTGATTTTATAACGTTATTTAATTAAGAAAGAGCTTTAATGCATTTGTTTTATCTACCAGCAGTTTTGCCATATTTTCACGAATAGCAGCAGAACAGTTGTAGATAATCCAAAGATTAAACACAGTTTTACAATAATAAGGGTATATTTCTTTCGGCCAACAGCCACGCCTAGAGCGTACCAACGTAAATTATTTAGAGAAATGTTTTCCCTCGAATTCTTGCTCGCTCTGTGTCTGAGAACATGCACTGAACACAAAGCCAATGAAGCAATATGCGAATTTGTATAGAACTAAAGCTTATTTTCCTAACAAGCTGCCTACGGTGTTATGAGAGTTTTTTTATTGGGGGTTTAAGATATTGTTGATTAATAACAATTTTATAGCATTTTTTCGTGAAAAGCTTAAGCTAGGTTTATAATTTTTATTTAGATATCTTGATATTTACCTCAGACACTAGAAATCGACTGTACTTTGTTTATTAACAAGAATATCGAAACAGGTTTCACCTTTTATGTTGTGATCTTCTATGGCGAATTATGTGAAATTTCGTTAAATTTGTGTTCATTTGTAGTGGTTAGGTGTATATTACATGGATTGGACGACCCGATAATTAAAAAAAAATATTTTTTGAAAACAATAATTCTTGATATAGGTCTTGATTTTCTGGTGAAAAAGTTTACAAAGTTCATTAGTTGCCGCATGTGAATAACACGCTATAAGTGCAAGACTTCGATCTAAGAACTACATGGCCATAATATTATTTTCATATTTTATATAACTAGGCTAGATTACGTCATTATCTTCCGACTCCTACAGCAATTTCTGTTATTTTGCATTTTTTTTCAGGTCCAGAAAATGTTTTTATAATGAAATCCTTTTACAAGATAATTCCTATATAGAATTTGTGTGCATATTAAAATTCTTGCACAAATTCTAATGATAGAAATAACAACGACACAACTGTCTAAGAACTTCAATATTAGGAAAATTTATAGTATAGTGTAGCATTTATTGAGGTGTTATCAAGGTTTATAACGTCTCACTAATAGGAACCACGTAGCTTGTGGTGACTATTTTTACATTTTTATTTTATAATTTCTTGTACAAGTACTTTGATGCTGCTTCCACCCTGCTATAGTAGTGGTGGTGTTATTAATTTACAAGTATATTTGTTACAAATATAACTCATCTGTACCGCACGGGACACTATGTGCTTTTATAATACACCAGAAATTCATGAAATTGCATAAGCTAATATATATATAGTGTAACACTATTAACAATGTAACTAAAATAACAATCACTAGAAAAGAAAGGGCAAAAACTCTAAAGAAGACATGTCATAGAAGAACTCAAGCAATTCGAAATATAAATCTGTGACTTTTTCTTGGTGTTTTATCCTTTTGTGCTTTTATATACTAAGTGAAATAATGTCATTAATACTTCCCTACTCAGTTGTCTGTCTTTTCCTATCTGCCATTATCACTACCCTCTTCTCCCGTTAACAATCGGGTTCATTAGAAATGTTTTTCTCCGTTTTCCGTCCCCTTGCAATACGCCAGAATATGTTCCCAAGATTCTTTCTCCGCACACATAGAGCAGATTATTGCACTCTCTCTGTCTGTTATTTTGATCATCCGCCTCACGCCTAACCCAAACCAAGCGAGCGCCTAATTGCTGAGTTTGGCCCCTGTTTGGACGTAACGCTCCAACTACAACCCGATTTTCAGTTCCGATTATATCTCCAGCGAATTTTTTTTCCTCACTTTGAAAACCTCAGCTGCTTATTCACGTTCCTCAGCTTAGTTATGCTAATATAAGACGAGCAGTTCTCCCGACAAGAGAGCCCCGTTGATTTTATATGCCTTGATTGACAGTGGGGGCAACTCCGGTAGGAAGGGATACCGCGAGCCCCGTCGCCTATACTGCACAATTATCTGGGTACCCCACAACCTTACAGAAGAATAATTAGGCAGTAAGATTGGAACTGAGGTAGGAAATGGTTCGTAGTTTCGACAATGGCAGTTTCCGAAGTGTCTACGATATCTCCATCCCAGGTCAGTTTAATTTCATTCGATAGGATCAGGGAGAATTTTGTGTTAAATCCTCGATTTCCTGCCTGCTGATAGCCTCCAGCCTTGCTCTGACCTTCTTCCATATATTTTTATTATTTACATTGCCTCGTTGCCATAGTGAACCTAGGCCAAATCCTCTGAGTTATCTTTCCTTCTTGTCAAACCAATATTTGCTCGTTCTAGGGAGAAAGGCGAGATTAGGAAAGACCTGGTTTAGGACTAGGAAGTTGGTATATTTGGTTTCTGGCGTGCAACCTTGTGTGAGAGTGAGAAAGACCAGTTCAAAAATAAATAAACAGTAACGGCGTTCTACTTAATAAAATTCCGGCTATTAAACAGCTACCCTTGAATTAATTTCGGAACCTTCGGTCAATGCTTTGACGTGAACATGGGATAGAGCTGCAGAGTTCAATATTATTTCTATTATGTACATTCTGTTAATTATTGTAGAATGCTGTGTTATAGTTTAAAGCTCTTTACCAGCAGGTAGAGAGTATTCCCTCGTATAAAAGTTTTTATTCCGGTTCAATGCAGTATCTAAGTAAAGTTTATAGGCTAACAGTGGCTGACTGTCTGTATCTTGTTTAACTTGATATTTTATGCTTTGCTCATAGTGCCGTTTCGTTTTTGTCTGGTGGACGGAGTTGAAATGTTTTCCTATCTAACAAGCATTTACAGCCTGAACATGTTTCATTCCAAGTTTTTACGAGATGAACTCTCGATGGTGCAAACAAGAAAACAGAGGATGTCGCTTTATTGTTATTATTACCAAGAGGAGAGGGAAGTGAATGTGTTCGTGTTGTCATAATGAGCGGGAAGAAGTGGGAAACTTGCGAGGGAATTAAAAATGCACAACTGTATTCCTTTGTGATAAGAAAACTTCTGAATGCTGCAAAAAGAAAAGGAAGGGGGAGAAACTTCGTTGTTGGCAACGGTTTAATCTGAAAACAAGCGCTAAACATGGAAGTGGGACATTGAAAAACTTTAGCCGCTTCACACCTCGTTTTCTTCTTGCAAAGTTTTTCGCAGTTGTTGCACGACACTTTGAGAAGATAATTAAAAGAGGCTGATTACGGTGGAGTGATACAAAGATTTCACGGACTTTAAAATGTTGAACCAACTCTTGCGCAGTGAACTCATAAAAATTCCACAGTGGAATTAACGAAGAACAGCTACAAATTGGAGTTAAGTTTTCTCTTTGTTTCTGCAATCTGAATGCGGCGTTTTTAAAAATTTAATTCCCTGAAAAGATACAGAGGTAAAAAAAAATAATCCTTGTGGTTTAGAAATAACATACATTTTCTTACGAGACGATTCAACTATCCCGCCGTTGACTGTAGCTCCTGACAATGTGGATCTGATAATGGTTAAGTTCGGTTATTAAGAGTGGTGTATTTAATCGCCAGGTGAAACATGGCTCAATGTGTTTTCTCTGACCCTATTTCGCCAACGCTATTCACTTGTCTTCTTGAAGAATTATTTTCCATAATTTAAACTAGAATGAACCATAAACGGAAAAAGATTAACAAATTATGAAATATTCATACTAATGTTGATTTGTTTTATTTACG